>NW_019059645.1:1226183-1251044 GCF_000696155.1 Zootermopsis nevadensis | reverse complement strand
TTGCGATTGTTCGAGAAAAGTCTCTGGTATGTCAAACTTATTTTTTCCACTGGACATTAATTGTAATCAAAATTGTGAATTTAAAAGAGTACTGATGGTAGTGTGTTACAGTCTGAATCACTAAATTGTGGTATAAGAAATAATTTTTCAGTTTGTTATCCTGTCTTTTGGTTTGTTTGTTTGTTTGTATTTTCTTTATGCAGTACTTAAAAATCTGAACTTTTCAGGGAATTTTACCTTTCATATATATATATATCCCCCCCCCCCCCAATTTGTAATGTTTTACAGTTTGGGAAATCATGGTTGGAAAAGGAAGTTCGGAAGTATTACCAAGCAAATAACCCAGCAGGACTCTCTCCTGATGAATTTGCGGACACAATAGTCAATATGCTAAAGTCAGGTCGCTCAAATGATGAACTTCAGAATGAGGTGAGTGACTAAGCATAACGATGTTCATCTGGGTAGTGTTTCATTCTGTGAGACTGTTCTCAAAAATTCCTCACCCTCAGCAGTGTTGTTTCATTTTTGCAAGTATCTTTTATAGGATTCAAAATGGAGACAGAGAATGTTTAGTTTGAGGAACATATAAATATTACACAGTGCCAAACAGGTGATTACAGTCGATTTTCCATCATCGACATTTGTTTCTTGTCCAAACATTTTTATGCTGAAAGCGAAGTAATATTAAATAGTTTATCAATTGACATTCTTTTCATACGCATGCTTATAGAGTAGTCTCCCATAAATGTATTGAAAAAAGGGGTTTTAAAATGCCGTGCTAATAGATTCTGAATATGGTATATTTGGTAGGACTTAGAAATTATTGCAGGGTTGTTCTTTGTATCATTAGACATGGGGTCTGACGAGATTATTCTCGTTTCTGTTTTTCACAGCTGTTTGATTTACTGGGCTTTGACAGATTTGAGTTGATTCAGTCAATTCTGCAGCATAGAAATGACATTATACTTGGTGCATCTGTTGCAGAGGAGAAGAAGTCGCTCGCGTCTCAGTCAGGTAAGATTTATCTCTAGGTCTCTTAGTCGTGCTCGGAATTCCAGAAATACACTCGGCCACTTCCAGAGACAAGTGGCAAATGTAAAGATACTTAAATACTTTCTGTATGCTGTGTATAAGTGTTAAAATTTATTAAAGACTGTATTGAATGACATACTTTATAGATGCAGCTGTAGGACATGTGGATTTAATCCTCTTTTCCTTTATTTGATCACTTCTTTTTTTATTATTCTGCTTTCAAATCTCTGATTACCTGGTTTCATATTTGATGTCTTTTTTCCTTATCTTAATATTTTATAGATGCTTATGCTCATAATCCAAATTTCTGCTCTTTGTGTCAAAATGGGCAACACTGGTCATACATAAAATCTCTGCCAGTATTTGAAGAGTTGCGAAAAGATTGTGTAGAAATGGTTCCGTGGTTATGTAACACGTGGTTGCTTGTTAACTAATAAATTTTAAACATGTATCTCAGCTCCTGACCAAAGAAGACCAAATTATGGATGTCAAGTTGTGGTACAGTCGGAACAAGAGAAACATCTCTTAAAACAAGTTCGCAAGGAAGAGAAGAAATTGAACAAGGCTATAAATCGTAATGATGAGGAGGATGTGGAGGAACCTGAATTTAATCCTGTAGAACTAAGAGCTAAACGGTAAGTTGTCATACTAATAATGCTTTATTAGATGTTGGATGTTAAGAAATGTCTTCAGTTGATCAAGCTACATTTTGATGTCATGAGAGTAATGTTCCCCTTTATTAAATGTTGTGCTTGGATCCTGATTAACCACTTGGCTATTCACCGTAAACATATTGATTTTCAGTTCCCCCCCCCCCCCCCACAAAAGAAAAAAAAAGTTTTAATTTAAATTCTTTTAAAATCTTGAACATTTTATTCTAGAAGTCCTGCTATGCAGAAAGTTCTTGTACAGGGCAAAGTTTGTATGTTTTACATGCCATGATATGTCTTCCTCAAGAAAAATTCTTATGTTTAAATGTCTTAAGTGAGTTTACTGTAATTACTCACACATTCAGGATTATTTTTTATTAACCGACACTTTTATGTTTACGTTACATTTTTAATATTTAATATAATACCATGAAACATATACTTTTCTACGAATGTGTCAAAGTAGTGTCTTAAACCTAAACATTGAGTGACATCCTTGAAGCCTAAAAACTCTGCACACTCGAGAATCAAAATTGTACAGAAATTTGGTCATAGTTGCTGTCCTTGAGAATTAATTGCTGTAATAATATCAGGTGAAGAGCATAAATTGCGAACTGCCTGTTCATGGTATTTTCATCATGCTCCTGTTAATTCTTATGTCTAGGTATTTTGTCTTTGATTCTATAGTCTAAATCACCCTCAGTCTGTGTTCTTCACTTATAGTGAGAGTCCATATATTATTATTGCATTAAAAAAATCCCGTTACGTGTCAATTTTGGCACTTAAGGGAGAGGAGGTATAGCTCCTACTCATTCTTAACCTTAGCACTAGATAGGGGTGAGTGGTCAGCATCATGCCCTGACCACGCTTTACCCCCAGAAAAGACAGGAGGCTGGGTGGGCACAAGAGCCAGTCTGGACGCAGAGGCTAGAATAAAATCCTTTTTGTCTGTCGGGGATCAATCCCTGGTCGCCCAGCCCGTAGCCAGTCAATATGCCGACAGAGCTAACCAGCTTTCTGCTTCTATAATGCGAAACAAATTTCAGGCAAGCAGCATTAAAGACCGCTATGAACGCTCCGATATTCCAAGACCGATCAAGAGTGACACAGTCACAGGAGAAGTATCCCCATGTGTACGATTCTCAGAGACAAGTCCAGCAGTCATCAGGTGTGTTATATGCTGTTTTTATTATTTCACATCATTTCCTCCGTGAAGAAGAAAGATGACAGTGGACTGAGAAAATATGTTGTGTTATCATTTATTATTTCCCAAACTTCTTTTCATTCTTTTCCATACACCAAACTCCATTACCAGTTCAAAATTAATGATACATTAAATAACTTATCCTGCAGCGAGGCCTTAACTACATATTGTGCATGTGACATCGTATTTTTTCAATGTTTGTTTCCAGTGTATGAAATGCTTCTGTAGAATCTGGCACTATTAAAATATGAACACTCGAACAAACTGCACTTATCAATAAAATGTGACATTGCAAAACAAAGTCCACGGAGCAGAGTCCTTCTTGAAAAGCTAATAGTACACACAGTTGATCAAGAAATTTTCTGTCTGTATGGAACCTGAAGGTTGATTACCATGTTCACAGTCTGTATCCTGAGCTAGATGAATTTAATCCACACCCTCCAGACCCTGTTTTTCAAAATCAATTTTGAAATCCTCCCAGCTATGTGCAGGTCTTCTGAGTGAACTCTTTCTTTCAGTCTTTCCAACAAAAATTTCGTACGGATTTCTAATGTCCCCATGTGTGCTACATGCCCCACCTATTTCATCGTGTTTTCTTGGTTCACATTTGTATGAGTATATCTAGCTTTATGTCTCAGATGCTTGTTAAATATAGTAAGGTCTTACAACTGTTCAGTCTGTGACAAAAGTTATACTGTTGTGAATGTCAAATGGTAAAATGAGTTTGAACTTATTTCCCCAACAGGATTCATAGCTGGTGTTAAAGTGATGCTGTCTTCGGATGTAAAAAGGACTGATAACAAGCAGTACGAGGAAGTGAACATTCCAGTATCAGAACCAGCGCCGCTCTCCGTAGGAAATAATTTAGTATCAATTTCTTCATTGGATGAGGTAACAAGTAGCTTTTTCTGAACTCTTATAGACGTGCATTTTTTTAAAATCAGTATTAATTACGAGGAGGGACAGAATTACTGGAGTCATTGGAGAGTTGTATTAAAAGTCATAGAACTTTGTCACTTTCTTTATGATTTTTTTTATTGTGTTAAGTGTCATTACCAACACAGAAATATTTGTCTGCGTATAGTTGTCGGTATACACGGTGAAGTTGTAATAAGGAAATTCCTAATATATCATTTGAAGTTTTAGACCCAATGATATACAGAACCAAATCCAAATTGAATTTGTCATGGTGTTAATAAATTTAAACTGTGGTACCATACAGATTCATGTATCTTCCTGTCTAACTTTTTGAAAACCTTGACACTATCACTTATTTGAATTTGGTATGAAAACTTGTCTCTTAATTTTAGGAAAGGCAAGAATGAGTGTGTTAGGAAACAAATTGCTGAGGAGAATGTTTCATCTCAGGAGAGATTAAGTAATGGAGAATAATATAGGATCAGTTTCATTTTGCACCTGCCCTGAGGATGAGAGCAGAGATGGCTCTTGAAACGTTGGCAGAAGAAGTGGTTCATTCACCATTCAGCCACCTGACCCGGCTTGTTACCCGAGAGTCTTTCATCAGCTCCAGTCGCCACGAAGGCTTCACTTTATACATCAGTTGATGGGAACATATTTGCTACTATGTTCACATCCGCTGTCTCATTTAGGTTAATAGACAGTAGATTCAGATCTGTGTAATATTTTGTTTACAGATTGGACAAATGGCATTCCAAGGCGTGAAGACCCTAAACCGTATTCAGTCTATCGTGTTTGATACTGCATACCGCACCAATGAAAACCTGCTGATCTGTGCACCTACTGGTGCAGGTAAAACCAATGTAGCCTTGTTGACGATAGTTCATCAGATCAGGCAGTTTATTGACCAGGGCGTTATAAAGAAGGATCAGTTTAAAATCGTATATGTCGCACCCATGAAGGCTCTGGCAGCTGAAATGACCCAGAACTTCAACAGGAAGTTGAATTGCCTTGGAATATCTGTGAAGGAACTAACAGGTGACATGCAGCTGACAAAATCAGAAATATTGCAAACACAGATGCTTGTCACTACTCCAGAGAAGTGGGATGTTGTCACCAGAAAGGGCACAGGTAAGACGTTCTACAAAATGTGCACGTGCATTAAGAAGTATAATTGTGGTGGGAAAGTAATATTAAAATAGATCTTACAGAAATGGATATGGGTTAGTTTCAACTGGCTTAAGATAGCGTCCTATGAACATGGTATTATCTGTAAAAAGAGGTTGTTGTTTTTTTTACTGCAGTAATGCAGTTATTAATTTTAAAATATGTTTTGCAGGAGATGTTGCATTGACGAATCTGGTCAAATTACTCATCATTGACGAAGTGCATTTATTGCATGGGGACAGAGGCCCAGTTGTGGAAGCACTTGTTGCGAGAACTTTACGACTGGTGAGTGTGCTTTGTGGAAACATTTGCAAGGAAGTATAACATTGTTTGACTTCATAACTAGACCAGTTCCTTGTTTGAAGGAATGGTAAACTTATAATATCATCTCCATCCTAAATTTTAAACCGGTCTACATATTTTGACGAAACATGGTTTGAGGATTTACAACTAGAGGCAGCCATGTTTCCTACCATCAGTAATACCAATATGGTAGCTTTGCAGTTGTGGATTGTGACTTTTTCAAAAGTGTTAGCAATTGATGTTTGGTTAACCTTGTATCTTCTAAGGTCAGTGTATTCAGTGTCGTTGCTTTTTTATGTTAACAGGTGGAGTCGTCACAGAGCATGATTCGTATCGTGGGTCTTTCAGCCACGTTACCAAATTATGTGGATGTGGCAAAATTTTTGCGAGTAAATCCCTACATTGGTCTCTTTTACTTTGACTCGCGTTTCCGTCCAGTGCCTCTTAGCACAACATTTGTTGGCGTGAAAGCGATCAAACCATTACAGCAAATGAGTGATATGGATCAGATTTGCTATGAAAAAGTTGTTGACATGGTGCAGAAAGGGCATCAGGTTTGTTGATCATATTTGTTAAAAATTTATCTTAAATGTGTGATTAGGAATTTAATTTCATTGCTTAAGTTTATAGTATAAATTATATTTTTAATGCAGGTAATGGTGTTTGTTCATGCTCGTAATGCGACTGTGAGGACAGCAATGATACTGAAGGAAATGGCACTTCAGCACAACCAACTGAAGATATTTGAGCCGGATGAAAATGGAGGTGTTGGACTGGCAATGAAAGCCCTGAGTCGGTCACGTAACAAGCAGCTGGGGGAGTTGTTTCCATGTGGTTTCTCTGTACATCATGCAGGAATGTTGCGCTGTGATCGGTGAAGTTCATTCAAGTTCTTTTGAATAATACCTACGTTGCTATATAATCACAGCATAGCTGTTGTTTGTCTCAAATTTACACGTGACTTCTCTAATTTTCATATAAAAATAAAAAAAAAAGTAAGGTAAAGTTGTCCCACTATATGCCATGGAGGCGCTTCAGGGGGAGAGGTGAAAAAGCTCCTACCCACCCTTAACCTTGACACTACGTGGGGGTGAGTGGTTAGCATCACGCCCTGGCCGCTCTTTACCCCGGGAAAGGACCCCAGTACCCATTGGCTAGGAGGCTGAGTGGGCCCCAGAGCTGGTCCAGTCGCAGAGGCTGTAGGAAAAATCCTCTGCCCTCCGTCAGGGATCAAGCCCCGGTCGCCCAGTCTGTAGCGGGTCTCTATGCTGACTGAGCTATCACAGCTCACCTAATTTACATATAACATAATTTAATTGTACATTCTATACACCATTTCATATGATGGCAATGGCATTTTGTACCAAAATAACTTTTGCTGCAAATATATAGATTATCATACATTGACATCCTAACCTCAAAATTTTTGTGACATGTTATTTTGTCGATTTATACTCTTTGTTATTTTTATTAAAGATATATATTTATCTTTGTATTTTGTTTCATACCTTAGATCAATGGTGGAAAAATATTTTGGTGATGGCTTAATCAAAGTTTTGGTTTGTACTTCAACCTTGGCCTGGGGTGTGAATCTGCCTGCACATTGTGTGATTATTAGGGTAAGTCATATTATTGATTTTGGTGTCATGTAATGTTCATTTATGAGTTTTATCAGTATTATTTTCCAACTCCATTTCATTACTGGCCTTGTGTGGAATTTTTGTGATCTGCGTGACTTGTTTGTCTTTATATTATTCCCAGACAATTTTACATTTTTGTCATAGACAAGTACTTGTTTTAGGCCATTTAGTTCCAGCCCTTTCTCATTCTCTTGGTATATTCTAGAGAACATTTTCAAGGTAACCTCTTAAATACATATGTTTATTATGTTTTCAGGAGTTCACATTTATTTTATTTAATAAATTGTCTTGAAAATACTTAATAAAAACTACAGTGTTTTCATGTATACTGATTGCTGTAATCTTTCATGTTTTGTTTTTTTAAGGGAACAGAAATCTATGATGCAAAGCATGGTTCATTTGTGGACTTGGGAATTCTTGACGTATTACAAATTTTTGGACGAGCTGGCCGCCCTCAGTTTGACAGATCTGGTCATGGAGTTATCATTACAGCTCATGAAAAACTGAGCCATTACTTGTCTCTTCTGACAAATCAGTTTCCCATTGAAAGTAATTTTATTGCTTGCCTGATTGATAATCTAAATGCAGAGGTAATATATATTTGCTGTCTTATGCTATAGCATATTTCTTTGTGGGTATGTGGTGTAAGAATTATAAAAGGATGTTTGCCAGACTGAATGTCTCAATACACTATTCCCAGATGTGGCATGTATTTGCCCTATTCCTTATTATTGTATTTAAAAACAAAATTACATGTTCCATATGTAATTCTGTCAATTTGGTGAATCACAATTTCAAGGTCAATCAGTCCCTCATCCAAACGTGTTTCTGCTGCTAATGCAGCCTGTTTGAGCATTGATATGTTTAATTAAGATTGTATTTTGCTTACTTATAATTAGTCAGCTTTTTAAATCTTTTTTTTCTCTTTTAGTAATTTAATTATTATTGTTGATGTTTGTAAAATGTTACTTTTATTGTTTCATTATTCATTACAGCAAATTTTAGGTGCATTTGTATCCCTGTGAAGTGGCTATTAAAATTACTTCTTCATTCTCTGTGTAAAAAGAAAACTTGAGAATGGCTGAACAGATTGCATGAAATTTGATATTTAAAAATTTTACTAACGTTTTTCAGCACATTTTGAGTTTGGTTAAAAAACTTAATATATATATATATATCATTGAGGTTGATATAATAATTTCTATGATACAAATGCTGTTTGTGATAGTGTTAGAAGAAGTGTGTGGTAGCACTGTATGTAATTTTTGTTGTATTTAAGGTAACGCTTGGAACAATTTCAAATGTTGATGAAGCTGTGCAGTGGCTGAGCTACACTTACTTGTTTGTTCGGATGAAAATCAATCCCCAGTGCTATGGTATCAACTATCAGGATGTTTATGTAAGTAGCGATTTCTTGTGATTTAAACAAAACCACTATCTTGCAAACATCTACAGGAAAAACCTCTATACAGCATGTGAAAGTGTGGATTGTGATCTTCCGGGTTGTGATGCTATGTAGTTATGAAGGTGGCCCTCTAAAGCATCGGTAACCATCTGCAAGGCAATGCTGTGTCAACCACAGTATTTTTTTTTCATTTTTGTTTCTGTAGTGTAGTAACAGTTGGGAGTAACTATGAACTTGAGTCAGCTCTAAACCCATTAAGAAACCGTCCATTGATAATCACTATATTTCATCATGAAATACATGTTTCTACAGGTTGATCCCACATTAGAGAAGAAAAGAAGAGAATTAATTGAATGTGCTGCTCAAGCCTTGGATAAAGCTCGAATGGTCAGGTTCAATGCTCGAACTGGAGATATGAATGCTACAGGTAATGACAGAATGGTTTGATTTGCTATATTCAAAATAATAAAATTCCTGTATATTATCTTCCATCCTAATTTAATTGAAAACAGTATTTTGGAAAATGGAATCTGTTTCTGTTGTGTTCTGGTTTTTCTTAATAATATTATTTTGCATTTTAAAAGTACCTGCTTGAGTGTTTTATCTTCAATTCCATTTTACATACCGGATGTTAACTTTTCAATTCCTTCTTGTTTCTTGAAATTTCAGATCTTGGTCGAACTGCTAGTCACTTTTACATAAAGCATGCTACAGTTGAGATTTTCAATGGCCTGATGGCAGAAATTATGACAGAAGCTGACATTCTGAGTATGATATCAGAGTCTCAAGAGTTTGAACAATTGAAGGTTAGCTGTCATTGTATCTACATCATAAGCAAGCGTTAGTCTGTTGGTCGGTCAACCCAGCCAACAAACTTACCCAGCACACACAACTCAATTGAAGTAACTGATATGTCCAATCCCACCCCACTGGCCCAACCACCCTGGCTTACCCGTGATCCAGTCATCCAGCGTCCCATCCGACGATTAAATGACCTATAAGCATTTTTTTTCTTATTTCTGGTATATCAGTTCTTCAAAATTAATGTTTATGTCCAGTATTTGTTTCACATCCCTTGATTTAACAGTTCTTTTATGTTTGCTGTTTGTTATCTCAGCGGTTTCAGGTATTGTTTATAACAAAATTTGTTATTGGTGTTTGTTGATGTCATTAATATGTTGATTTTATGAATATAGTGTAGTTTTTATTTTAATGCTCTTAAGACATGCATTTGCTTTCATTTCCTTGATTTTTTATCCAGTTTTGATTGTCTGTTCAGTATTTTATAATGTGGGTTTCTCAGTACTGATTTTTATCTTGAACTCTGTTGGAATCTCTTTTGCAGTCGAAAGCAGCAGGTGTAATGTGCATTACCAATGTTTTGCATGTATCGATGTTTCCTTTAGGTACGAGATGATGAACTGGAAGAGTTAGATGACCTGACTTCCGTGTACTGTAAAGTTCCAGTCAAAGGGGGCAGTGAGAATTTGCATGGGAAAGTGAACATCTTGCTGCAGACATTTTTGTCCCGTGGCAGAGTGAACTCTTTTTCTCTCATGTCTGACCAGGCTTATATTACACAGGTATACTATAGTTTTCTTTTAATTTGTTGCTACAGATTAATTTTAAATTCCTGTGTATGTTAGATCTCTTATATACATTACTTTGTCGTGAAAATAATCATGCAAGTTGTGATGCTTAATACTGAATTTCTGCGAATACACTCTGACAACCTTTGGTGTCGAGTATATCTTTGTTATGAAGTTAATCATGAAGTGAAGTGATAGGAAAATCAGTATTTTCAGGATGTATTTTTAACGTTACAGAATGCAGTTAGGATAACAAGAGCATTGTTCGACATAGTACTGAGAAAAAACAATCCGATCATGTCTGCAAGGTGCTTAACTCTAAGCAAGATGTTTGAGCAGCAGCAATGGGTTTTTGAGACACCCATGCGACAGTTTCGTATTCTTGGACCAGAGATCATTTATAAAATAGAGGACAGGAAACTTTGCGTTGAGAAGCTGAGAGAGATGGACGTTAAGGAGATTGGTGAGTGTAGCAAACACCACTCGATAGATAATTATAAGGACGATGAGCATAAAGTCATCTCACGGTAATTACTGGAGAGCTTTTTCTGTTTTAATTGATAGGAACAATCCTTCGCCATGCCAAAATGGGTGACACTGTGAAGCGCTGTGCAGACGAGTTTCCCTTCTTGGACATGGAGGCTGTCTTGCAACCAATCACACGCACTGTTCTCAGGATAAGACTCCATATAAGAGCAAATTTTAGGTACGTTAGTACAGTTTTCTTTAGTAACTGTATCACAGAGTGATCCCGTTAGCTTAGACTGAATCACCTACTTCATATTTTAGAAGTCCTAGATTCAAATTTTGACCTGAGACTGGGTATCCGGAGTGAAGTTTTTGTTGTCTTAATCTGTCCCTTCAGGCAAATGCTTTGACATAACTGAATAAAATCTGATGAGAACTGTGATGACGGGGACCAAGATGGTCCCTGAAACGTCTGTTTTTTCTATTAACCAATTGATTGCCCGAGAAAATTTTATTGAATCCACATTTTCACTTCCATGAAAACTTTAAATTGTAACAGTGTGAAGAAGCTAACTTATAAATTTAAAGATGTGCACCAAATAGAATGTTTCAGTGATGTATATTACACCAGATGTTTTCCATTGCTAGATGGAATGACAAAGTCCATGGGAAGACGTCTGAAGCTTTCTATGTTTGGATTGAAGATCCTGATAGTAATTACATGTATCATTCAGAATTCTTTCTGATCACAAAGAAACAGGCAAGCATGCTTCCACACATAATTATTATATATATATTATTATACTATGTTATATTATGGAATTATTAACTAAAGGATACTGGAGGTTGTGTACTAGATATGCAACAAAGAATGACAGTAGATGGTTAAAAAATAGATTTCATATTAATTTAATTAAGTATCTGAGCACTGTGTTACTTTCAGTAATAATTAACTTTCTACAATTTATGTAATACTTTATGTTTCTCACAGGTTTTGTCAAGAGAATCTCAGGAACTAGTAATGACCATTCCACTGATTGAACCAATTCCTTCTCAGTACTCCGTTACAGCTACTAGTGATCGGTGGCTGGGATCCGTGACAAGTATTCCCTTAACCGTTCAAAATCTCATTTTGCCAGAAAGCCATCCACCACACACTGGTGAGTTATTTGAAGCTGCATGAATTCCAGAAATAAAAGAATTTATTTCATGTAACTAAGTATGCTTGTCTTCCTGCCTGCTGTATAAATGCATTAAGATGCACAAAATTATAAATTTACCTTTTTTTTATATGGGTGTGAAACTTGGTGTCTCACATAAAGGGAAAGCGCATAGATCTGAGAGTGCAGAGAACAGGGTGATGAGGATATTTGGACCCAAGAGTGATAAAGTTGCAGGAGGCAGGATAAAACTGCGTAATGAGGAGCGTCATCATTTGTTTTTCTTTTTTCTTTTCTGTACTGCAGATTTACTTGAGCTACAGCCATTGCCTGTAAAGGCTCTTCAAGACCCTCAGCTGGAGATGTTGTACCCATTTGAACATTTCAATCCAATCCAGTCACAGATATTTCATTGTTTATATTACACTGACAACAATGTGCTGCTCGGTGCACCCACTGGGTCTGGTAAAACTATTGCTGCTGAAATTGCCATGTTCCGGGTATTCAAGAAATATCCTGGCTGTAAGGTCAGTGACAATCAGTTCTATTATTCAGAAACTGTCCATAATATAAGTTTAATGAGGGCCGTAATCAGGAATTCAAGGGATTTTAAAGCTGTCATGTCATCGCAACCGGCCTTGCAGCATATCAAGAAGGACTATTCTTTGTGGTTATATTACGTAACTGTAATCTCGAGACTTGCAAGGAATGCAGGAAGTCCGAAGCGTTAAAGGCTGACGCTATCTTTCCTCCTTCACCCCACAAGTCTCAAGATTACAGTCTTACACTGTACTTATGTTAATTGTGATTATTTGTGTTTTGTAGGTTGTGTACATAGCCCCTCTGAAAGCTCTTGTTCGGGAACGTATTGGGGATTGGAAAATAAGACTGGAAGGGAAACTAAACCGGAAGGTTGTTGAATTAACAGGTGATGTATCGCCGGACATCCGTGCTATATCTGAAGCTGATGTAATTGTAACGACACCTGAGAAGTGGGACGGCATCAGTCGTAGCTGGCAGACGCGTAATTATGTCCGTGATGTTGCTCTTATTGTGATTGATGAGATCCATCTGCTGGGAGAGGATCGTGGTCCAGTACTAGAAGTGATAGTATCCAGGACCAATTTCATAGCGTCACACACGTCTCGGACTCTCCGCATCGTGGGCCTTTCAACAGCGTTGGCCAATGCAAAGGATTTGGCAGACTGGCTTGGCATTGGACAGGTAGGAATGAAATGGGGGTATTTTCAGAATGCTGTATATTATCTTCATAAATGTGATCATCTTTGTCTGCAAATTGTTCAGATACAGACACAATCAAAACAGTTTCCCATCATCTAACAATAAAATAACTGGATGTGCGGTGTAGTCTACATGCTTTATAAAACACTTGTTTGTATCCAAGACTGGTTTATTGGTGTGTGTTTTTTTGCAGATGGGTTTGTACAACTTCCGTCCATCGGTACGTCCAGTACCACTTGAGGTCCACATTTCAGGATTCCATGGCAAGCATTATTGTCCTCGTATGGGCACCATGAACCGACCAACATTTCAGGCAATTCGACAGTACTCGCCAGCAAAGCCAGCTCTTGTGTTTGTTTCATCTCGGAGACAGACTCGGCTAACGGCACTAGATCTCATCGCTTACCTTGCGGCTGAAGATGATCCTAAGCAGTGGCTTCATATGAGTGAACAAGAGATGCAGCAAATTGTTGGTGGAGTGAAAGATTCAAACTTGAAACTTACATTGGCATTTGGTATTGGTATGCATCATGCCGGTCTTCAAGAGAGGGATCGTAAGACTGTGGAGGAATTGTTTGTCCATCAGAGGATACAGGTTTGTACATAATACCCCTGTACAGAGCAGTGGTTCTTCAGTTATTGGTATGAAATTGGAAGATGAATGTAGATTTCATGTGTCCACCATATTGTTATCTTAGGTTATGAGGAAGGGAAGTTGATGGAACTGGTTCAGGACTGTTCTCGGGGAAAAGCTGTGGTATTAAAAGTGTTGAGATTTTAGATTTTTCTAGCAGAGAATTAAATCCAGATCCAGAGAAGTACTGAGAACTTGGTGAGATTTCAGTCTATCGTGGCAGTGCGTATGAAGGTCACTGTCTACCAAGATCGTGCACCATGTAGCCTGGTAGAAATTTACCAGGCTGCATGGCGCAGAATTCCAGAAGACAGTCATTTTGAATGAGTACTTGATTAATACAATCGTTCTTTCCACTTTCCTCTGTGTGAACCATGTAATTAATGTTCATTAAAGGCGTATTGTATGTCTGGGAGTAAAGATTATTATTATTTCAGATCCTTATTGCAACAGCAACCTTGGCATGGGGCGTGAACTTTCCAGCTCACTTAGTTGTGATAAAAGGAACCGAGTACTACGATGGTAAAACACACCGTTATGTGGACATGCCCATTACAGATGTCCTGCAAATGATGGGACGTGCAGGTCGTCCGCAGTTTGACGACAGTGGCATTGCAGTTGTTCTGGTTCATGATGTCAAGAAGAATTTCTACAAAAAATTCTTATATGAACCTTTCCCTGTGGAGTCAAGTCTTCTGGAAGTCTTGCCTGATCATCTGAATGCTGAAATTGTAGCAGGAACTGTGCAGACAAAGCAAGATGCCCTCGACTATCTTACTTGGACGTACTTCTTTAGAAGACTGCTTCAAAACCCTACATACTACAAACTAGAAACACTGGAACCAGAAGATGTCAACGGTTTTCTTTCAAATCTGGTACAGCGGTCACTTAATGTCCTAGGAGAAGCTTATTGTATATCAGTGGATGACGTAAGTGATAAATAATATTAACCCTTATTGGAGGTCTGTCAATGTTAAAGTTTGCTTTGGAACCTTAGGGATTTAAATTTAATAAGAATTATTTTATTATTAACACATTTTTCTCTTAACCCTTTCACATCTCATTGCTTGTTTCGCAAAGATTGAGAAACGCTGAGCAGAACGAGTGTGCAAATATATTGTACTCCAGTTTTAATACGCAGTTTCCGAAAGCTCTGTGTGGTTTTGCATCTTCCATTTGTAACTTTAGTTTGCTCTCAAGTGGAACCTAGTTGTTTTTTAAGCATGATTTCCAACATGCCATCCATTGCCATTTATTTATTTCATGCAAAATAGTCTAAGCCTCTATGAAGCGAACAATTCAGTGTTATGTTTCACTGATATTGTCCATATCGCTAAGCATGGAGTGAATTTTATTGCATGTATGCCCAACCAGGATGTTACTTTGCAGGATTGCCGTGGAGTTCATCCAACATCCATGGGTAGAATAGCCTCATTCTATTACCTGTCTCACCAAACAATGCAGCATTTCCAAGACAGCCTTAGACCTGACTCAAACGTAGAACAGTTGTTGAAAATTCTGAGTGATGCTCACGAATATGATCAGTTGCCTGTACGACACAATGAAGATGGCCTAAATGGGTGAGTACGGACATCGCTGGAGAAACTCGTACAGAGTTAAGCAGAACACTGACTGAGATCATTATCATTCATTAGTGCCTCATAAATGGGACAGGTTCATCGGAAACCGCTCAAAAGTGAATACCGGAGATCTGTTTGGTCCAGTCACAATCACTTTAAATCGTGCGAGTCAAAAGTGCTCGGTGCTTGTGTGCATAGTACACAGTTCATTTCATTGTGCAACTAGAATTTGGGTTCTCAGTGTAACAATTATGAAGAGGCTGTATTCTAGGATGTAGGTCTGTGATGGTGAATCGCTTTCTGTTCCGTTTCAGTGAACTTGCCAAGAGCTGCCCACTACAGGTTGACCAGTATTCGCTAGATTCTCCTCACACGAAGGCCTTACTGTTGCTTCAAGCCCACTTTTCCAGACTTCAGCTACCGTGCACAGATTATCTGACTGATCTGAAATCTGTTCTGGATCAGACTATTAGGATTTTACAGGCGAGTTCACTTAGTGTGAAAATGATGTTCCCTTTATAATATCATAGCTTTAATAGATTAAGAGGGCCAGCTTAGTGTGACTTATGAACCAGATGAACAGGGTTGTGCCTTGAAATAGACCATTATCACCTCCTAAATTCTTACTTATTTTCCATTCATGTTTATTTCTGCATTTCATTCAGTGATATTTTTGCCCGTGCAGTTGAGAGAATCTTGTTAAATAATGTAAGAACTAATCATTTAACCCTGATAATGTGACTAGTTTCTCATGAAATAACATAATTTGTTTGTGAATTATAGGCAATGATAGATGTATGTGCTGAACGTGGTTGGATGTCAACCACGCTGCGTACCCAGCAGATTATGCAGATGGTGATCCAAGCTCGATGGGTTCAGGATTCTCCACTCCTTACTCTGCCACATTTGGAACCACATCACATGTACCTCTTCATGAAAAAGGGTAGAAAATTACAGACTCTGCCTCTCCTGAGGGCTGTCTCATATAAACACTATTCGGCTCTAGCTGACATTTTGAGGGCAGAGTTTGATGAAGGAGAAATAGAACAGGTTGGTCCAAATTAATGTTACAGGTCTCAGTTGTAGTACATAATGCACGTATTACATTATAATTTTTAAATATTCATAGTCGGGAGCAGATTAAATGTTACAGCTCCAGGAGAACCTCATTACCAAGTTACGGCCCACATTTCCTTTCTGAAATTTCCAGCGGGTCATTATACCTTCATTGCTTTTCATAGCAAGTGTTCAAAGTAAAACGCTGAATTGGAAGCTGATATTGCAACAAGATTCTATTAATTCGCTGGGGGAAGAATCATGTCCAAACTAGCTCTAGAGCACACAAATTTCTAATATCAGATTTGTGCAAGGGGCTTTTTTTTTACCAAGGGTAAAGTGGCAGGAGTGTGAAGCTGACCACTTTCCATCTAGTGTTGAAATTTAGAATGTGTGGAGTATTGCCTCCACTTCCTCCGTACACCTTCATAGTGTGGTGCTAAGACACAGAGACAACTTTATGATTTTATTATGACATGTTCATTGCCTTATTTTTTTCTAGGTACACAAGGTTCTTTGTGAAATGCCAGTTCTGAATGTGAATATTAGTATATGTGGATGGTGGGAAAATGAAAATGTTGAAGAAGAAAGACATTTCAAGCAGCCGCCCACAAAATGTGATTGGATTCAAGTTCATGCTGATCAGGAATACACACTTATGGTACGACTCGAACGCGTCAACAGGGCAAGAGAACCGAAAGTTCACAGTCCTCGATTTCCTCGTGGAAAAGATGAAGGCTGGTTTCTGACATTGGGTTGCATAGAGACTGGAGAACTTTTGGCAATGAAACGAGTCTCTGCAGTAAGAGGTAGCAGGAACTGCCAACAGCTTACATTCTTTACTCCAAAGACGACAGGTAAGAAGCTACATGGAAATAACTTTTATATTTTATAAGGTGGTAAATTTCTTGTCTCATCACACATTCACCAATCAGTGTAGGAAACAAGATTACCTACAAACTGTCGTGAAATGCTGAATAGTTCTATAAATAGTATTACTTTTTTTCTTTCAGGTCGTTTGATTCTCACCTTATATATTCTGTCTGACTGCTACTTGGGACTTGATCAACAGTACGATTTGCAACTTGACATCATCCCAGTCAGTCTTAAAGTTCAGACGAACACTGAGCTGAAGGAGTCTGAATTCATCTCAGATTCTAACAGCGTACAAGGAAAGGAATGTTGAGCACAAAGAAAATAAACGCAATGTTCCACAGGTACTGCTAGTTCCTTTCAGAAGTTTTACGAGATACTGTCAGTTTTAGTGGAAAAGTTTATGGCTTTTTCAACTTTGTTCTTTGAAGATGACTGTCTTGTGGCAAAAGTTACTGACCTTTCGTAGTTTCTACCTTTATCAGCATCCTAATGATGGAAGCAGCAAGCACTTCTGAAATGTCAGTAAACTTTCACGAGACTACATGGTACAACATCCAAGAAGACAGTCATCTTTATTCTTGCCACCGTGAGAACCTGAAGTATCACCACGCATTCTTTGAATGTGGTGCTAGAACTGGGTAATTGTATATTGTATGGCTTGGCTGTGCACGCACCCTAAGGGTTGACTGCTTTAAGTTATCACAAATATTGAATTCCAGACTGTTGTTGGTTACATTTTTACTCATATGTAGGATTGAAATTGTCATTGTAATTGAGTACAGATTAATTTATTGTTCTGAGCATGTATGATTCATATTTCATAAAATGAGATTTATATCTGATTTGTTATGTTGCCAGGAATATGTTTATTTACATTCAACACTACAGGAGACATAGAATGTTACATTCTAGTATTCTGGTGAATGAAAATTGGATATGAATGCTAACATGTTGAATATTTTATAGTGTTAAACCATTGCAGTATTTGCATATCAAAATTAAGAAATTATATAATCTTCATGTGTATATTCAAATGGCTTGATCCATATGAATTGTTTATATTTGCTGCTGTATAAGGTTTAGTTTAATCTTCTGTAAAGAACAGGATATTGTTATAAACTATGATACACGTGTAATTGCTGGTTCTGTAAAATAACACACACTGTGATAATTCCTTCCAGTACCAGATGTTATTATTAATTACATGCTGGGATGCTGTTTATCTGTACTATCCCTGACATGTGATACGGTTGAATACATCTTATTTACAGTTTCTCATCACTAGATTTGTGTCTTCCAGTTATATGTAACTCTATCAAGCAGAGTCTTTCTTGAGAAGCTGATGGTAGGTCAGCTAATTAAATTTCTGCTTTTAAGGAACTAAAGTTTCATTATCGTGTTTACATAGACCAACCATTCGATCTGCCTGATCCATTCTGCCTAGTATCCCAAGTGGTGTCTTCCCTTCAGATTATGAATGCATTTCTCATCTAGCTGTGTGCTATATGTCCAGCCAATCTCACCATCCTTGATTTGATCACCCGAATGGTATGTAGTAGACGTATGTACTATGAAACTTCTTTTTATGTGCTTTCCAGTTTTCTTGGTGGTTACAAACATTTTTGAGGAATACATTGCCTCCATCTTTACTTCTGCCCTCAAGATGGGGGTGACAGATCTGGTTTCTTCATAATGCTGTTAACCACCTATAAAAATGCAGATAATGGTAACAAAGAAGACCACAATCCAAATTTTCAGTGTCGTGAAAATCTTGAATATTTCTTCAGTGGGTATGTAATTTTCTCTGTCATCCTGTTACTTCCTTATGGGTGTGCCAGGACACAGCAAGTAATTGGCCAAGATTGTATTCTAAGTGAAACTGAAGATATTGTTTCGGGCCATTCAGAATAAGAAAGGCGTCGGAGAAATACTTTACTCCCACAAATTCTTAGTATTATTACGTTATATATAAACTATCAAATCTAAAACTTCTTGACGATGGTGAAGAGTCAATTGAATAAAAATTTCCTTGGATATTATCCATTGTCTAGTAAATATAGAACGTGAAACGACGTTTCGGAGAAGGGACTCTATCTCCGTCTTCAGGTTCCTGCACAGTTGGGCCCACTAGATAGAGCTAATCCCTAACTCCGGAGATAGAGTCCCATCTCCGAAACGTCGTTTTACGTTTTATATTTACTAGACAATGGATAATATCCAAGGAAATTTTTATTCAATTATATATAAACTAGCTTTGTGGATATATAAGAATTCCATACTTTGCAAATGGAATGTACCAGTTATTCTTTTGTGAAGTCAAAAGAAAAATCTAATTATTATCTTTGGATAACCTTAGATTCAGTCCATTTTGTCCTTCACATCGAGCAGAGACTGTACAATGCCAATTAGCTGATTTGAAAATGCCATAAAAGAAAACTGTTCTTTCATTCTGTCTTGTCCTGCTTTCCCCATTTTTCTTCTCACATCTCCATTTTTAATGCACTTCATCATTGCATCAGCAAAGTCTTCAGGTTTCAAATTACACAGAAATCCTGTTACACCATTCACAACGGTTTCAGTTGGTCCACCGCTGTTGGCAGCAATCACTGGTTTACCCGCATACATCGCCTCAAGAGGAACAATACCAAAATGTTCATTTGGAGGGGTGTAGATAAGACAATGGCACTGGCTCAGCAGTGAAAGCTTTTCCATGTCGGATGGAGATTTCATAAATGTGACATTTTCAGTCAGTCCTAGCGCATTTGCATGACTGACCAGTTCCACGTAATGCTCAACATTTTCCTTCACTCTTGTATCGTAACCACCTGCTATCACTAAATGGATACGTGACCATTCACCAGCAGATAAACATTTCTTGAGTTCACTCATTGCATCCAATGCCAGCTTTAAATTCTTCTTCCTTTCATATCGATTGATTGAAAGAAAAATAACACTGTCTTCAGGAAATTCCATCGCAAGGATCTGGTTTATAGGTAGAGGTGTGGTGTTGTCAAATGCATTAGAATTCATAGTGGGATACAGAACATCAGGTTGAACTTGAAGCCTTTTGAATGTGTCTCTGAACACACCAGCTGTGAATTTGCTGTTTACCAATATCTGATGTGCCTGACCAGTTGTGGTTTCCTCCAGCCAGTTAAGAGGTGCACGATACAAAGATTTCATGACACTGCCTGGCTGACTGAGAAGTTGGTCTGGGAAATGACAATAGAATAATATTTTAAAACCACCAATATGCAGAATCGGCACACAGATGGAAACCTGATCACAGAAAACAATATCTGGTTTAAGTCCACTGAAGAAAACAATATATACTGCAGCATAAATCATGCGAATGTATGCACACAGTGCATGAAAATGACCAAATAAGTTTCTTGGAAGCCAATCTCCAACCACTGTAACAGGCAGGGTTCCATCTCTTGTCTCCACAAAACAATGCTGTGGACTATGGTGTGACGTAACGAAATGAACATCAAATTCCTTTGCTTTTAATGCTAGAGCTGCATCAACTACTAATCTTTCAGCTCCACCAATACCCAAATCTGGATGTAGAAATACAACTTTTGGCATTTTTACACGTGTACAGGATACTGTTCAGTGTCAAACAATTTTCCCTGTTATTCTCTTGATATATAGCTATGATGAAATGTTTGTATTAACCTCTGCACATTCACATGCATCAGTACACGTCTTGCAGTGCATTCAAAACTTGTAAATTTATACCACGTCACTAAAGCAAACCCCCTACTGAACTTCATACCAAAAAATTACGCTTTCAAATCACGATTTGTGACAGCTGATTACAGGTACACCAACAAAAATATCGTTTCTAATACTGTTACGTCTAATATATACAGTGAAATTGTTATTCCTAGACGGTTAGAGTATTTAAAATGTACGTATTAACGTCATTATGAAATTTAATTTCTTGTGTGTTCACACGTTTCAATGTAATTATCACACATCGGGTTTTGCCATATCGTTGGCAACTGCTGTGAGGTCAGTGTTGAAGAGAAGATCACAATGCTGTAGCATATGTTTAAAAATGGCGAAGTGTGTAGCGGTCGTGTTAGTAAAATGTAAGCCCAGAGCGATTATTCAAAGGCATTTTCCTAATGCCTTTACTCTGTACGTTCGAAACCGTACGGTAAGTCATTTTTATGAGATGATAGGTTTATGATTTAGTGTCATACCTGCGTCTGTTTCAGTTGCAGTCACTACCATTTACATCGATTCCGGCCCGCGAAATATTTTGTCAATTTGTTACTAGTTAGTACAAACCCATTTATTTTCTAAACTCTTAAGGATTTGACAAAATAATTGTGATTATCTGCTGCTTTACGTACAAATGCCACGTGTCGGTACACATTATCTGAGGATGTGTTACGATCAACCCTTTGTTAAGCAACAACAAATATGTAGAAGTTGATATTCCGTCACTGGTAAAAGAACATTATGCTCAATGCTCTCACATGCCTGGGGAAAATAAATTATTCTTCCTTCTCACATTTGAGTCTTGAACTTACTACGTTCATGTCTAATTTTGTTACAGGTAGATGAACTGAGATGTAGGTATGCAACTTATTCTAATATACCAGAGATAAATTTAGAAGATGGTGTGGCAAAGAAGGCCAAAGTCAGTAGGGCAATGCGAGCATATCTTGAAAGGGCACAGCAGCATGGTAAGTGTATTCATGTATCATATGCTGAAGTTTTCTTTGACAAAGTGAAAAATTAAAATCTGTATTAGGAAACAGTCATGTGATAGAGTTGATACATGGTTTCTGTACTGCTGTAGTTTTAGTCTGAGATTCTCAATATAGTGAACTGTATTAGTCCTTTACAGTCAAGTGGTAACTATGTAAATGCATACTATGTGCTTTAGCTATCACTTCCACTGCATTTTGTCCACAAATGAATCGAGAAGCATTCCACAATCTAACAAGACTGGAAAGTGTAATCTGTCTCGGAATACATAGAATTCCACATTTTGTTCGCTAACTTTACTTCTGAATGCGCATAGCCCTGTGAAATAGATTTGTCAAAAATGTCAACAATTGTAAGTAGATCCTCGACATTATCCAACATATCCCATCTTAACCATCCTCATCTAACCCATACTGAACATACTGTAACCAAACCCAACATAACCTAATCTGACAATCAAGAAGCAGTTCACAGTCTAATAATCGACCATCTCTTATCAGTAGTTTGCTGTATGTTACTGTATAGTGTTTTGAACATAACCTATGTTCTTATGTTTATTTTAGATGAATTTCTGAAAGACCAGTTGCATCAGTATAATGTTGGTAAGAGACACTTGGCAAACATGATGGGAGAGGATCCTGACACTTTCACGCAGGAAGACATTGATGTATGTATCCTGTATGTCACAGTTCTTGTGCATTATATAAAAATACTGCTAATTGATGTAAATCTTAAGTTGTGTGTTTAGTAATTTTAATTAATAAATATGAAGCCAGTAGTTATTTATTAGATTCATTGATAAGTAGCCATTTAGCTTTTCAAATTCAATCTTTACTGCATCTGAAGTATTAGCTTCTAGCATTGTATTCTTTTGTGAGTAGCAAAAAGTATATAAATCGGTGGTATGTTTGGTGAGACATTTCTGTCTGTACAGATTGTATTTAATCTATATATTTTAACAAGAGCTCTTATGTATTATTACATTCCTGTCTTTTTTTCATATTATTTCAGAAAGCCATAGAGTACTTGTTTCCATCAGGCCTCTTTGATCCAAAGGCTCGCCCTATGATGAAACCTCCAAATGAGGTCTTTCCTCCAAGAAAAGCTGCTGAATTTGATGAGAGTGGACGTCCACATAATTTTCTATTTTATACTGGGAAGTCTAATTTATATCAGCTGTTGTTTGTAAGTAAATACAGACAACAGTAGTTATTCATAATATGTGTTATGTTCTGCCTGATGGGTACCAGGGTCCTTTGCCCCAGGGGGTTAAAGTATTGCTGCGGCATGATTCTGACCGCTTGCCCTCATCTAGTGCTGAGGTCAGGAATTCATAGGAGCTTTACCGCCTCTCTCCCCAAACATCAGCAAAAAATATTCATTAAAAAGTTGGTATGTAGCTCCATATCATGTAATTTTCTCGACCTGAGCTAATTAAATTTTTTTTATGCAGGACATTGTAAGTCACATGAATTCATTAAATGAATTTGAAGATAAAATGATCCAGAAACACTTGACACCAGATACGACTCAAGCGCTGTAAGTTTCATTACGTGTCTCTCGCAGTAATTTAATTTTTACCACTTGTCTGTACTTCACAAATTAATGATTCTGTACCTTTTTAGGGTCACCGCAGGATATGTGTGGTTACCAAAGAATGAGATTGAAAGAACCCTCGTTGAAAACCTGAAGGACAGAGAGGTAACGATCATGATAATTGTAAAGGAAAAACTGTCAAGTATTTATTATGAAAATTATTTCATTTGTGGCTGTCTTCTGGGTTGTAATGCTATGTAGTGCGGTAGTAATTTACTAATATTTCAGAGGTACATTCTGCCCTCATAATCAGGCCAGAAGACAGCCATCTTCAGTGTAAAGTTTATTCTTCTTTGAAATGGAATGAAGTCTGTGGAAGCCGCTTTCATCGGATGAGGGGTAATCGGTGAAAGATAAAGTATTTTTATTTTCCATTGTGTTTCTCTTCTGTATATAATATGAAACCATATTTTCTGTTCTTATATCTGATGCATTTTTGCTGTTTGTTTCTTAATTTGTTTCTGTTGGGAGTAGGGGCTACAAGTTTTTTTTACAGACACATTCTACGCCAGTTGCAGAGTGTGACTTGTTCGAGTGTGTTAGCCAAATTCCAAGGCAGGTCCATGAATATTTTGGAAATCTAGTGTGAGCGTCACACTTTATCTTCTATGATGCACAATCACAAGTTACACCGCGTCACGCACATACGACAAAGGTTACATGATTAAAATCATGAGAAATAATTTTTCACTGTTAGCTGGGCTGATGTGGTTAACGTGAGCATTCTGCTCCTTTACTGCACACAAATCAGATAAAATGATGAAGTATTAGAACCCGGAGGGTGATGGGTTGTCGCTGAAGTGTAACTTTTCTGCATTTCAGTATTCAAATCTCATCTCCGTTTTGGAACGACTTCTTGAGCATCCTTACTCGTACCGAATCAAAGATTTTATTCAAAAATTCAGAAAACCAATGTTGAGCCAGACGAGTCTTTTAGACATTCCGAAGGTAAGACTTTTAATTTATTCATGATCTATATTAAAGGGAAATTAATATCATATTATGTAAGATTTGAGGTTTTCACAGCGGTGAGTATGAAGATTTCTGTCTTCTGGGTTGTCGCGCTGTGAAGTCTGGTCGATTTTAACCAACGTTTCAGAGGTCATACTGCCTCCGTCATCAGGGCGATGAATATGACCTCTGAAACGTTGGTAACCATCGACCAGACTACACAGCGCGACAACCCAGAAGACAGAAATCTTCATCTTTTATTATATTTGCCTGAATATTATCTTAACTCTCTTTACCTTCATGTACGTCCAAAAAAATTTTACGCATTACGCCTGAGTATATTCAGTTCTTTTCAACGTTTTATTGGTAATGTCCGTACCTATTTAAATTTGTTTATTTACGTTTGTGTTACGACGACAGTGACAAATCTAACTTGATTAGGTATTTTAAGTTTTATGTATTGTTTAACTTGACCGTATACAAATGTGGGTGTGGTTAAGAAAGATTGGTTCTGGAGTGACTGCGTGTAATCTGGAGTTTTATTGATTCCAGCCTCAATATGCCGCAGATGGGAGAGCGTATGTAACTACAGAAAGTAAGTACATTTTATCAGTACGTCTTGCATGAGTCATGAATAGTGTATCGCAATGTTTTATATATAATAT
>NW_019059645.1:1200472-1210845 GCF_000696155.1 Zootermopsis nevadensis | reverse complement strand
AATGGGAGAAGATACGTAAATACTATGTTGCCAGAATTTTATTCTGCGGGATCTTCGTCTTGAATCTGTCCGCTTATATTCTGATGGCTCTGGCGCATAACTGCTACAATACTAGCAAAGCGGTGAGTAATGCCACTTCGAATGGAAGCGAGACGCAGCTATGCCAAGATACGTCTATGGTCGCGGAATTTCTTAGGAGGAATCATTTAGTGACTGAAACCACGTGGTTTGTCCTCGTATTTTTTACTGTGTGCGAGTGTGTGCGTAAGTTTATGGGTTTTGCAGCGTATTCGTCTTTGAAACAATATTTGTCGCAGATAGAAAATGTCGTCGAATGGTTTGTTATAGCCAGTGTTTTTGTGGTGTCGTGCATCTATACAGGAAGAACGTACACCTGGCAGAATCATGTAGGGGCCTTTGCTGTGCTTCTGAGTTGGATAAATCTCATGGTTATGATTGGGCAGCTGCCTGTTTTAGGATCTTATGTGGCCATGTATACCAGTGTGCAAAAAGAATTTGCAAAACTTTTCGCAGCGTATCTGTGTCTCTTAATCGGGTTCACAATCTCATTTTGTGTTATTTTCCCCACGTCAGATGCCTTTGGAAATCCATTTGTTGGCTTCATAAAAGTCCTTGTTATGATGACTGGTGAATTGGATTTTGAAGATCTGTTATTTGGAAAAGATGATGAAAAGAAACCAGAATTTCTTTTGGAAATCAGTGCTCATGTGATATTTACTGTTTTTGTTCTCTTTGTTACTGTTATTTTGATGAACTTGCTTGTGGGAATTGCTGTACACGATATCCAAGGACTCCAGAAGGTGGCAGGACTCCTGAAGCTCGTTCGTCAGACAGAATTAATTTCGTACATAGAGTCTGCGTTATTCAATGGTTACTTGCCAAAGTGCATAATTAAAGTTCTTCAGTGGACAGCGTTGGTGTCGCCTTCTGCATACAGGGTCGTGATACTAGTGAAACCTCTCAATCCTCGAGAAAAGAGATTACCAAAAAATGTTTTGGTGGCAGCGTATGAAATGGCAAAGCAGAGAAGACGATTTGGTCATACGGTGTCCTCTCGGGGATCCTTTAGTACAAGTTCTTCCACACTTACAAAATCTCGCAAGACAAATAGTTTTTCCCAGATGCAGGATTTGTTAAATATCCAGTCGCTGATGTTGGGCGTAGAAGAAGGTTCCAAGGCAATAGCTAAGTTAACGGAGGAAGTACAGGAACTCAGGGAAGCGACAAAATCAAACGTGGCTTTGTTAAATCGATTGTTTGAAATGTTGAACAAAAAGAGTAGCACTGACTGTTGAGACATTAAAAGCGCTTTTGATATTAACCCTTCATTGTGCCTTATACTCTGAAATTAAAAATCGCTGCTGCACCTAATATACAAGAAGCATGTAGTATGTAAATTTTATTTAAATTGACTGTTCTGGTTACGTCGGTATTTGTTTAATTTGGCCCTTTCCAGGTTACACCTGTGATACCTTGCCTAGTATCATTGGACCTTCTAGTCTGAATTTATTTGTTGTTTGAGATTTGTGCCAGAAATTATCCCACTCTCACAGCAGTTTAGCATTTCATGGCTTTTCAAAGAATATTATTGTATCTTATTGTGGGGTGTGGTAAAACCAGAAGATTAACATGGAAAGGGTTAAATAATGAAGCAAATGCTTGAACAGAGAGAGAGAGTGATTCCTAAAGGCAGCAGATTTGATTGGACAGATGGTAGAGTTTTTAAGTACTTTAAGGTAAGTGTTAGGTGAAGAGTGGCGTTGACGCATCTTTATCAATCATTTGATTTTTAATAGTACATAATAATATGTAATTGTGACTACGTAAGTAATCTTATCTTGCCACCACGCTAAGGATTTTTTTTTTGAGATTTTTCATGTCTGTGGCATCTTGTGTTAGCAGCTGACAATTGTTTAAAATAATAATATATAATATTACTGTATATTCTATCATTTTTATTCAAAGAAATTTTGTGTATGTTCTTGTTCTTTGTATGAAGTGAAACTTTTGCTTATGTTCTTTAAAGTACTGAATAAGTTCTTTGTTATTGATGTTTTGAGTGATTGTCTCAATGTTAAATTTTATATCACGTAACATTTGTATGTTTAATCTGTTTTCCAACGACTAATGGAATAAAAATTAAAATGAGTAGTTTTGTACAAGAGTTGGTATTACTTACCACATGTGCCATTTTATTATATTAAAAATATAGAACGATATTTCTTGGGGAACGCTATAATGGACCTTGTAACGTACCTCATGCACCAGAATCAGTCTTCACATTCTCATAATTGTCCAGCTGGTGAAGTTCTCTGCAGTTTTTGAAACTCAAAAATGTACTGTTTTTCATCTCTGAAATCAGTCGTCTTCGTACTCGCTGCTATGAAAACCTAAAGTCAGACTTTTTTCTAAATTATGCGCCTCTCGTGATACATATTAATTTTCTGTTGATAAATTTGACAGTCCACATGTATAACTTTTTCTTTCAGCTGTTGTTCCCTCTGATCTTTACAAATATGATCGGTATGGTGGATGTGGAGGCGACTGTAACTAGCGGAGGACCTTCCGGACAGTCTGGAGCTATCAGATGGGGGATAGCTTGTGGACTGCGCAGCTTTGTAAGCCAGGACATGGTTGATAAAATGAGAATTGGTAAGATTAAAAGTATGATATTAAACATTTATATCATTTTAATTAAATATGCCATCAGTAAGGATGGGAAAATGGAGTTTGGAATTGAGTGGGACATATAATTTCTGTTTTGTGATCATGATTGTTGGCAGAAACAAATATGGAAGAAAAAAAAACAAACTCTATTGGATGCTGTATGGAAGTTGGTCTGGAAATTAACATAGAAAGGGTCATTATGTAAAAGTAGGTAATAAATCCTTTGAAAATATGGCAATGTTCAAATATTCGACAGTAATGGGTCAAAACTGCATTCAGTATGAAATTAAGAGAAGAATAAATTCAAGAGTATGTGTTACCATGCAGTTAAGAAGTGTTTGATTTTGTATCTTCTGTCTAGGACTATAAAGCTTAAAATATACCAAACTATTCCACCAGCAACTCAACCGGTTGTCCACCTCAACCGTTCACGTTACTGAATGAGGTGTTGATACTAATAAAGGGGCAAGACAAAATTGTTGTTGCACATATATTTAAAATCTAAATTTGTTTTTCAAATTCCAGCTGGGCTGTTACAGCTGGACTACAGGAAACATGAACGGAAGAAGCCGGGACAAGCTGGAGCCAGAAAGAAATACACATGGAAGAAGCGTTGAGCACAAAGCACTTCTTAATATTGATGTATTAGTTTTATATATTATTAATTTCAATAAATTCTATTAATAATATGGCTTTATATACATAAAATCTGTAGACTTGGGGATTACCAGTGTTTGAATTGTGGTGTGACTGGTTATTAGTTTGGTATTTGTTCAAGTGAGTTTATTTGTGGGTTTGTTAAATTATCAGAGTGTGTAGGAGTATTTTCCCAGGTTATCCTAGTTACAGATGTATTTTTTAAGACAAAAATCTTAGTTTTTTGTGTCTGCTTCGCACAAAATGTGTGAAATGAATGCACAACTGGGAGGTTATGCTCATCCATCTAAACTTTAAGCCAAATGAAAATTTCTAGAGTGTCATTTTTAGCTGTGCCAACAGCGATGACAATTTATGTTATTTATTGAAGGAAATATTTTTATTTCTCTATTGCTACATTTGTTTGATTTGGAAACAATATTTACCAAGTGAGCTATTGAAATCGGTCATTTAATTTTCTTGTATGATATGAGATGGCAGTAATGTACAATCGGAGGTTAGCAACAACTTTGATTTTTACGTAAGTAGAATCGTGTTATAAAACCCATGGGGTTCAAATTGTGGATAAAAACAATTCATAACGATCAGAAATATGAAGTAATTTGAATTATATTTTAAATGCGGAATTTGGAAATGTAACAGAATTATCAGTATCATAAAATTGTCGGCCTATTCTATACTCGTTCCGTCGTCCAGTATTTCCACAGATGGTATTGTATGTCATGGAAATCCGAAACAAATGTTAAAAGCAGTGGCAGTACAGGTTGCAGATTTGGAAAGTTGTACGTTCCTTATTACACATGTGTAAACACGAGGTGGTTGCTGATAATATTTTTAATTTGACTGCTGACATTTCACACAGATTTTATTTTCTGTTGGAAAATGAAGATGATGGGACAGAAGAATTGTCCTTGTTTGGTCGTTCCCGTGCTGCATTGTTCGAATTGAAATTTTCAACATCAAAATCTTAATGGCATCGTCTACCAAACGTTCATGGAGGCTGCGTAAGTAAACTAACTTGAATATTACTTTTATGGACAGTAGGCCTTTATTTTTTATTGCATGCGACATTTTACTAAATGTTCTGTCACTTTGTAACAGTATATGGAGTGAATTAATTTGTATTTATTCAGAGTTCAGTTGCAATTAATAATTATGTGATGGCTGTTTCAGAAGACTTTGTGGCTCATGGTTCCAATGTGAATTGTTTGGCACTTGGCCACAAATCAGGTCGTGTATTGGTAACTGGAGGTGATGACAAGAAAGTTAACTTGTGGGCTGTTGGAAAGCATAACTGCATCATGGTTTGTTACTTTTAATAGCTTCCTTATAGATTAAACTTTATTGTATGGGACCAGGGAATATAAATCCCTGTTTTACAGGGCTGCCAGCTAGACTTTGACTCCAGACTTATTGGTTTACTGACACTCACTGGTAAAGGTTAATTATTCACTTTGGTTTATACGGCACATTGGTTTTGAGATTCTTAGTACTTTTCTTGAATAACCTATATTTTATACTCGTTTTGATACCAGTCATACAGTACGAAATCTAAAAGTCAGAATATGAAGTATTTTTAGTCATAAATTGTATTTAGTCCAACACATTATTCAAAATGTGAACAACACTCTTATAACATTCTAAACCTTCTTGCTAACTCATGTGAAGGTATTTTAATGCCACTTCCATGAGTTACAGTTTGTTGACGTGTCAGTGACTGTGAGAACATCATATGTCAGATTATTGTTTTATTGTTCAGAGTCTGAGTGGTCACACAACACCAGTAGAGTGTGTGCAGTTTGGACATACTGAGGAACTAGTATGTGCTGGGTCACAGACTGGAGCACTGAAAATTTGGGATCTGGAAGCGGCAAAGATAGTTCGGACATTGACCGGGCACAAAGGTACGATACGGTGCATGGATTTCCATCCATATGGTGATTTTCTTACTTCTGGATCATTGGACACATCAATAAAGGTATATAATTCATAAACACAGTTTGTCACTTGTCAGCTTTGTGTCAAAAGAGATTAAATATATTATAATATGAAGAGATACATGTAAATTCTAAATATAATCCAGAGATGCATTTTAACTGAGAGTAGATCTTAATGAGCTTTCTATTTTATTCCACACTCCAATGCGTTTTTATATAGGGAATAATTATTTTTGGAAATTGATCAAGTCTGGTATCAGTTTAATTGAAGACACTAATGACAGTACTATAAGTATAATTTAAATCTTTTGAATTAATTTATAAGTCTTTATCTTTACTGGGTATTATAAGAGAGGCATCAGAAGAAAATTAAATACAAAAATTGTTATCAGTGAGATTGAGGAATATCAAAAAGAATTGGCTGTGAAACACATCGCCGCTATGAGAGCCTGAAATCTCGCGTTCCTTGTAGTTACACCGCCTCTTCAGATTCAAAGAGATGAAGGATGTTGACAGAAATATGCAGCATTCGTGCACTTCCCATAGACAACAAGTAAGAAATCCCAAGGATAAGAATAAAACTCTACAACAATTAACATTTACACTGAAAGTTCTTTTATTTCAGTTGTGGGATATCCGGCGTAAAGGCTGTATTTTTACGTACAAGGGTCACAAGCTAACTGTTAACAGCCTGAAATTTAGCCCCGATGGTCAGTGGATTGCTTCAGCCGGAGAAGAGGGTTTGGTAAAGGTAAGTCTGCGCTGTTCCTAATTTGTCATTATGACCGTAGGATTTTTCTTGAAAAGATTATAATTGCCTGCTGTGGGTTTGGGAAGAAATTTTGTGTTGGTAAATTTTAGGATTACATTGAGTTCAATAACTACCTTCACATTCTTTTAATGCTGTAACTGCTCGGTTGTTTCCAATGATGCATTTTTCATATTGGTTTTTATCTTGGTTTGATTTTTTAGGTTATGTTGGAATGTTCAACTTAAAAAATTGTTGTTAAATTATTTTGTCGAGCTATTACACATCACTGATTGAATTAATTGTAAATGAACAATGATGATTCATCTTTTACATTTTACATAACGTATGCAGTCGAGAAGCATCTTTAAATAATCTAAGAATTGCTGCGTGACCTTGAGGGACTGAGGAAAGTTAAAAATGTTCTTGGTCAAAATATTCATTAACCCAGTAGAGATTCAAACTGAGTAACTCCTAAATCTTCACAACCATATTCAAAACTTCCATTAGACTTATTCAGTTTTGGTACTTTGGGCTCTTTACCCGGTGGTAAAGGTAGCCTAAGCATGAAGCTGAGCACTTGTGTCCAACTGGTACTGATGTTTAAAATGCAGGGAAGTCGTTTTGCGCGTAACGAGATGTATTTAATCACGATTTCCCGTTATGTCCCAGCTGTGGGATATTAGGGCTGGTCGACTTCTCAAAGAATTTACGGACCATGGTGGTCCTGTCACGACGGTTGAATTTCACCCCAACGAATTCTTGCTGGCTTCTGGTAGCTCTGATCGTACCGTTAACTTCTGGGATCTGGAAAATTTCCAGCTCGTATCTACAACTGACAGAGATTGTGGTGCCATAAGGTAAGTAACATGGCAACATTGTTTCACTGTTTTATTTTTCATTCTTTCGGAAAGGGAAAAAAATTACCAATCTTTATATTTTAATATTCGTGTTTTTTGATAGGAGAAGGAAATACGAGATTCTGAATTGAATGATAGCTAAGCATTCGCCAGATGTTTAATTTCTTGGAATTCACTTACTATCTCGACGACCAGCATCTTCACTGCTGTGAGAACCACAAATCTCACTATCCATCTGTTATCAGGATTTGTCATATAAAAGTTTATATTATTAATATTTTAATGTAATCATTACAATTATGGTAGCTCAGTCAGTATAGTGACCAGCTGTGGCCGGGATGAACGAGGTTCGGTCCTCAACAGGCACAGAGGATTCTTCCTGTAGCCTCTGCATCTAGATTGGCTCTGGGGCCCACCCAGCCTCCTATCCAGTGGGTACCCAGGTCCTTTCCCAGGGGTAAAGCGCTGCCGGGGTGTGGCGCTGGCCACTCAGCCCCATCTAGTGCCGAGATCAAGGATGAGTAGGAGCTATGCCGTCACTCCCCCCAAGTACCTCCATGGTGTATAATAGGATAGCTTTACTTTACTTTTTAACGCAACCATCGGCAATCCTGTGTCGTTCTCTAATGGCAGGTGCATCTACTTCAGCCAAGGTGGGGAATGTCTTTATGCAGGGTCACAAGATGTATTGAAAGTGTATGGCTGGGAACCTGCTTGGACATACGACACCATCCCCGTGGGGTGGGGGAAGATCCAGGATATAGCTACGGCTCAGAACCAACTTATCAGTGCCTCATTCCACATGGCCAATGTCGTCCTATGTGTCGTGGACCTCAAGAGGGTACAGCCATTTGGCGGAGGACCGGATGATGTCGGCCCGTCGCCTTTCGTCCACGGGCAGAGTGTCCGTAAAAGTTTCAGCCGGGATAAGCCGCTCAATGTTGCGAAGGCTACGTAAGTTAGATTAGAGGTTCATATTTGTTGTTGGTAGGGGCGTAGTTTTAAAAATGAAAATGCCAGTGCTACGTGGTGCAGAGTTTTAAATTTGAATGCCATGAGCAGGTTATGAAGTTGTCCTCGTAACTTAAGTGCAGAATTAAAAAATAACTCAAATAAATGAAACAAACCCCGTGGAGTTTTAATATTAGAGTAAACAGTTTTGTATGTTCATTCACGTATGCTAATAATTTTTCTAAATTTCTAAAGGGGCATTCTGGCAACCTTATATCGTTAAGTGGGTAGCCCGCAGTCGTCCTTGCTACATTGCATATATTTAACATCACAGGAATAGAGCAGCTGGAGTATGAAGCCACGACTCGCCTCTGTATAGTGCCAAGACTTGCGGCATTACCTCCACTCATCGAAACTTCGTCATGTCTTGGTGTTATAAGCACACGGACAGTTTCACGTTTTATGCTTGTAAACGGGTTCAGCTAGTCTTTCAGTATTTTACCATTTCAGGCTAGATGTAAAAACCATCGAGGAATCCGACAGGTCAGGAACTGATCCGGAAGATGAGTCCCAGTCAGTGGCCGACATTCAGAATGTGGGCGACTATGAAGCTATATTCCAGCCCAGCAGAAAACGTACGTAGAATTGTGTTCATGCGAATGAACTAATCTTAATAGGATTATATGAACGGCGAAGATGAAGGGGCAGAACTGGTATAGCGCGATGTACGAAGTTCGAGTCGTATTTACGACGAGTTTCGCAAACTCAACAGAAACATTTTGAATTTATCCTGCGACATAAAATTTTGTGACCACGATGTAAGTACGTCCGCGTGTCGGTATCTCGCCGTAAGAGAAGAGCGTTGATCGGGGGTGTCTGAGAAAGGGATGCCTAGGAGAATATTTGGACCAAAAAAGATAAAGATTTGGCAGAGGATGGAGAACATTTTATAATGTCGGGCTTCATAATTTATACTCTTCATCAAATGTTATTAGAGCGATCTAATTAAGGACGATGTGATATATAAGAAATATGTACAAAATTTTAGTTTAAAAACAATAAAAGGAAGAGTTATATGGGAGAAGTAGGTGTAGGTGGTTAGATAATATTAAAGTTAATCTTAAAGATATGTGATGTTATGATGGAGACTGGATTCAGCCAGTATTGTCAATTCTTTAAGTTCTTCGTATAATGTTACTTCTTGAACGTGCCGTTGTCTCATCAGGGTAGCACGGTCGGCCTTGCCTTGTAATTCTTTCCTGCACGGCCTTTTATTGTCTCTGCTGTAGTAAATCTCATATTCATTGCACTGTCATTTTCTTTGTAATGGTATGTGGGCAGCATGAAAAACCGGTTTAATATTAATAGTCTTCGAAATGTAAATGCTTGGCTCCTCAGACTTGCTTCTCGTTTGTAATCTCTGTAGTTTTTTTGTGTCATAGTGTTTGCCTTTCTGTGAATGTTCTTCATTATTTTGAGTTTTCTAGAAATATCTTATACTTCTTTCTGGTTGACGATAAAGGCGAAATGAACTGGGTCATTTAATTATGATTGCCGTTGACCTCGGGAGATGTAAGATCAGCAAGAAGACGAGCAGATGCATGGAATCACTTCAGAAATTTGCGGAAGTTGGTTAAATGTGCATCTAACAGATCACAAGATTCTCAGACTTATATTTCATGAATGACTGTACAAGATTCAGGTGTTACAAGAAGCATTTCAAATGAAACATTTGAAATTTCCGCGCGTTTGCAACCGCAAAATTTACATTTTCCGATCAATCAACCCACCAAAGTTAATACAGAATCCGAAATAACGTTAAAATAAACTTTATTCATTGTGCTTTTGTATTCTACGTACAGTTTATTTATATTTTAAGTATTTTCGGAGTTATTAAAATTTAAACTAGATTTGAATACTATTATAAATTAATGAGGATTTCTTATGTGTAATTTATGGTGTAGTGTTAGCACTTGTGGCTTTTCTTTGTCGCATGTTTGCAGTTTGTTTGTTTTATGTTTCAGTTACTCGCACCCCTCCTCCTGACCCATTCCCCGCTCCGCTAGAAGACGGTAAGTGATCACGCCACATCTTTTGCTTTGTGCACTGTGTCGTTTCCCCTGTGCTTCTTTGCATGATGTAGAAATTGAGAGAATGATAAACTACGTGGTCGCGTGTTTCGGAAATGAAAATGCAGGTGCCTGTTTCAATGTCTTCCATTAGTGCCTCGGGTACACAGTGTCCTTTTTATGACCTGCATCATTATTCCATTGTTTTCTGATATACCAATCGTGTCCCACAAAATATATTTTACTGTATTGCGGTTGAGTTGGAAAATGTTTACGGCAATTCTGAAAGTGTTTTGCCACATTTTCTGATAGCAAGTAAAGAGGGCAAAATCTGTTGTCCCACGTTTAGTGGATGTAGCGTCTCATCGCGTTCTTGCGACTGTTTTACTGAATGGTGTCGCTGTCCACAGGCATGATCGTAGAGCAGTTTAGTGCTCTTTGGTTTGCGTAACAGAAATTCAAA
>NW_019059645.1:1148364-1165513 GCF_000696155.1 Zootermopsis nevadensis | reverse complement strand
TCAGTCCGTACCGCGAAGAAAACACAACACGTAACCATTACAAAGATCAAATGGTTAACGCTGTTTAAGGAAATAATAGATATTTATTCCGATAATTAATTAACCCTTCGAAGCCGAGGCTCGTCTAAATAGCATTTAAGAATTCAGTCCGTACCGCGAAGTAAACACCACACGTAACCATTACAAAGATCAAATGGTTAACGCTGTTTAAGGAAATAATCTCGCAGTTTATTCCGAGAATCATACGAAACACATAAATACAAAATTAAGTTTTACTGATGGCTAAAACAGCTGGTATATATAGTTACCATTTGGATAAAGATGGAAAATCTGTTGATTACCACTGTGAAATGGTATAGATGTCAGCACTCTTTCGTGCTATGGAAATCCGGGGTTCGAATCTCACCCAGGAAGCCTACTTTCTTGACAGAGAATGTCCAGTACAGTCACTCCGGGTGTACATAAAATCCGTCTCGACTGTGTACAAGTTGTTTCCAACTCGTCATACGTAATAATTACATCACTGAGTGCTACATGACCGATGTAGTTGATAAAGGACTGTTAAATAAACCAGTCAAGTAAAATTAACTGCTTGCCAGTTGGGATAAAAGAATTTGTTGCGGGAATTTTTTTGAAGAGGAAAATACAAAGATAATATTAAAATGAAGCCGGTTTCCTGTCATGGAGGTTTTGGAAAAAACAAGCTTTTTAATTTTCCATTCCAATTGTCGTGAATTCAGAGCGTTATAACTTTTAAAAATATCTCAGAATTCACAAAGTAAAAGACACGTGGTTGGTTTCAAAATGTGCTTAGACGAAACCCACTGATAAATCCGCAACCCCTGACCCGCAGGCTGCATTCGGCCCGTTGTCACAGAGTAAAGTTTCACAATTGAAACCGCGTCATTTTTTTAATTGACAGATCGATAGTTTTAGTCGACCATTTACGATACTAGCGTCGATTTCGGACTTAATATTCAAACAGGCCACGATTATCTTCCAATGGTCACAAGTCATTAATCATCTCTTATACAGGGTGATTATTAATAAACTAAAAGCGGTCAAGACGTAGATAAGAATAAAAACTTTCGAATTAATTCGCTATCTGACAATCAATTGTTTGTTAAGTCCCTTATATGCATTCTGTGACGTCAGGGAGGACAGATTTGGCTGCACGAAGTATCGCTTTGACGGTAAGACAATCAGACAAAAGCCTTGCCTCTACTATCTAAATAGTTTTTGTTCACTGGAATTGAAACGGAAAGTTATAGAAGGTCATGACATAACGTTGCGCGTGGGTCACGCCACGAAGTGCTGATATCAAGATACAAAAAGGAAGAAGAATAAATTTAACAGATATAGGTCAAGGGAGCAGTTAGTTCGATCTAATTTATGAAATAAAATGGTGGGGTTTTAACTCCTGGCAGCGCGAGAAGATTTGGACTGACCCTAAAATATAGACGTATTTACGTCAAAAAGACACAACCAATATCTAATCGTTTCAAACATTTAAATCAGAAAAGAATCGGTAAGGTGAGAAGCCGTTATTGGCCTTGAACTTATTGAAAGCTGTTGGGTTCCTCCAAACCTTTGGACTTTATATCTCACGCCAACATTTTACGCATTTGGGAAAGGTGAGAAATGAATACAAAATCATTTCGGAAAATATATACAGAAGATACCAATGAGAAGAACGAAGATCAGATTAAATAAATATATTAGAAATATCTAAAGCACCAAGGAATTCGTTACAACAAAAATCATTCGCACTGCTGTGATCGTTTAACGGGGCCTCTTGCTCAGGGTTCCCGGAATTGCAAGCAGTTAAGGTGGCGACTGACTTGTAACATTTACTCGTAATGTAACATTCGCAGCGAGCATGTTACATTACACCACAACTGGTGAGGCGCGTCGAACGCTCGGCTCGACTGTGCTCGTGTGTGCTCCATTCATTTCATTTAATATGTCGGACATGGAGGTTGTGTTATCTGCGTTCCATTTAATACGCTACTGTTATTTAAAGAACTCGTGAATGCTCGTTACGACGCCGCTCGACTGACTGACTGACTGACTGACTGACTGACTTGTAATGTAACCCTCAAAGGGATTCTCGAAAAAACCGACAACACGAGCGCCCGCGAGCGCGAGCGGCTCCTTTCGCTGTCTTCACTTGTGTAATGCTCGATTTGTAACACGTTATATTACAGGCAAATGTTACTAGTCAGTCGCCACCTTAAGGGGCAGCTGTCAGATTCGGACAAGTCCCCATCACACGAGCAGAGAATTACTAAAAAAAATTAATGCTATGAATTTACGACTGAGAAGTGCAGAATTTGGACAGAATTTGCTTGCAAGGAAATCAACTCGCATGTCACGTTGAAACAGACTGTTTCCATTTTGTAAAAATGTACAATAACAATAATAAATACGACATCAACGGAAAAGTTGGCAAATAAAACAAAGAAACGTAATTTACGTGTTTTGACAAATGATACTCGAACAGCCTCCTTAAGTATAAATTAATAAACGCCAGTGAGACCTGTTGAATGAATTACTTAACAACGCTCAGAAAATTTCTCAGGTTTTTTTTTCATTTGCAGAATAGTATTAAAATACTGGATGCCAAGTTTGAAAGGGTTTTTTTTCTCAAACTATTTTTGGGAAGATACCTGAGAAAAACAAGTCGGTCGATTTTTTTCAGAGGCCCGACCGAATTCAATTTTCCCAAGATCACGCATTAAAAATATCCTCGTAACAAATTCTCAGCTCACCAAATTTAGTTTAAATTCAATCCACACACTGTTCTCTCGAGATTCATTTTAATATTATCCTCGTATCGAGGCGTGTGTCTTCCGAGTGTCCTGTCTCTTCATTTGTTTTCACCCAAAATACTTAAGAATAATTAAGAAGCAGCTCACTCAAGGTATCCATGGCAACCGATAACCAACATGGCGAGCGTCAGTCATGGGAACTTGATCTGAGACAATCAGAAAGTTCTGATCTTTGAACACAAAAAAAAATTTAAACCAGAGCAATTTTTTCGACAAACAAGATACTCTAATGAAGATGGCTGCTTCCTGGGATGTTACACCGTATAGTCTGGTAGATCGACCTGATGATGGAAGCACCTATCACCTTCGAAACAGGCGCAATAACCCAGAAGGCATGACAGGCTTGTCTGTGACCAGCAGACGCCTATGTCTGGTCTATATTTCGTATCTACGTGCCTTTTATGGTCCACACAAATACATCCAGCGAAATGGACAATGAAAAGAAAGATTTAGATGTGGGAAAGACACTTAATTCACTTAACAGAGCCAGAGTTATGGACAGCTTTCAGAATTTACTGACTTTTATATTATTTTCTGAGACAACCAAGTGAGGAAATCAATAAGGTTCATTTCATGCATCATTAATCTTACACGAAACTTGAAGACGTAAATGAGATAGATATTATGCATCGTCTGCTTCTTGTGGCTTTCAAAATGATGGCTGCAGGACGGAGGAAACAGGGTGTGTATCAACTAAGTTTGGTTTCCTCACTTCCTGATTCAACTGTAATTTGTGGAACACATGACACGATAAAAAATAGACGGAGTCCTAGAGAAATGATCTGTAAAGCCATGAATAAAAATATCAGATCTAAAACTTCTTGACGATGGTGAAGAGTCAATTGAATAAAAATTTTCTTGGATATTATCCATCGTCTAGTAAATATGAAACGTAAAACGACGTTTCGGAGATGGGACTCTATCACCGTCTTCAGGTTCCTACACAGTTGGGCCCACTAGATAGAGCTAATCCCTATCTCCGGACCTTTCTTGGATATTATCCATCGTCTAGTAAATATAAAACGTAAAACGACGTTTCGGAGATGGTCCGGAGATAGGGATTAGCTCTATCTAGTGGGCCCAACTGTGTAGGAACCTGAAGACGGAGATAGAGTCCCATCTCCGAAACGTCGTTTTACGTTTTATATTTACTAGACGATGGATAATATCCAAGAAAGGTCCGGAGATAGGGATTAGCCCTATCTAGTGGGCCCAACTGTGTAGGAACCTGAAGACGGAGATAGAGTCCCATCTCCGAAACGTCGTTTTACGTTTTATGTTTTACTAGACGATGGATAATATCCAAGAAAATTTTTATTCAAATGACATTGTGTTAATGTTCGGGAAAAAACTTTAATTCCCGTCAACTTCGACGGGACATTTATTCATTGCTGTCATAACCCGTCTTGTTACAACACAGCGGTGCCTGTGACATGTCACCAAAACATTCTGAGAGCAATGACATATATTATAAACCCCCCCCCCCCCCAATTCCCTCCTCGTCATTCGTGTAAAGGTGGATTTGTGTTGATCTGTTATTACCTATCTTTGTCACCATGTTTTAACACAAACGCCTTATTCCTTTGCTGGCGTAGAGACGGGTCGAGTATCAGGGTTCGGATTACCTACGGCTTGGTCTCCGGGATAATCTTCCCCGATCCTCCCTGTATCCCGTCACCTCGGTATTACAATTGACCCACGAAACTCAATTAGGTAGGTTCAACAGCGCAGATACTGACTGCAGCTCTGATTTCAGAAACGGATAAACGGCCTAAGACACTTCTGAAACACAAACCTTCAAATTCGCGAACTCTGTATTTTGCAACACGTGGTCCGCGGACTCAAAATGGAGAACATGCCAAAAATCAGAGGTCAAATCCCCCACCAAATCAGCCGGAAATTCTACCTTCAAGGTTTGGAAGGCAGGGAAATGTCCAAAAATACCGCATTAGGGCCTACCCAGTCAAATTGTAGAGTTTTGTTTAATTCAAATTTCTTTAAATATTATGCTGTTCATGTAACTACGATTTGCCAAAGTTTAATTTAAGGTCCATTTAAATGTATGATTTGAATACATGCGTGAACAGAAAAGACTGAAATTAAATCCGGCCTGCAACTTTAAAACATCTAAATCCCGAAGTTAATACAAAAAGTTAATTAATCATTCAGTCCGTACCGCGAAGAAAACACAGCACTTTACCATTACAAATACTAACTCGTAAACGGTGTTTAAGCTCTGATTTAATCGAGTTCTGTACGTAAATATCACTAGTAAGCCGAAGCTCGTCTAAATAATATATAAGAATTCAGTCCGTACCGCGAAGAAAACACTACACTTCACCATTACAAAGATCAACTGGTTAACGCTGTTTACGGAAATGATCGCTGTTAATTCTGAAGACATGTCAATACAAAATCCATTAATACACTTTTCTGCGCGTGATGAAGATTTATTTATTTTTGCGTCTGGTAGTACAAACAGGTACCACTTATTTTTCAGGCAGTCTGTTACTTAGTTCCTTCACGCTCGAAGTTAACTTTTCATTTTTTAAAATGAATGGTGCGAGAAGGCTGTTAAAAGAGAACACTTTTCATTGTGAATTTAGTTACTGGTGCCAGCATTGGCAATAGAAACTTGTCAACATTGACAGGAGCCTTTGGAAAGAGAACCTCGATGTTTAAGCCTATTGGTATATAGGATCTGTCTTCTGTACAGAATGGTATTATATCAGACGGTGGGTCAACCAGCTAACCCATAATTTTAGTAAGGGACAAATTGAAATTTGTGTATGCCAGGCTTCGGCTTTGAAACGAAATCTGAGAACGAGATAACACGAGAACATGTTTATAATGCTGTATCATTACCTCGGATTATACGTGACAGCTCGTCACATGGAAAGTGATTGTCTGCAATTATTCTTTATTAAGTAAGTTGGATTCTGCTTTATTATGCACAGAACTGTCCCTGTCGAATTGTTCAAGATATCTCAACTTAAATAAGAATAAATTATTGATTACATGAAGATGAGTCCCCCTTTAGAAGCTGATAGTCACCCAGCTACTGAGTAAATGGAACCTGAAACAGACAGCCGAAAAGGGTGGTCCATCAGATTGGGGATTGGTTGGTGTGCTAACAGCGAGGCTCGTTCTAGGTGTTAACAAAACTTTCACGAAAGATATTTTAAGGCTCCTGTCAGAATAAGGAACTTTTGTATTGCAATTTTGTTCATTTGTGTATAACAGTTGTTCTGAGGGAACGCGTAGCGAAGTTATTGAACGTTTGTCCTCTATAACCTCCATTTGAAACAGAGTCGCATAATAAAATTATCAATGACACTGCAGTGTAGCTCAGTCATTTCCGGTTACTATTGTCAACAGCAGATTTGAACCAGGAGCACTGAAGACAATTAAACACTAAGAACTCTTTTCGGAGACCCCTCGAACCTGGAGGACGTATTTTCCCTCCGTTGTGGACACGCTGATGTGAACGGTACTTGTTTGATGTTTGACGTCGGTTTCACTGTGTACGAAATCAATCAATCGTTGCTTCGTCACGCCCGACTAAAAGAATGTGTGTATACATCACACCGGTGTGTTCAGTCAAGTGTAAGCCATCGCACACCCGAATCTAACGCGAGACCATAAGGGTAACCCCAGACAAGGCAATGAAACATTTCTCTTTGATTTTTCAGAAGCTTCGATACTGCAAAAACGTTTTTGCAGTGTCCCCTTAGATATGGGAAAATACCGAGGGTTTTTTTCCCTTAGTCCCTTCCAACCATGGCTGAACGATGCATTTAATGACGTCACGAATACGTCATCTTGTCCTCAGCCTTCAAGGAAGCCACCCAGAAAGAACGGTGCTTTGTACTTAGTACATAACACATCTGCAGTCTGTAACTCTTGGAATATTTCTTCCCAAAAAGGCAACAATAATATTATTATTATCTGTAACGTATTTACAATTGCAGATTATAAGAAGAAACATTAGGATTCGACAGTATGGCGAACAAGTTAGCGCTACAAAATTACATTTTAGTTTCTCAAGAGTTATTGGAAGAATGCATTGGAAAGGCAGCGATTTGGGCACAAAAACAGATTAAGTAAAATTACATTGCCCTCGAATAAACTGAAATATTTTTATTGTTGCCTATCGTTTTACTTATCAGTAGCCAAGGAAATTCGAACAGAAAACATTGTAACCTAAATGTGTGTTGGGGGGCCTGGTATATTTTAGAATCGTAAAGCCCCGTCTCCCTGTGTGATTAAAAATATTTCCCCGAAATTTAAAACAAATCGTTTAATGTATTCAGAATCTGGCAGAAATTGTCGCTGTGAGCAACTGTTCAGGTCGATTAAGAACGCACTTTGGAAGTTTGTTAGTCTCAACAACGGGATTTAAAACCGGATATATTGAAAGATTACACAATTAAAACTAATGTTTTAAATATCTCGAAAATGACTGATATTTGCCAAATAAAATTCTTTAGCAATACTTTATTAACCTGTTAGGTGTATTTAACAAATCGCCAGGAAGTTTAAATAAATTGCCGTGATTTGTAATTTTTTGAGTCCTCGAGTCGATAAGCAATGGCGAATGTTACCAGAAAGCTTGAAAAAATGTCGAGAAACCGATTATAATGAAATTCTATACGTGCAGTTATTCCGGTAAAATGAAGTTTAATGCTGTCTGTCCGCGTTCCAAAAAAAATCTTGACGAAATAAATTTATGTGGTTTTTCTCACAGACTGAGTTAAAAAGCAGGAGATGAGAGGGGGGGGGGCATTTATCGAGCATGGAGAAAAATTAATTCGTATTTCTCAGGTCAAAATGTTCTTATGCCAATTTCATTTTCAACAACTTGTAAGTAATTTTATCAGTCAAATCACAATAAAATATTATTATTAAATGTTAAAATATTATTACAATTAACATTTAAATATTTAAAATATATTAAAATGATGCTCTCTATCGAATATTTACAATGATGATGCTCTAATGTAAATCGAAATATTCGATAGAGAGCATCATTTTAATATATTTTAAATATTTAAATGTTAATTATAGTAATATTTTAATATTTAATAGGAATTTTATTGTGATTAGACTGACAAGATTTACACAAATATGGAGAAGTTAATGCTTGCAAAATTTTGATTGGAAATCAGAAGGGATGAGACGACTCCATTGGGAGGATAATAATCTCTATGATTTGTCACTGACTTTAAACAAATGTGTTGATTGTTTAACGTAGACACACGATGAATATGTCTAATTTCAGTGCTTTCTATCTGAAGCAAGCTGTTAGGCACGAAAATCCGCTGAGTCTGTCCGCAATATTTGGCTGCCCGGGTCGTCCATTAATCCCGCTCGAAGGAAACACATTGCCGAGTCTGAAAATAGTTTACGTACTGTCTCTCAGCACGACGTTGACAACCAGGGTCTGCGAACCGATTCGCTATTAACTTTAATGATTTTGCTACTGAGGGACAAGTTTAAATCACAGAGCCGATTTTCGGATGCAAATTATCGTTTCATCGATTCTGTTTGCCCTCCCCAAAATGGATGGCAGCCATATTTCACAGGAGAAACAAAAGAATGTGACATAGGGACCGTTTCAGCCAATCACAAAACATATCTCAGCGCAGGCGCGGAACTGTAAAATCCATAGTACGTACCTACCTACCCACCCTTCAGTGTGGTTGCTATGGTTACCGGACACGCGTGCCTAAGGAACAACAGCCTATACATCATCTCCTTTCTTCCTGTCGACTGAAAATAAAATATCGATCCCTTCAATGAAAGCCCCAGATTTCAATCGGAGTTTTGTTCATCTTAAACATTCTTTTGTCTTGGTATGATAACAGCGTTTTATTGGGAGTGTGTCAGAGAAAAAAAGTTTTCTAAGGCGAATATTTTAAGTACCAAAGGTTAAAATTCGTTGCAGTAGTTTCGGTGACAAAACACAAAGACAGACGGACGGACAGACTAAAAAATGGCTGCGTAATTTTGCAGATTTCCTTTTTTTAACGTCAATCGAAAATTAATTCGTATTTCTCAGGTCAAAATGTTCTTATGCCAATTTCATTTTCAACAACTTGTAAGATAATATTTTAATATTTTAACATTTAATAATAATATTTTATTGTGATTTGACTGATAAAATTGAGCAAGTAAACTTGCAAGTAACAAATTAACGATGTACTTCCATGAAAGTAGATTCCTCGTCGACCAGATGATAGTAATTAATGAAGCATTTACATGCGGATCCAAGATCATTACAGTATTCAAATGTTACAAGTTTAACCCAGTCCATTTCTTGATATCAACATCCACAGAATTTAATCTCTTTGTTTCAGCCTACTAATAAAATATCACGAAGCTGTAAAGATACTTTTATTTATACTTATAGAAGTGTATACACATAAATTACAATCAATCAATGTACAGAACGATGTAACGAAACGAATGGATTGGTCTACCATATTACAGGGAGAACAGAAATATAATATTAAAACACAAATTCTTGTTAGTTGTGATGTCCGTGACTTAGGTCGCTCTTCTTCCGTGGTGCCTGAAATAAGACACAAGTAAATATTTTATAAAACTCAACTCTTTATAGGGAGTAATTAACTACAAGAAGTGTACAACCCCGCGGCTTAAAGGAACTGGGATTTAGGGAAAATTTTGGTGAGAATGTTTCGGGAATTTCTCGTAAGTCTGTGGGCACGTAGCGGTACTACAGTATCAACCAAAAATTTAAGACCACCATGCTATTTTAGTAAGTCTTCCACACGTCTCAAACTTTTGGTTGAAAGTTTCCCATTTTTGAGTTAAATTGTGGCACATTTCTCATGTTTTTTTTACAAAGTTCCAAAACTAATGAATGTGATGAACAATCATAGGACAACTGTTTTGTAGACATCAATTTTATTTGTAAAAGTTCCTCACATCACAATGAACTAAAATACCAAAAGTTATTAAAATATTCCTTATAGTTTAATGGCCAGGTGTATTCGAAAATTAAAATATTTTGGAATTTTCCTATACTTTGAAATGTTGAAAATATTCATAACTTCTGAATGGTAAGACATATTTTCCTCATCTTTTTTGTAAATGATAGCTGTAAATGAACTTAATTACTAGTGCAAAAATGGGAAACTTTCAACCAAAATTTTGAGACCTGTGAAAGGTTTACTAAAATAGCATGGTGGTCTTAAATTTTTGGTTGCCACTGTAGAACACGTGTCGATGTTGGTACTGTGGGATATGAAGCCGAATGCCGACGTTTCAGAGGAACATACGGCCTCCTCACGATAGACAGCCTATCATAACCGCATCTGATGACGTCACAAATCCGTCATCGTGTGTTGTCAGATTAAAATATACAAAACAGTAAATTTACCTTTTATTTTGTATGGGTGTGAAATTTGGACATTATTTTAAGTGAAGAACATAGATTGATGGTGAAGATGGCTGTCAACTGGGCTCGATTCATGGTTTTGTTTTATGTCCACGTTCTGACGAGTCAAGCAAAGCGAACCACTAACTAAGTTGTGTTTAATTGTCGTATTAGTTGTTGAATAATATTTTACAAAAAAAGAAGCTTTCTCTTTGCCACAAAATCCGACCATTGTATACAATGGGATCGCGTTTTTCTCCACGGGAGTAAAGCCGTCGGGTGACCAAGTGGAATGGAGGTACAGCTCCACGAATTCTTAACTTCGGAAACTGATGGCAACGCTTGGTCGGTCAGCTTTAGGCCACGGATGACTCCGGGGAAAGCCGCCCGGTAGCCATCGGGGTTGTCGCGAGGGCGAAATCGCTGCACTGTCGGGAATTAGCAGTAAAATTACGTCCAGTCCTCGGAAAATTGTTGATTTGTGATCTGCGTCTGCCACTCCACGAAGACGAGAGCGCCCGAAAGAAAATTAGACCCGTCTGCAGGTAGAAAATTAGTGCTGAAAATAATTAAGTCGGTGAAGTCGGATCCGATTAAAGAACAAAGGAATTTCACAGCCGACTAAAATCTTTCATCTTCTGCAATTGGAAGATATCTGCAGGGCAGTTTCTTTGGTCATTAACGGTACTATATCTTTCTTTCAACTGTCCACATCTCAGTCTTTTGCCGTCTGCAGGGAGAGAAAATGTCAGAGCCTTTGTACAAACTTGAAGGGGAGTCTGACGTAATAAATCAAGCTCTGCTCCTAACCTCCTTTTACACCTTAATCAGTTGCATGCACGGACGTGGCTCCATCCAGAGGGGTTTGGCTTAATCACCTCAGAGCATTTGTCCTCTCGAACGGAACACGAGACCCCCAAAACTTCCTTTTGGAATCACCAACATTTGTAGCCGGAGTAGTTAGGCCGATTTTGGCGTGTTAGTTCTGAAACTGTTTTCTTTTAGGTCTGTCCTGTTCTTAATGGCTTTCGCCAGGTGCACTCACTTTAACAAACAAAGTTCTGCAGACTCAATCATGGCGGTACAATCACATTTGGTGTGTTTTGGGGCGTGAATTCCACTACATAATTGCAAGACACCGAGTTTCATGGCGGTTGAAAGCCTGCTCATTAAATCTGCAGCATAAGAAATAGTTTACCAACAATCTATCTTATAACGCACGTCATTTTAATTCCTTCAAAAGTTGGCAGTTGATGAACTAAGTCATTCCCGCCTTTTATATAAAAGCAAATGTCAACTGTCGTGTTCACAAGAATGCGACATCGGTCCCTCTCCAGCGACTAATAAATCAATTCTGCACCGTGTCCCCTTGAGATTCATTTTAATATTATCCTGACACGTGCCTGGGTCTAATGAGTGGTCTCTTATATTCACGATTGCAACGAGAATTTCGTCGTCATACTAGACGGATAATTTAAGCGTACTAAAGTTTTAACAGAATGTTCATATTAAATGGGCACTGTAATCCACGCCACATGTTCAACAATACTTCTGAGTCTGTCAAGAATGTAAAACGATCAAAACAGGTGGAAGATTTAAAAAAAACGCTAATGTAAGAAGTGTCTGTACGTAAACTTTGCTGTCCATTGTCACAATCCAATTATTTTAGAGCTACAGCGTAAGTTTTTTAGCAAACGACCGCGTTGGGACAACAATAATGTGATTACAAAGCGTGTTAATGAAAGGCATTTCACAGCCGGCCATAATTATTCTCTGTGTTGCAAATAAGCATATGAAAGGCGACTGGCATGGCTAACAGAATGTAATTTGTCATTTGAATTCATTTTTACGACTCTGAATATTTGCCCAGCGTTTTGGGGGGTGAGGGGACAAGAGATCCGATCTGTGACAGAGCCCCGTAATAATTAACTATGGACTGGACCCTTTGAGGCACGATTAGCATACGCCACTGATCGATTTTTTTTTAAATCAGAGCAAGTGAGATTTTAAATTAGGTAAAACTGTACACTGCTGATAAAAGCTCATTTATGCTGAGATGCGAGCACACAGTTTTCCTGGGTTTCAAATTACCCATTGAATAGGGAATTACGATGCTGTAAAAATAATTTTGAAAAATGTACACGAAGGCTACAAAGTTTGGTTTCGAAGTGATAACGCGGGTTGTGAGAAATAACAAAGAATATAAGACAGTGCTGAACATGGATCATCTTTTGAGATAAAGATTACGAGATGAAAGAAGTCAACAGACTGCAAACTACAGCCAAGAGGAAGAAGAGACATGGCTAGACGTAGTAGTAGAAGACAGTTATACTGGACCGGACTTTGAAGAGTTTAATTCTTCCGAAAGAACAAATATAATAAGAAGGAAACGTATGTCAAATCTAAAAGCTCGTGACGTTGGTGAGTAGGTACCTGAAGACGGAGATAGAGCCCCATCTCCGAAACGTCGTTTTATATTTTTTAATTTATTAGGCGATGGAAAATGTCCAAGGAAATTTTTATTCAAAGAAGGAAAAGTTTTCGAAAAACAATGAGAAATTAAAGCAGAATTAGGAAGACGCCGGCTGTGAGCAGGGAACGACGGTCACCCGGGATGAGAGACCGCCATCCCGTGAGCAGATGCTGACGGATTCCCGGTACCGTCAGCCGAGCGGTTCCCATAGCAGCACGCGCTCCGGGGATTAAACGTCAAGACGAGTGCTTGCTGGACGTCATGTGTGGGAGGCAGATCAGACGGTCCACAGGACAAACTTCACATACGCCCGATTAGGACCCGAAGCTGTAGGTATCCTTAATTCCATTTGTTGGCGCCCGGAATAAAAGCAGTGGTGTGTCTGGGATTTGTTTCATGGGATCAAACAGGATGTCGGAAAACAATGCTGCTGCGATATCCCGACAAAATCCTTTCCTGGTGGCAGTCCGGTCCATGGAAAAGCGAATGACTCCATCGTAATACGCATCCAGTGCAAATCCTCACTCTTAAAGATTAATTTTTATAGCCTCCCCCCCCCCCCCCCCCCCCCACGGTCAAACTATTTGTCACCAACTGGCGTCTTCCTTTTAAGTTTTCCGTCTAAAATTCTGTAAGCATTTTCATCTCCCCCTATTCATGCTAAACGTCTATCTCATCTACCTCAGTTTTATCGCCGTAATAATATTAGATGAGAATTACAAATTATTAAGTTCTTCGTGATGAAATTTTTCCCAGTGCCTTGTTTTCTGCACAGCGTATAAGGTCACGTGGGCCATTTTAAGGGTATTAAATGCGAACTACAAATTACGCTGATAATTGGCCGCTGGGTCGAAGGCATCAGTCTCTGCAGTCGAAAATCGAAATCGTGGGTTATGATCCCATAATATCTGCCTTTGTTGTTGTTGTTGTTGTGTCCTGATTAAGTATGGGCCCTGTGACAGGGTGAGGTACCTTTAAGGATTCTGTAATGTCTTAAATAATTTATAGTTTCAAATTTTAATTTGAATAGAACAGAAGAGCGGAATATGTAAACACTGAAGAGTAATCAGTTCATTTTAAAAATCCCAGAATCAACGGCAGCCCCCAGTAACAGGGCTTCGCCTCGTACCTCGCAATACGTTCGCTGTGTGTGCCCTACAGATCAAAGAATGAGTCACTTCTACCGCGAGAATTTCGTCAGTTGTAGCAAACACTTGAACCAAATAAATCCCACACGACGCATTGCAAGGGATGAAAGACCAATTCTTATTTTTACGATGACTGTGTTCGTACAAGGGATTTGTCTGTTTGTTAAGGTAATGCTTTCAAAATTTTCGCTGCGATTACTCGTAAACGTTAAAACTATAGGCTTGATACGAAGCCATGAGAAACTAACAGCGTGTCTGGGTTCAGTCCTGAGAAAATCTTTAGAGTGGATCTGCGACACAGTCTGTAAAATAGACATTTTCCAGATATAGACGTTCATTTATTTCAAATATGAATCTACTAATCACGTAAGAAAATCGATAGAGTGAGGTCTATGTATGATCACTCCGCGTGCTATTTTATTAAAAATTATTGAGGGGGGGGGGGTGACTGGCAAGGAATTTAACCTCTGCAGTGGCAAGGCTACTGGCTGGAAGTCCGGGGTCCGAATCCCGGTGTTAGGTTAGGAGTGTGTGTTGCGGGGTGTAACATACTGAGTCCTACTTGCAGTGAAAGGCCGACGCGCTGCGGTCCTCCGTGGCACCTCGCCGTCACTGGGTGATGCTGGAGGCTGCTGGACATCCGCAACTGAAACACAAAACACGTGCTCAGTATTTGCTGACCTTAATCCGCCTTTGTCCTCCCGAGGTTTCTGGAAAACGAGGCGAAGTTGAAGAGGAGGGAACTCCGATGCCTCGTATTTCCAATGTATCCCATCATGTTTGTCGTTTACTGTCCAAAATGCGCGGAATTAAACATAATTTATCACAAGTATTCGAGGATTAAGATTGGATTCATCTGGCTGAGGACAGGCTCTTGCGAAAACGGTTATGAACCTTCGGATTCCAAGAAATGCACTGGATTTACGGAAGATTGCTGTCTTCTGGATTGTAGCGCCGTGTAGTCTGATAGAAGTTTACCGATGTGTTAGAGGTCCTTGCTGCCTTCATCATCAGGGCGATGATCAATACATCTGAAGAGTCGGTAAACTTCTATCAGACTACACGGCGCTACAACCCAGAAGGCGGCCTTCTTTGGACTCACCCCCGTGAAAACTTCAAATCGGACAAGGTATTTACCGACTATCAACTTCTCAAGGACTAATACTCCATAGAGTTGGTCACTTTTGGTACGTAGTTAATTAGAAACGTAAGTAAAACATTTTTTATTCCAATGTTAATACAACACCAAAAAGACGAAAAGTAAAATCTCGTAACCCTTTAAAGCCCAGTGGTTTCTATGTGCAGCAGCGACCAATAACTCTGCGTTATATATTCATGGTATTCATTTGATTCACAGAGTACACAAGGATTATTTCTTTAAACAGCGTTAACCACCTGATCGTTGTAATGGTGCAATATTTTCATATGGATTAGAGAGGTGGAATTTTCGATTCAATATTTCAGTCCGGCAAATGGTTCTTGTGCTAGCTGAATGTCCCTAGCTGTGCTGCCGCCCTGTAATTTGGTGGGCGGGCGAGATACGTGCCCGGGAGATGTCGCCCCTGCTGGTGTGATATTGATCGCTCGCGTCCCTCCTGTTGAAACATGGCATTTACAAGCTCTACAGATTCTTAAGCAGGGCAAAGCCAGTAACATTTCCTTCCACCTGTCATAATTCCCCATTTTATATTTTGTTTGTTCTTAGTAATTTGTAATTAAAATCTGTAAACGTGTTGTCTCTAATACAATTTCATACGGACAATAATTTACGTATAGGCTCAATGTATATTAACATTTATAACATGTATTTTAATAGCTAACCTTTTTAAGACAACGCTCGTCTAAGTTATATTTAAAAAATTCAGTCCGTACCGCAAAGAAAGCAACACTTCACACTTGTTTTTGTGTAGGGACGTGTCCGAGAAACGTGAACAGATTTATATTAAATTTCGTACCGGGAGTCCTCATTACAATCCGTGTGATCAGATGTTTGTTCATTTACTGTCGAAGGCCTGGAAAATGAACCTGGATTTTGACACACGTCGTCCAGAATTGGTAAATATGAACTTGTAAAGGCTGTGAGACCACTTCTTGTATTGAGATACGTAATATTTGGCGAGAGTTAGTTTTATTAAAACCACAGCGTGACGCTCAAATATACCTATAACATCGTATTTATGGAAGAGGATTATTTAATTATGAATTTACCAATTACCCGAATTAAATTCTTCCGAAACTTCGACCATAATATAGTCCTGATGGACTACAAGTAGCGTGTAGCAATCTCCAGTGAGCCAGCTAAAGACCTTTATGTGACCCAAATGTATATTTACCCAACAGAATAAGCCCATAATATTACCTATAGAACCTTCAAACAAGAAAACATTAGATAGAATGCCCCTTTGTGCCAAATTCCTTTTAATACCATAATCTCTATAGAATCCCCGCCAGGGATTTCACGACCAAAATGTAACGTTAAAAAACACTATAATGAAAGTGGATGAGTTCAATACATTACCATGTTTAAAAAGATAAGAGCCCCTGGTATTTGGATACCTGCACTGTTGCGTCGTGGGATTACCTTTCACAGGTTCAATAGGATTACCCCCCCACACCACCTCCCACACCGAAAGAGACGTTGCAGTCGGTGGACTGATACATCTGTGACACACGAGTAGGCTGAGCGGTCCTTGACAAGCTGATAGTCACTCATCTTGTCTGTAAGTTCCGCGGAAACGTAAGAAGGCTCATTACTTTGTTTACAATAACCCGCCATCTTTAATTTCATCGCATTAATGATTTTTGGCTTAATGGCACTATAACCGAGGTGCTTGTAGGTCTAATATTTCTGAATTCCCAAAATTAATTACGTTAAGGGCGCGTGTTTTAACCCTATGAAACAAAAAAGCTCGTCTGAATAATATTTAAGGATTCAGTCCGTACCGCGAAGAAAACACCACACTTTACCATTACAGAAAATCAGCTGGTTAGTGTTATTTAAGGAATTAATCGCTGTTAGCACTGAGAATTATACGAAGCCCGCAAATATATAATTGAGAGTTAATAATTGTACGTATAAATACCACCGGTCATAAAAGGATTAGTATAATTTTTTTTTAAAATTTTTCAATCCCAGAACTGTAGTACAGACAAGTAACAGAGAGGAACGTCTTCAAGATGTCTGTCTGTCTAGTCCTGGCATAAGAGGGTCTGTGTCACAGTCATTGTCCTATATAGGGGCCGCTTCCTATAAATGTCACCAGATCGCTAGCATTTGATGCGTGTGAGTTGAAAA
>NW_019059645.1:1103828-1148342 GCF_000696155.1 Zootermopsis nevadensis | reverse complement strand
AAGAGGTTCCATTTCCATTATGAACGGCTGGCTGGCTGGTAACTAAGGTCCCTTCCTTACACCTCACACATAGCCAAAGGCATTTTATCCGTGTCTTTGTAGTCTCTTCTAATTCCGATCACATGATTGCAGCGAGAGGCTCCATGTGTGTGTGTCATGCCGGCTCAAAGCGGCGTTTTTAAGTTTCACAAAGACATTTCAAAGAAAAGTAGAAATACGCTTATAAGTAGCAAATTTGTTTCTTAGTTGTAACTGGAGATTTGTGAGTTTTAAGGAATTCTGAAATTTAGCCTCGCTCTCAGTTAACCCCCAGTTTCAAAACGCGTAGCTCTTTTTCGGGGATAGATACTGCAAGATGCCATCTTCAGGGTGAATTTTTAGGGGGTGGGCGTTTTTGTAAACCTAAACTAGGGCAGACAGTGGGATTTTATGGTAATGATTGGTGGAGCTGAAGATCGGACTTCTTCACACTCGCCCTGAAGATGGCAACGTTGGATAATCATCATTACCCGCGGCCTATCCCTGAAAGCTTAAATTACGCGCTGAACTCCACCCGCGAAGAAATAATGACAAGAAACATTCTTTAAAAAACGTCGTTTTGGGTAATTGGTCGTACAGACGTGCATAACTTCAGTCTCCTTGCTTGACAGGTAGTTAACTTGGTATACCTCACCCCACACGTTTTACCATGACACAGTTATACACATTTATATACACAGACCTAAACTAACAGTCTAGCAAGCGAAGTTATACAAAAATAATTTAATTGTCCTTACAAAGACGAGGTAATTATACATATAATTATTTTCAAAGTAACAGGGTAATGGATTTATAACTTCAACCAGAAATGAGAAAAAGGGCATTTTGCCTCCGAAATAAGCTGTAATTAGGCTCACATCCCCCCCTCCAGCGTCCGCCGTAATAATTTCTTAATACTAGTTTCAAAACGTCTATTTAAGCCCCGCGTATCGTAAGCTTCATTATTCATGGCGAGCACTTTAACAAGACGCAATCTACAACCTCCGGGGTGGGGTATGCAAAGTACAGAGCGTGACCGAGCAAGTTGTAAAGCAGATTTTAAAAACATTCAATTCGTCAGCTGCGTGATGTCAGGTGCTTACTCAATATTTCATCCATCCCTTAGTAATAAAAAACATCCTCAAACAGGGAAGGGAATTTCATTACGGAGTCAGTGGGCCCTATCCGCTTATGTTGAGCTTACCCTCTGGCCTATGGATGGGGGTTCAATGAGATTTGTTATCGAGGGAGGAAGGAAGGGTTGATCCCTTCTATGGACCATATTAACAGACCCTTCCTCGTGTGTATGTCTCATTTGCATGACGTCTTTAGAAACAAACGTCCCTGAGTAATAATTTGCATTCCTGTTTCGTATTCTGGACTGCAAGGTTCGTGTGTCGGCCCATCGAACGGACATTATTACTTAGCGATTCTGTAGGTTTCCTCAGTCACTCCAGGCAAATGGTTCGATTGTGTCTCATTACGGACCACACACATTTCTTCAATAAAATAGCTACACCTGTGAAGAAGAGTTGTTAAAGAATCAACCAAGAATCGATCCGTCATTCTCAGAAGTCTTAAGTAGCTGTCGCGGGCAAGTGGTTAGTACTCCTGCTTCGTATTTAGGAGGACCCTGCCCGGAGACTGGTTGTCTTCGCAGTGTAATTTTTGGTCTCTCGGAACAAGTGTTAACACGACAGCTTGAAATAACATCATCCATTTTGTTAATTCACGAGAATGTCTTTTGACGTCAAAAAAGTTGTGCTTCGTTGAATAGCTCATGAATGAGCAGAGACTTTGTGTGGTTCAGTGTCAGAGTCGGCTAATTTCACAAAAAGACAGCGGATTGTAGGCACTAATAAGGGCCGATTTCTCACCTACGGTACGATGAATCCATCCGCACAGTAATGAACGTCAGAACTCTTTCTGACGCTTTCCGCCATTAAAATTTTAAAGAATGAAACGTATTTCACTTTAATCTGTGTTTTTCTTCGTAGTGTTGTTTTTATCCATACAAAACAGCAGGTAGTAACTTAGGGTATAAATTTTTGATGCCATGTAACATTTCGTAAGATTTTTTTTATCTATACGCTGAGATTACCGACCGAATGCCAAAGCTGAAGGACCGCCCCCTCTCGGCTGTCCGCGTATTCATACATTGGCATTATTGCTCCTTGTATGAAGCCTGATGAATCGCGTAATTCACCCAAATTATCCCGTCTTCTACTTTAACGTTTGTTCAAATAAATAAATACGTACTTGAGTACATAATTTAATAACGCGATTAACAACACGTGTTTTGGAAACAGGGGTGCATGTTAGTCTTGAACAATTTTGAATGGCTACTTTAGATCCGGATTTATGAGCAGAATTCGGTGACCTGACTGTTGCCGTGCCCAAAAGCTCCTGGGGTCGTCAGACAAAGGTCCCTCCCCCGCCACGGGGGGCCATTTCTCGGCCCGCTGCGCTGACACAATAGGTGCCCCGTGACGTCTGCTCGGAGGATGGAGATGTCAACTGGAAGCTGTTGTTGTTATATGTCACAATCCATAGAAGGACAGAACCCACTCCAGTTCACAGCACGGCTAGACAGGAAGTGAATTACGCTCTTAAGAACGACCATACAGCAAAGGTGTTGAAGTCGAAATACCTTTATTCTCTCTACTTAGAATAGTATCACTGTCTCATTTTAATATATTTCACCTCGGTTGACGTCTCTGCCTTGGAAAGGCATTGTACTTGTGTTGGATCCAGTTCCGTATCGGAGGAGGGATGCTTTTGAAAAGTCTGTCATCAAAAGCTCCATTTTATTGCGTGAGCTTTGTCAGTTTGGTGACTGAGTAAGACCCCGAACGACAGAGTTCCGATTCCGGAGAGACAGGGATAGAACCTCGTATGTCTACACGAAGGGAACTTCTAAGGCGCACCAGGTCCCCTGCTCAGGGATTAACCGGAGGACGAGATGGGATTAAAATGGCAACATATCCTCTCGCCCTGACCGAATCCCGAGATCAAAACTGCGCAATTATATAAATTAAGAAAAGAATAACTCAGATTAATACAAGAAATTCGAACATGTCCTGGTTAAAATTCCGGTATGATAATATTAAAACGGATCTTAGGGAATTTGGGTTGGAGGGTGTGGATTGGATTTGCCTGGCTCAGGGACCGGTGACGGGCTGTTGTTAACACGGGGAATTTCTTGAGTAGCCGAGCGACTGTCAGCTTTTCAAGAACACAAATCCATGGATTTGGTTACCATCCATTATATGTTATCTCAACGTGACTTGTAGCATTGGCAGCTTCCATTTTGCTATTGCCCACTCAAGAAATTTTTATGCCGACATAAATGTTGGTACCTTCAACGCCAAATTTTGCCCGATAGGAAGATTTCTTGAAATGTTTTCCCGGGCGCAGAATTTTTAGCGTTTTAGTCGCGGCCTGCAATCAACTTGGAATCTCTGACGTAATCAAACGCATTCATTCGGCCCATGAACTTAACTTTTTTAAAATTATAATTAGTTATAGAATTTGAGACTTACGCGGCGAGTACAATCAGTAAAATCTTCTCGGGCAATCCGCCGTAGTAAACCGACGTTTCAGGAAACCATAATTAGTTACCCAGTCAGTGAGTTAACAGGAATGAATACGTTTCGGAGTCTAGCCGAAGCGTAGAAAATCCCGTTCTTATCCGGATTTTGACAAGTTTTAGAAATGCGGAATTAGCAGGATGATACGAAACGAATCACGAGACGTGTAGTTTCGCATTAGCCATTTGCAAGCCAATTATGTTGCTTTGTGTATGTACATCGCTAGAAGAACTCTCTTCTTGTCATAACGTCAGCCCAATTACGTAAACATCCTTTTAAAGTGGGGGTTTCTGCGTTGAAGTATCTGCGTGCATTCGAATCCACGGTTCGGTGCTTTGCGTAAGTGTTCTTATAAGTGTACTCCATTACAGTCGACGGCTGAGAGAAACATCCTCACACAGTTTTATAACAAAAGATTTCCCCTGCCATAATGATATTCAATTTGACCCCTAGGAGCTATGCCTAAAGCGCAGGTTTGCCGACCGGTCAAGTATTGAATACCGAAGAAACACGGGAGTGACAGTTGAATGGAATATCAGCATTGTATGCTGATTCCTGGATCACTTTGCTGTTAGGGAGTCCTGAGTTAAGAGGCTGTTTAGAGCCAAACAGGGAAAAAAAGACCCCGCTTTGCTTTGTTTCCTTGTTCAGCTGATGGATGGTTTGGATTCTTTTTATCGTTGTAGTTAGTTGGTAGCATCTAAGCCTCGAGCTATCCGAAACCTCATAATGTGGTGTACAGCCAGGTTTCAATTCAGGTGCTACCACGACAAACAGAAATGCGGAATCATATATTCAGAACGACGGTTGAATGGCAGGGGTGGAAAATTTGTAGGGCAGACACGCAGCTGGACAGAAGCGATCGTAGGATTTTAGTTAAATATTAATTCCGAAATACATTAATAAATTCTGTCCAAGTAGGAATTTCACGGTATGCTACTCATCGCCCTGATGATGGAGGCAGGAAGGACCTCCGAAACGTAGGCAAACTTCTACCAGACTACACGGTGAGACAACCCAGAAGACGGTCATCTTCGAAACAGCTGTTATTTCCCAAAAAAGCATTAAACGAATGAACGTTGTCATGGAGACGCTTCGTGATTTTTCTCAGGTTAGAACAGACTTTTAAAAAAATTTCATAGTTTAGCTTGTGATTTAAAGACTTCAATGTGAACGATGCACAATGGATTCAATGGAGACCGGAGGTAAAGGAGGCCGTGCCGTGAATCTAACATTTCGCCTTCATCTAGTGCAGGGGTGGCCAACCCAAATGATCTTTCGGGCCACTTTGGAAATGCATCATAACTCCGTGGGCCACATATAAAATTATATATCCCCATATTAGATTTAGATACACTATAGACATTTTTTTGGAGTGAAAACAGGCAATATCTGTCATATATTCGCAAGAATATTATTTTAAAATCAAAGTTAATTTTTTCTCATAATTTCGACAGATAATTTTTGAATATATGGATGCACAAATAATGTATTTTTTTAATACATTGGTTTTCACTACTTTGGCCATTATAAAATAAATATACTTTGTAAAAGTGTGATGAATCTCGCGGGCCGGAAAAATGTTCAAGGCGGGCCACATGCGGCCCGCGGGTTGGCCACCCCTGATCTAGTGCCATCCTCACGGCGTGCTGTTTAATTAAGCAAAGCTACAACTTTGCTGTTATGAAATTCAATTAATATGCAAAAAAAGGCTAACAATGAAGATTTCTGTCTTACAAGGCTAACAATATTTGTTGTGCAACGCAAGTCTCCTTCATTTATCTATTTAACGATGCTTTCAGTAACTCAGACTTCGAATGACGGTAATTATGAATTATGCGAAAGGATGTGAAAGGAAGTGGTCATGGCTTAATTTAAGTTACTGTAGCTACATTTATCTGGAACTGCGGAAAATCACGAGAAACCTTACAAGGACATCCGGTCTCAGGGGTGAGATTTGAAAGCGAATACAAAGTAAAACGCTTAATAACTCGACCGAAACGAAATGAAACAATTTTCGATTAAACAGTTAACCCCAAACTGACCTATGTCGGTGTCACGTGTGGCGTTGGTTGATCCAGGGAAGGAACAGCGCTGCACCCTGAGTTATGTTGCTGGAGGCTTCTTTACACTTCTGAAACTGTTCGTGGAACACAATCTCAGATTATGTACTTACAGTGGGACTGTGCCTAATCCCCACCCCTTCTTTGTGAGTCTTCTGTGCCTCCAGGCTCCAGATTCTATTTCAAAAGAAAGAGAAATGATCTTCATGGCCCCTCTGACGCCTACACTGAATAGCACCTCGCCCCACGGCGCCCCATTCAACCCGGCTTGTTTAAATTTTCCATAAGGTCCAATTTCGCTAATTGACGCCATAGCAAATGAACTTTAGGCATAAACCCACCCACAGAGTGGAGAATCCGTAATGACTAACAGCGTACGACAACTCTCTTTTGTTTCTTTGTTCTGATAATAGGACTAGTTTAAATGTTTAACGCCAGGGGCTGTATAGACGTGTTGTTTCATAAACAAAAGTTCAAACATAGGGGGTCACGCCCGGAGGGAGGTCTCCTCCCCCAACAAGCAGCTCCTAGGTGGTCAATAGACATCAATACTTCGAGTAATAGTAGTGAAGACCCCGAGTAATGCCGTTTGGAACAGACGGGGATTATTTCAAAAGCGAAATATGTCTGTCTGCTGTGTTACTGCAACTCTATCTCTGCGCGACCAATGTTCATCGAACCGCCTTCATATTTGAATCCTAGTATAGATGTCTGACTGTCGTCAGCTTCTCACCTCCAGATCGGGATCTGTTGGACGCTCCTGATGCTGGCGATATGCTCTCTGCTTCTCCTCGAAATCTCGTAATCTCTGGTTATAGCGTTCAATCTGGTCTCTCAGCATGGAATCTTCCATCTGAGACGAGAAAAAAATGTAAGGTATTAGTTTATTATTTATTTATTTAGTGTTCTGTCTGACGACAGGTCCATATGAACAGGATCCTTCCACCCTTTTCTCGGACTGGGACCTGTTCATATACGTTCTTGGCAGATGATCCAGAAGTGGTTTGCCATTGCCTTCTTCTGTGTGTGAATGGAGAAACCGGGGAAGCCCCCGGAGGAAAACTCCATGTTGCCTAGACCACGGCCTTGCCCAACACAAGTTAGTTTAGTGGAAGTTAATTTTAGGATCAGTCTTGGAGAAACTTTGAAACATGAAACAGGGTAATGTTTTATGACGTAAATCTTTACTATGCAAATTAATATTCTCCCAATAGGCACTGAAAGTATGACCTAATGTGGCAAAATAGCTTATAGTGGCCACTGTGAAGCTTCTGTGGGCTTGTAGGTGAAAGTTTTGGCTCAGTAGAAGTAGGAAAAAGACAACAGACAAATAGACTTAACTTCAAAGTATACGGGCTTCTGATCGACGTACCTGCGCTTTGTCCTCGTCGTATTCCAGGCATCCGACGCCGTCCAGACGCTCCAGGTCGATCCACCCGCGCCACCTCACACAAACCCCGTTCATTATGAAATGCGACCTCAGGTGCACCTGGAAAACGGACAGCATTACATCGTTGTGCCTGGGATTCACAGCTCGTACTCATTCTTAACCTCGTCACGCCCTGGCCGAATTTTACCCCCGGGAAAGGACCCCGGTACCTATGGGACAGGAGACAGGGTGTACCCCAGAGCCGGTCTGGACGAGAATCGTACATTCTATAGGCAAACTACAGAAATCCTGATTGTTAAAGTAGTTGGTACATGTAAACACAAGTTTTTTCTAAGCTAGCGATACTGTGTAATACAGAGTTTATAAAAGCGTCGTATGGGAACGTTAATTATGACTAATGAGGTAAAAGGAAGCTTTCGTGGGCTGTCTTGAGATGAACCAAACATTCCAGCACGTGAGTTGAATGACCGGGAAAAATCACGGAAAACCGTGTGTCGTCTTAGCCTGTCTTCCCGCGTAGACTCGAACCCGCGATCTTCCAAATACGAAGCAGGTACTAACAATTCAAAAATTGTGTGAGAAAGAAGGCCAGAGCTTGAAGTTCATTGTTCTTCTTTTCTTGAAGTGTTTGCATCGACGCCTTCACTCGCGTTTATAGCGAGGCGCTCAGTAAATCCTTTATTCTTTCTACATATAGACTTTGGTTGGGATTTTAGGTTCTCAGGGCGACGTGTTCGTAGACTGTGGACGCCGTATGGAAGCCACTCAGTCTGCAAGGACAAGATCAGGTAGAACTTTATAGCAGTGTGTCCGTAGCCTCGCCCGAAACCACGATCAATCACTTTACCGCCGACTTAGACCTGTTAATGCGTCCACAGCTTGAGATTTCTAAAGAGCATGAAGGTATTTCTGTCACAGGCCCCTCGACTTTCCCTTCCAACTACAAAAATACCAAACGGCAAACTTTCTCCAATCTTGTAGCCTACATCGTCATGGCAACTGTTTACGGCTTATTTGCGTATCGCCTGTGGCACGTGGAGAAAATGTTCCTGATCTGATTTATGACTCTGACGTAAATCAACTAATGTGGTAACACGCGATTTTTAAAGCACCGATGCCACAACCTAAATCTAATCAAATCTCCTGTTTATGATATGACTGTGACGCCGTGTAGGTAGTTACGGACGTTTCGGAGGAACTATTCGTCTGCATCTTCAACGTAGAAGACAGGTGAAGGCAGGGTTTATAGAGCTTTGTTCAGTTCGATTTCTTACGCAGTCACAAGACCAACTTGGCAAGGATTGGTGGGCAGGCAGGCAGCCTTTCAGACGTGAGAACGGTTGCCCGGAAGATATTTGAACATGAGACATTTTCTGGTGTTTAACATCTCTGTTACGTCTTGATATTTCCACTTCAGTTACTCAATTCACAGAAGTGGTTTCACTCCCTAGCTTTTATATTTTTTGAGGTACAACTTTGGTGCGAAGCGAAAAGGACACGTCACCAGTCAGATAGATGTGTAAATTCTAAAGAATAGGCGATGTTTTTGCACGGATAAAACCGATATGTCATCTGGTTCTAAGACGCATACCACTGTGTGGATTTATCACCATTTTTACGCTCCGAGGGAACTGGGACCCCAGGAATATTGTTCTGCATGCGTATTGTGTTTACCTTAGGTTGACACTTATATTGTTGCTCTATTTACAAAGCCAGATAAATAGGTTTGAAGTCAAGTAAGTGTCTTGTTTACACTAGCCGAAGTTCAAAAGGCTTCGTCAACTAACTCACTGAAGGTGCTGTAACATAGACTACTAAGGATTTCAATTCGAGGGCGTCTTTTTAAAAAGTGAAGTACAGCAAAGGAAGGATTTTAACACACGTATTAATCCGTCATAAGTGAATTGTTTTATCGTGGGTTATCTCAGTGACTTTAGGCGAATGTTAGGCTCTCATTTTTAGTACTAGTTCACAAACCTTCAAAATTCTTACCTATTCATCATTCATAAGCTCCTTTCCATTGCTGTCCATGTTAATATCTACTTTAATAATATCTTTTCGTCTACTCCTTGGTGTCCGTAGTGGTTTCTTGACCAAAATACTTTGTGCATTTCTTGTGTCATCCAGTTTATTCTTCTCGAGTTAATCGCATGAAATGAAAATTATAAGTTACGAAACTCTTAAGTCGTACCTCAAAGAAAACATCACACGCCGATATCAGCTGGTTAACGGTATTTGAGGAAATTATCGTTCATTTTAAAAATCATCACTAATCAAAACCGTCTGCGTATCGTTAACGCGGGTGGTACATATAGTTACCACTTCCTGTCTACAGTCGTTAGAGACATGTATAAGTTTGACGCCCGTGTGAAGCCATCACACGTGCATTACGCTCCGGTTTATGTACTTGGTTTAAAAAAATGGCGCAGGTCATGGGAGGAAATGCAGAAACGAATGCGTGTCTCTGGAAGGCTTGGAAACCCTTCCAGAATCGAGGCACACGACGTGACAAACGAAAACAGAAGTGCGTGAGCTGCATAAACACATGTTACGACTGTCACCAAGCCCATTAGAAGGGACGACGTAGAGAAAAAGCCTTCGAATGGCGGTAGTGACAGGGTTTCGGTTCTTGTCAGCCGGTGTTAATGTTGCCCGTCGTACACAAAGACTCGATGAAGACAGATATAAAGGATCTCGCTGTATAAACAAAAGGTGTAAATAATCTAATTGATACCGTGAAAGGGGATTTGTGCAAACAGTTTTAACTTATTTGCATTCTTCCCCCTTTAAGGGGACAGGGGGACTTAGCCTCTGAAGAAAGTTTTTTTTGTGATAATACAGGCTAACGGATAAGTCACATCGCCGTATTGTTTGTTTCTCTTGGGAGTCATGGGAACCGGACCGTGTTCCTTTGTTCTGAGAAAATGGAAGCACGGACGTGATTAGCCAGAGGCCGGTTTTTTGCGCCTTTGGCTTTGTCTTATCCAGAGGCGTGTTAGGACCCCCCACCCCACCCCGGGCCCGTCATCTTCGCATTGCGCATTATACGTCCTGGGCGGCAAAACACGAAGTATATTGAAGCCGTATAATCAGCCTCGACTGTGGCAGTTGTGAAATTGCTGGTCTTTTGAGTAAGATGAAATACGAGTAGCCTCACTGTCTGGCGGAAGGATGTAGTAAGTTGCTTTGTGCTGAATGTCTTTCTTGAAATGTTGATACCTAAGAAATTCCGTTCCTAGTGGAACCTGAGGTTCATTAGTGCGTTCACGAAACCCTGCCTTTAAACACGACCGCGAGCTGGTACTTCGAGAACAGATTCCCGTTTCGCCCTTGAATTTGGGAAGACAGTCCTCCCAATGGTCTCAGGCGGGATCTATGGGAGATAGGAGTCGAAGGAGACTGGATTTTGTTGGCCCAGGACAGGGTCCGGTGGAGGGCTTTGGTTAATTCGGTGATGAACCATCGGGTTCGGTAAGCCATCTAGTTAGTTAGTTAGTCCTCCCACTTGTGGTCTGACCTTCGCTTGAGACTTGTGCCGTTGTCGAGCTGAAGACAAACAAGTAAGAAAAAGAAATCTAGAAAGTTTGGCCTTGCAAAAGACGCTATTTATGTCAACAGTTGTATGAGTGCTTGGGGGATTCCTTTTGGTAATTTGAACCCAAGGTCGCTTGGGGATTCCCCCACACACAGTTTCGTCCGCGCTCAGAAAAACATCGTAGGTCCTCACGCGAAGTGTCATTACACTACCATTTGATAGAATTTCCCGATACATGATTTCATAAACATCTGTTCACTTGGTTCTGCGTCTGAAACTCGGAAGGACCAGAATCGACAGGAAAGAATTAAGTCTGCAAAGCGTTACTTGCATCAGATATCGCCAATTCGAGATTTGATGCTTGAGGAAGGTGTCGAAATCGGGGAAGGCAGAGGCCGGATGCTGCCATGATCCGCTCCATTGCCTCCTGTATGCGAGCCCATTACTTGATACGGTTAACATGAACATGGGGATTTACAGGGGGGGGGGGGGGGGGTTAAAGGGTGCGTACCTTGTAGCAGGCAAACTTGATGAGGGGTTGTTTTCAAAACAAAAAGTGTAAAGTCATCCAACTTTCTGTTTACTGGCCTGTCTGAAGGATCATTAACACCCCGGACACTGACTGGTACATGCATCATGATCATTACGGAGACATCTGACGATCGTAGTGACAGGTGTGCGTGCCCTGGGTGTCAAAGTCGCTCGCACTGACCCCTTGTCCTGCTTGGGTTCAATCGACTAGCGTCAACGTACTTGAAAGAATTAATATTAATTGATGAGTATTGTTATATGTCGCTGGATATGCTGAATAAATGGATGGATAAATATTATTATCGCAGGGAAATTTTGTAATCTCAGTGAGTTATTAGAATAAAAATGTTCTTGGATATTATCCATTATCTAGTAAATAAAATATAATACGTAAAACGACGTTTCGGAGATAGAGCCCCATCTCCGAAACGTCGTTTTACGTTTTATATTTTATTTACTAGACGATGGATAATATCCAAGAAAATTTTTATTCTAATGACTCATCACCATTGTCAAGAATTTTCAGATTTAATATCTCAGTGAGTTGTTCGCGTGATACGCTGTATTAACAGAATCAAAACATCGTTGTTGAGTAGTCTTAGTTCGGGTCTCTTGCGGCCTCCATATTCAGTGTGTCAGAAGGAACAGTGTCGTTTAAGAAGGTTGAATATCGTGTGTGAGAAATTACTTCCAGCCTATTTTGGGACCTTCTTCTGTTTTTAACGCTAGGGTCTTCGACAACTATGCAAATTCATGGAATCATCTAATCTCCTCTCTTATGTCAATCTGTCATTTCAAATACATAGGTAAACACATAAATTAAGTAGTTTTCCTTGTATTTAGTTAAATATTAACTGTGTCCCAGACAGAAGTTCAGCGTATTATTTATTTTATAGCGTTTGCTAATTTTTCGCATTATGAGCAATTTTTTAAGAAAATCTATACATTTCGAATTTACAAGTTTTGAATATACGCCTCCGATACGAAATTTAATAGAAAAACCCGTGCAGTAAAAAGTAAAGGACGAAGATAATTGCCCTAAACCTACGTGAGAATACAACCTCTCGGTTACACATCCGTTTTATGAATTCGTAAAAAAAAAAAAAGAATACTTTGCGTTGCTATGGTGATGTCTGTTGTAGGATGAACGGAACGGTCGGTAGCGTCTGCTTATTCATTCTCGTGAGTCACTAAGGAGTTCGACACACGTGGAGATTCGTGAATGCTGATGTCACCGCGGGTGCGACGCGTTGATGATTTGTTGACAGTCCATCCTGACTTCCAGCTAGGTGGCGCTCCCTGAGAGCGCAACGGGGAAGGGGGAATAGTCTTTTCAGTTTTGCAAAGGGTTCAAGACCTTTTGTTCGCGTTATCTCCCTAGGGGTGTTTTACGGCCAGATGTTGGTGTGACTGAATTTACTGAATAAAAACTCACGATTTCTCAGATAATTTTCGCACGCCTTATTTTGGGGTGCAGTACAGATTCTGAAATTGGGGAACTGGAAACTGTTATGTTATAATGAAATCATAAAAAGGTGAAGGAAAAAATGTTTAACGGTTCTTATTTTGGCCTGGAGGTTTGTAAAGGGGTGTAGAAGCGAGAAGAAATAAGTGTAGTCGAAAAAAAAGGGCTTCATGCCTGTTTCGTACCAACCCTACCGCATTGTTAACAAATGGACCCCCAGTCAGGTGGGCGATTCGGAGTACAAAATGCAATTATACAATTATTTCCACTCGTACAAAGCACTGACATTTCTTTTCCCAGTCAAGAAAGAGACGGATGTCATATTCAATAATACAAAATAAAAAAATAAAAAATATATATATATACAGTACTTTGTAAAATGAATTATAAATTGTATGGAGCGGAGTCCCTACTGCGATGTGCATATTAGCACTTAATGAGACTCGCAGAAGGGGTCAGAATACGTCCAATTTAATGAATTACGATGGGCATTCCGCCACGAAATGCCATGGCAGCTGGTCACTGGAACACAATGGGCGATGTGACACATGAATGGCTTGTTTTATTGCCAAGAGGCGTGGCACGGACTTAATATATTTCTCGCCAGTAAATCACATTTTATAGGTCGTACTATCCGTGATGGACACGTTTTTTCTTCTCACTGTTTCACAGCCACGAAGAAGTTTCTTTCTGTTTGTAACAGACATTTTCTGTCAGTGTTCTACAGTAGATGGCAATATTATTAAGGGCTCTACCTTAAATAATAAGGGAGGTTTTTCATTCTCGGTTTATTTGAAAAACGAAGATAAGACGGCAAATGCCAGGTTACAAACGTTCAGTAATTATTGTTAATATAACCAAATGGAGCAGAGTAGGCTAAAATGTTGATAAAATGAAGAAATTAGACGTCAAAACCTTTTTTTTTGGAGGGCGGAATAAAAATTCATTACCGTGTTTACAAATACCCGCCACCGGTCCGTATCTTGAGCCAGATGAATCCACATCACACCATCACAAACTATTTCCCTCGTAGGGAAATACAAAAACAAGTTATTTCAGGCTGTTTTCAGCCCTGAAGATGGAGGCAGTTTGTTCCTTCGAAACGTCTACCTATCTACATGTTCACACGGCGTTAATACATAGGAGATATAAAGAAATTAAATCTCATCAAATTGTAACAGAATAATTTTCAGTTTTTTTTAGGAATGTCTATTAACAATTAACAAACACTGAAGGCCAAGGTTTCTTTACAGGCCCTCTCACTCAACCATTGACAAATGGTAACTTAGCTGACTGGTCACCAGGAATTGTTTACGGCCCTATTTTCTCCTATAAATGGCTGTTACCCTGAACAGCCTTGGACTTTCCCTTAAAATTTTTATGTTCCTTTACTAGTTTATGACAGTCGGTCCCTTTACAACCAGTAATAAAATTTGAAAAGCCCGTAAGTTCTGCAAGGGATTGATTTTTAGACAACACAGAAGGGCTTGTTTATAACAGCAAAAGAACTTCTTCTGTCAGTTTGTCACTAACCTGAAAGCAAAAATGTACTTCAGTTACAAAGTCTGAAGATTGGGGGTGTCATAAGTATCCAAAGAAATGAAGAAGGCGATATTCTGGGACTCTAAGCCATGTTAATTGTAGCAGGTAGATACCGACCGACATTTCTTCCGTCATCAGGGCGATTATATAAGTAAAAAATTGTTTATATTTCAATCTCCCCATGCGTTCTACATGTCCTGTCCATAGCATCCATGGTTTAGACCAGGATATAATCGGCACACGCGAAATATTGAGTCTGTCTGGGTGACGCAGACCGAGTTTCTAAATTCAAACTTTATAAAACAAAGCATAATTGCACAGAAAAACAAAAACCACGCGCTGTGAACGTCTTTTTTAAACGCCACGCGAATTAAATCAAAGGCTGGTCGACTGTGTGAGATTACACTTATATTCACTGTTAATTACATAAATTATTTTTACCATTTGTAAACAGCGATTAGGTTACTACCATGGCGAAAGCAGCACTCCATAATAACAAGTATTTAAAAACACAGCCGTGATATTAATCCCTTTAAAGCTCAGTGGTAATTATATATACCATCTGCTTTAAAAACAAGAAATTTTTAATTTTGCCAAAGAGTTTTGTGGATTTCGTATAAATAATTTCCAGTTGATCGTTGTCATGGATACGTGTTGTTTCCGTTGAGGTAAAAACTTAATTTTTAAATGTTACGTAGATAAGTTTTTGTGTTTAAAATTGTTACTGTACACATATCAAACTTCCTAAGTTGAAAGCGAAAACTAGGCATAACTTTTAGACCTTAATTTATTTCCAGAACCTTCTAATGGCCGCAGGTCTACGTTAACTCGTCCTTGGAAGAAAGGGCGATCTTATTTCTGGAGCTCAGCTCGTGATGTACGAGATTCTTTATGTGAAAGCCGCCCTGCACCAAAGAACCAGACTGAACGAACCATTTGGTGGTTACAGATCTTGTAAGTATATATAAAAAAAGATTGTGATGGTGCTCTATACGTCATCCGAATATCATGTAGTCAAAATGAGTGCTTCCCTAGAAGTCAGAAGCTCTATCTGTACACAGCAGAAACTGTTTGACAGTTTCAAACAAACATGTCGAAAGTTTATTATTTTATAAACAAGCCTTACAAATGAATGTTGTTCCACGTCATAAAAGCGCTGTGTTTATTTTAAAAATGCACTAAAACGCTTAACGATTCTGAACCAGCGAACGCATGTGATTTTGGGGACGACAAGCAGAGACCAGACGACTTTGAAGACGTGGGCGTCTGCCCTGTGTCGGCAGGTCGGTCGCACAGCGCAGAAATCCAAAATATTAATTTCAAAGCTGTACATTGTAAAGTAGAAGTCGTAAGAGGGTAGATTTCAGTCTGGAAACTACACTTTTAAAATAAAAGTAAATTTCTCCGTGGTGTTTATCAAGTACAACGCATTAATATGGGAAAATGGAGGTATAGTTCCACGCATTCTTTACCTGTGCTAGGATGAGAGTGGTTACTTTCAGTTCAACCCCCCCCCCCCCCCCCCCCGAGAAGCACCCCAGTACACACTGGATTAGAGGTGGGTAGACCCCAGAGCTATAAACTACGTTGTCGTAGAAATAAATATATTTTATTGATGGGAATCGAACCCGGATCGTTTATCCTAGTTACTATAAAGGCTGTCGGTATGAGAGATTTTGTTAGGTTAGGTTACTTATTTGAAGTTTTAAACTCAGCGCTAGGTATATCACCAAATAAGCTTGCTTTAACATTTAGTAACATACATGGGATTCTTATAACTGTCAGAATAAACAGCGATTATTTATATAAACTGCATTAACCAACTGATCGTTGTCATGGAGACCAGTTATGTTTTCTGTATTGTAGGGATTTGATTTTTAAATGTTGTTTATATTAGCTTGGGAGTTCAACGTTTTAACTATTAATTTGTTACATGTGCGAGGTCTTCTGTCTCCTGTCTCGTGATTGTCGCCGTGACATTTTACGTTATTATTTTATCAAAGGCGTTGCGTGTCGAGGAAAATGTTTCTGCAAACTCCAGCTTCATCGTTTATTGAAAGTTTTCTAAAGATTTTAAATCCACACAAGTCAATAATGCATCTTTGTTTGGAACTTGGAACTCTTCTGTCTGTCGAAGAATCCACAATGACAGTGAAGTCACTTTCCCGACAAGGGGCAGGAAATATTTATGATGTTGTCTTTTCATGACAAAATGTCGGTTGTTTACTCTTCCTAACTTTAACTGGCATTTTTTCTATAATTAAGTAACCTCTTGCCTTCAGCCACGTCCTGAGTCATTACCCTAATGATAGAGGTAGAAAGCACCTCTGAAACGTCGGTTAACATCCGTCAGAACCTGAAATGTCAATCTTTATTGTCCGTCTAGCTTCAACGGGGTTTCATTTCGAATCTCGAAGCAAAGATAATTTCAGCAAGATGTTCACAACAATTGTTAGGGCGATAATAAATGACTTACGCTTTCATTTTTTTTTGCATTTCACGCAATGAAAATGAATCTAGAATGACCATATTGTGTGCTGTAAGAAAAATGACCCAGTTCATTACACAGAAGTTCACAATGAAGATTCACGTCCGAACAATGCTTTACAGCTGGTAATAAAACTCGCTTTACCCCTTCATAACGCACGACAAAGCTAGGGTCTGATGTACTAACTCGAGCGGCTACAAAGGAGTGCTGACTTGCCATGCTCCGTGTTAGATTAGTTCGATATCTTCCTTTTGAATTCGAGCTGTAATTGGGGAGCAGACCTCTACATGACGTGTACAGTGGCTGTCAGATCGACATTTACTCAGCAAGAAACTTCGTGCAGAGAGTCCATTGTTGTGCTCGCGTCATTTTATCTGTGGAGTCAGAGATTACTAAGACTGGAGTTAGAGAATACTTAGTCTTAGTATTCTCTAACTCCAGTCTTAGTAATCTCTGGCTCCAGTCTTAGTAATCTCTGGCTCCAGTCTTAGTAATCTCTGGCTCCAGTCTTAGTAATCTCTGGCTCCAGTCTTAGTAATCTCTGGCTCCAGTCTTAGTAATCTCTGGCTCCAGTCTTAGTAATCTCTGGCTCCAGTCTTAGTAATCTCTGGCTCCAGTCTTAGTAATCTCTGGCTCCAGTCTTAGTAATCTCTGGCTCCAGTCTTAGTAATCTCTGGCTCCAGTCTTAGTAATCTCTGGCTCCAGTCTTAGTAATCTCTGGCTCCAGTCTTAGTAATCTCTGGCTCCAGTCTTAGTAATCTCTGGCTCCAGTCTTAGTAATCTCTGGCTCCAGTCTTAGTAATCTCTAAGACTGGAGTCAGAGATTACTAAGACTGCAGCAGTTTTTCCAATCGAGACGCGAGTCAATTGTTGAAAGATATTTAACTGGAAACTACCATAATCTGAAATAATCATTTTACTTCGTTATAAATCGTATTAAGGAAGACGTGGGGGGAAATTAGATGCATACAGGATTTTAGTCAAAAACGTCTCAATGAAAGAGAATTCTTGGTGTAGCTAGACGTTTATGGAAGGAAGGTTAGGATTGGTATGAACACGAATTTTAAGAAGAAATACAACAGGAAATCTGTGGGCCGCATATCGTGTATAATTTAAGAACTGAGACTGGTAGCATGAGACATGCTTTGCCTAGAGAGTCTGAGGAAAACCACGAAAAGCCCTCGACCAAAATAACCTGTCACCTCGCCGAGATTTGAACCCGGGGACCTACCGACAGGGCTGATATGATCGCTGTGATGAACATCTGGGTTTCAAAACAAGGAGTGACGTTTCTAGACGAGGTGAGCAGCTGTCAGATTTAGAAGACGAGATCCGTAGGCCTCTTTTTTTTCATCTCAAGTGTTTAATTTTACGTTTGTCAATGAAAAGTTAGTTTGGATGCGAATTTTATTGCTTTACAAAGCGTAAGCCCATCGGACGATTTCTCTCCCCCCAATGTGATGTCGGCTCAGTTTGACTCTCGAGTGGCTGACAAATTGGTGTAATATCCCCGGCGGCGGGAGGAGGCATCCCTTTGTGCGACACAAGATTAATGGACGAACCCAGGTGATGCAGGAACTACAGAATGATCCGAAGATCAGAGAATACAAAAAATGTGGCTCCCCCCAGGTCCTGTTGACGCGCGACTGGCAGTTCTAGCACGCTGTTCAGTAAAACAAGTAACTACCTGACAGACCAATTAACTAACGGAACGTCAACAGTGTGGATGTACGAGAGACGCGAATATGCTGGGGACAACCGAAAAGAGGTGGTCCTCTTCTTTGGCGTTCAAGCAAGCCGAGTGACTCGTAATTCAGCTTAAAATGTCATGGTCCTACTAGCTAATAGTACTCTGAGCTACTCAAATAATCCCCCGAATTTTATGGAACCCGTAGGTCTATTTATTTTGTTCACAAGAGCCCGTCACTGGACCCCATCATGAATCAGATGAGACTTCCTTAATATCTATTTTAATATTATCATATCTGTGCCTTATTTTCCCTAGCCAGTTTCCCGATTCATGTTTATTTAGAATAAATTAAAATTTTTAGTCAAAAGTCCGGAGAGGAAGACGCATTTGACATTCGCGTGAGGACAACGTTAAAGTCTCTTGACGGGTCAGAATTTCCACATTTATGTTTGCCTTCGATTACTGTTGAAGGCCTCGAGTAGAACGTGACGACTCTTATGGTACAGTCTGTTGGTCTGTGAATTCGCTTCAGAGGGATCCAGTGACAGTAGCTAGAAGCCCTGTGAGTTCGAGCTATCGAATTTAGTACGGTTGGTGTTCACACAAAGTTGTTATTGTTTCACGTCTCGGTGATCATGTTTGATGCTCCGTGCTTCTGACATGCAGAACCTTCAGCGCCTTTTATTAAGGCAATTCTATCCGTTTCTTCCCTGGATAAGACACCAGCAGCTTCTCCCTTAAAATTGTCGGTCGTGCCCTGACGTTTAAAAGCGCATCTATGACCCAACAGATGTTTTTGTGACTAGTAAAATAGTCAGAAGTTACAAAATCTAAGCTGATTCCTGTTACATTGTAAGCTGACGCCGCTGTAATGTAGGAAATGTGTCACCAAGAGTAGACGAGATCCTCAAACGAAAGACCCCATTGGAATAAAAAGAGTAGATGGGAGGATAATATTAAAATGGACCTGAAATAGTATAGGCGTGAGGGGGGTGTGGCTATTTTGAACACGGCAAAGAGGTTTTGGGCGCACTCGCGTAGACTAACCCATGGAAGTTTTCTGAGACTAATATCTTGTCATCTGTTTCTTGGTTTTTCAATTGGTCGCTTTTCATGTGTATGTATGTACTTATCATTATCCAAATTTTAAAAAAAGCAGGTCAGATCAGTCATTGTTTTGTATAATTCCAGTCTTGATGTTCGTTGAATTATTGGTCCGAGCCCCAGTGTTTACAAAAATAAGTAATTCTGCAATTTATCTCTCTGTCCTTCATCGCCCTGATGATGGAGGCAGTCGGCACCTCTGTAACGTAGATCGGTTCCCACCAGACAACATGTGAATGCGGTTGTCTTCTGGGTAAACGTTTACCGACGTTTTAGAGGTCCTTGCTGCCGCCATCATCAGGGCGACGGGCGACAATTCTGTAAACTTCACATTCTTCGCCACGAGACCCTCAAATCCTACGTGTTTTTCCACAAGATTCCGTACCAAATGTCTGTTGCCTGCGCAAATCTTATTAAGTCATGTCGAAAGTCTTAAACAGCGCAAAGTTGCATGGTCCAGTCCAGGTACACGGGCTGAACAATAGCGAGAGATAATGTGCCTGGCAGGTCTGACGTCGGGGTGGTCTGACGGGCGGCGGTAAGCGAGCATCAGTTGCCTGTCGATATACATCACTGCCGCTCTGTTGCGCAGACCCCTAGCAGCTAGCACAGTAGAGTGACTACTGGTCCCAGCCAAAGTATGGCAGCTCTCACGTAACGAACTCATCCAACTGTGCATCAATCACAGTGAGGCCGAGGTTCGACTAAATATTTAAGAATTCAGTCCGTACCGCGAAGAAAGCACCACTTCACCATTACAAAGACTAACTCGTTAACTCTGTTTAAGCTCTGATTTAATAAAGTCCTGTAAGTAAATATCACTAGTAAGCCAAGCTCGTCTAAATAATATTAAGGACTGAGTCCGTACCGCGAAGAAAACACAATACTTCACCATTACAAAGATCAACTACTTAAAAGTGTTTAAGCTCTGATTTAATCGAGTCCTGTACGTAAATATCACTAATAAGCCGGAGTTCGTCTAAATAATATTAAGGACTGAGTCCGTACCGCGAAGAAAACACATGACTTCACCATTACAAAGATCAACTACTTAAAAGTGTTTAAGCTCTGATTTAATCGAGTCCTGTACGTAAATATCACTAGTACGCCGAAGCTCGTCTAATTGATATTAAGGACTGAGTCCGTACCTCAAAGAAAACACATGACTTCACCATTACAAAGATCAACTACTTAAAAGTGTTTAAGCTCTGATTTAATCGAGTCCTGTACGTAAATATCACTAATAAGCCGGAGTTCGTCTAAATAATATTAAGGACTGAGTCCGTACCGCGAAGAAAACACATGACTTCACCATTACAAAGATCAACTACTTAAAAGTGTTTAAGCTCTGATTTAATCGAGTCCTGTACGTAAATATCACTAGTACGCCGAAGCTCGTCTAATTGATATTAAGGACTGAGTCCGTACCTCAAAGAAAACACATGACTTCACCATTACAAAGATCAACTGGCTGCTTATCTGTTCTGTATTCCTATGGGATGTAATGCATGGTTTATAGGTTATAACAGTATGTAGTCTTGTTAGTGTTTCGCAGCGATTTCACAGGAAAGTTTCGCCTCCATCTTCGGAGTATATTAAGAAGAATGTCCCGTGAAGTGAACAATTTATATTTGTGTGTAATAGAACGTAGAAAGGCTAAGCTAAGAAACGCTGATGCTGTTCACGAATACGCCGTTCTGACACAAAATCTTGCGAGTCGGCGGCATTTGTTAAAGACTGTTTTACCCTGCGTGCAGTTCGCGTGTTGCGTGGCAGGACTCCGCCAAGTGAAGCAGCTGTCCGGACCTCGCACGCATTCACCGTGAATCTTCACGTCTTCGTAATGACAGCTTCGTGGCGCGGATCCTGATAACCGCTTTCTCAGAACTGACTTCAGCCAGAGACTCGTTTTGTTTCAAAGAAGCCCGGAGAACACTCACGCTGTCGTGTTAATAAATAACCCGCTACTGAATCATAATTCACTTCACGTCTTTACAGAAACGAATCACAAATCCGGAGACCTGTAGTTACTAATTATTATATTGACAACAAATAAATATAAAAATTAAATAAGGTTTGAGGTTCTCAGGGGGATAAGCCCGAAGATGACTATCTTCTTGGTTGTAGCGCCTTGTAGTTTGGTAGAAGTTTACCAGCGTTTCGCAGGTTATTTCTGCGTCCATCATCAGGGCGTTGAGTCATCTTAAGTACAAGAATCTTTCTACAAATAAGCAATTTTGGGTGGTTGTTTTCTCATTTGCTGTTGAGGAATTTTTCGGACTTAAGTGATTATGAATATTTTTGTTGTTATAACAGTCGCCATGGTAATGCTGTTAAGGGAGACCTACAGTGTGCATTGTAACCTCGATATAGGATCATGTTTGGCATTGGGTACATCAACAAATATAAGTAATGATTTGTATTCTTCGGAATTTACTCTGATTTATTGGGATTTTTAAGAGAAATTTATTTTTAACGTACTAATTTATATATTTCCGTCCTCCTTGACGGGCAGCTTGTGATTTTGGATATGTAATTTACGCATATACAGGGCTTACGTAATGTCAATTTTACAATAATAACTTTTTGTGCTGAATAGTAAAATCTTCCACGTCTGTCACCAAATTAAAAAAGCTTCATAGGTACTGAGATAGTTCATGAAGACAGAGTCGTACTCCGAATGTTAAGCCGTGACATGTTCTGTATTCAGCTCACACACGCGTCATTACGGCCTGCAAACAGAATTCAGTGGGGCCTCGTAATTGAAATAATAGGACAAGTGTGCTAATTGTTCCATTACACCCTCCAACTCCGAACATTAATAATGACGAATGTGTTTTCTTTATCACATCTCCCGCCAAGCAGCTGCTATTACGCTGTCAATTACTTCTTTCAGCCGACACAAGAGCGCACCTCAACTCGTATTGTTGCGTGTAGCGCATTGTCTCTCGCTAATCAGGTCACGTGACATGCCACGGTTCCTTCCGTGCTTTTCAGATGACCCCAGATATCACAACTAATTGGGATCAAATCTCCCTTGCAATGGGACCCTTAGTCTTTAAGTGATTGTTATACCGAAACGTCTACTCCATAAAGAGATGAGTCTGACATTCACAAGAAATTACGTGAGAAACGCCAACTTTTTGTCCTTTATTCCCAGTTATGTTCGAATTGGGTGATCGATTTTCATCAAACTTGGTACAAATGTAATGTCTAATCTGACATCAACTGCGCTGCCGTGATAATTTCGTGAGAAAGGACCAATGGTAGTAATTTAATGAACAAATATTAAATGTTGTTGTGACGGATAGCATAAATCATAAAGATTTATGTAAATTACATAATTCAATTCAATTAATTTATTTACGTGTTTGTTAACAGCAAGAAGCCAATAATAATAATAATAATAATAATAATAATAAATTGGATAAATCTGGCATCAGCCCTCGTCCAGTTCCCACCCTTACGACGAAATTACCTAAAACCCACTTTAATATTATCTTCCCATCTCGTTCCGTGTTTTAAGTGGCCCCTTTACAAGCTGTTTCCCCATCAGATAACATGCATTTCTTGTTTCCTAGCTCTGTGGCCAGAACTCTCCCATTATATAGGAAAGAGTCATATAAATCCCTGTGAAAGCTACATTTATTTCAAACTAAAAAGAATTATCCATCAAAAGTCACCAGAAGGTTCAAAACTTGTCTTGAGTGGCTCTTTTTTATTGTAAAATGTAAAAAAATGAGCATATGGGAATTAAAACCATTTCGTATCTCTGCGTAATTACGTAAACTAAGAACCATCTGTTTTCCTGCTTTGTATAGAAACACATGCACACAGAAGGCCATGGATGAGTGAACAGTCTTTTATTTAGGGGCATTTTTCCACATGGCATCACGTAAAAATTAAATTAATTTATACTCTGTAACAATAAAATATAAAAACGTACCACTTTAATTAAATAACATATTTCGTGTACAGCATTCTCGAATATGATCTTATATTGAGGTTACAATAAATATGTTGATTCCTGGCGTACGCACATCGTAGGCCTCCCTTAACAGCATTACCATGGCAACGATTATTTTATCTTATCAAAGCCCAAAATCCGTAGACAGCAAAAAATCTCCATTCATACAGACGAAACCTCTTAGCTCTTCGTTACACATTAATTCTAGGCCTTATGGGAAGTGCACGGGTCCACCAGAGGTTCTGGCCTTGCGTCAGAACATGTCGAGTCCGGAACTCAGGCTCACGAAATGGCCGTGTGTGTGGGCTCGTTACCCAGCTGTCTGTTCTGTTCCAGTCGCGTGCTGTACGACGTCTTCTGCCAAACTGTTTTCGAGGCTACGTCATTCGACAGAAACCCAGCAGAACGGACGATTTCCTCCTTCAGTAAATGTCTGTTCTGTCGGAACAAGACCCCGTTTTCTTTCTGTTTAGGCCTAAGCCGCCCCCCGCCCACCAAGCGAGTACAGTCACTGCACGAATGCCTCGAAAATAGAACCTGGCAAGGTCTGACGCAAGGAAAATTTATTGACTAGCTAAGCTACGATACGGGTTTCAGCAAAGGTCTTACTGATCTGGCGTGTGTTATCTCAGTGCTAGATATATAATTCTTTAGAGACCAGTGGTAACTATACGTACCGCCTGATGGACAAAGAACAATTCTTTAAATTTATATTTATGGGTTGTGTATGATTCTTTGTGTAAACTGCGATTATCTCCTTAAACAGCGTTAACCAGTTGATCTTTGTAATGGTGAAGTGTAGTGTTTTCTTCGCGGTACGGACTGAATTCTTTAATATTTAGTCGAACCTCGGCTGTGTATAGGACTCGAAGTAAATCAGAGCTTAAACAGCGTTAACCAGCTGATCCTCGTAATAGTGAAGTATGTTGTTTACGTTGCGGTACGGACTGAATTCTAAAATAATATTTAGACGAGTTTTGGATTCGAAGGTATTGAACAAAAATGCTATTAGGCACCAGCAAAGGAATTCGGTGTTGAAAGAAACGTGAAAAGTTGAAAGTAAGTTGCTGGTGTCTTGTCACAAGATCGCGGGATAAAATAATACATGGTCACGGGCGGCAGACATCTTCCAGAATCTGACAAGTATTTTGGAATAGCCGTACTCTCTCTCGAAGGAGGACGCTGAAATGAACCTTCGTGTTCCATTTACTTGGAGCCGGATTGTACACTTGTTTCAGCACATGAACATCGGAACATCCGACAGTTTACAGTCGACCTGGACCCTCCGTTATACCGTGAAATTGATGACCCTGTAAATGTCAGAGCAGTGGAACGCTGCTTGAAGGCAGAAGTGGTCACTTCCAGGTACTGCTCTTACAGTGAGCTTTCTGAACCAAAACACCCCTGAAGATGGCTGTATACGTTTGCCGACGTTTCAGAGGTCCTCGCTGCCTCATCGCCCTAATGATGGAGGCAGCAGGGACCCCTGAAACGTCGGCAAACTCCTACCATACTACACGGCGCAATAAACCAGATATATTCATGAAATGTTTGTAGAATTTCGAAATAGGCTTATATTTTCTGAGGTCCGACAATTATTTTGCATAAAATATAATCTAAAGATGGCGGCCGCGTAATATCTGTATGTAGCGTTATGTTTGTTGAGCTGTGCGCGTGAGATTTTGTACGGAGATCACAAAAACTCAAAATTTTTGTGCGAAATTTTTAGTTTAATTCCAACAGTTAACAAACATGGCGACGATGCGAAGCAGATAAATGGATATATTACTTATAGTCGGACAGGAGATGTTGACAAATAGGCGAAGCCGCAGAACGCATCTGCGTAGTTACACGTGTGTTCATGGCCATTAATCCTAAGGGCCTGTAAACTCTCACGTTCCATACACGCGCTTAAGTTGAGGGCTATTAACCCTGAGATGGACGGTCTCAGTCTGTTTGCTGTGTCCTTAAGGACACTGGAACATCACGTGCGTCGAATGTACGCGTTTATAACATTTCGAACAATCACCGCGAGGGAAAGTTACAAAATCTCCTGGCGCGATTAGCCGGGTAAATTCGGATAAAAGAACTTATTTTCATAAATAGATATCCTCCAGATAGATAGTCTTAGAAAGTTAGGACTTCCGAATTAACGCCACAGATTACCGAGATTATTTTAAATAAACGTAAACAGTATTTATTTTACTCGTATCAGTGCTGTAAGCCCGAGGACAGGCCAATTTCTTTCAAATTTAAATATGTTCCGTAATTGCAAGACACTTTAACCCTCGGTGGTAGCTATGTATACCACCTTTCTTGTTAGAAATGAACTCTGCCTCCTGCCCGCAATGTGTGAAAAATACTTAAAGAGGTTTCGTATGATTCTCATAATAAACAGCGACGATTATATCCGTGAATAGTATTAATCAATTGATCGTTGACATAGAGACGGTTCTCCTTGAGCAGCGAACTTAATTCTTTTTAAAGCGAGCTTCGTGCTGGAAGGTATAAAGACCGGATGAGGTGTTAAATCCAATACAGAAATGAAGGTCGCGTGATACAGGTGTCCCCACACTTGTATCGTGTGTGATGGCTCTGTTAAACAAGTGTGAAGATGGCTAGCTGATAAGTCTCTCATTAAAATGGAATCCATGCATTAACCATTTAAACGATAAGTAACACGCAACGTTCGTGTCACGTGAAAATCACCGAGCCAAGAACGTGACGGATTAGGCCTCTTTGCTGACTTTCGGTAAACAGGTTCAGCACGCAAAAAGATCTTCGGCCTTACGCAGTCTTCCCGACAATCACTTCAGCGAAAAGAAAAATAATTGCCTTTGTCGAAAATTTAGACATGCGACGGCCGGGAACTGTCTCCTATTTGACCTTTAAAAACCCACATCAGAGTCCATTTTGCCCACAGCGTATTTCTTACGGGTTTAATATTATTCTCTCTGAACAAACAGCGGTCATTTCCGTAAACAGCGTTAAGTAGTTGATCTTTGTAATGGTGAAGTCATGTGTTTTCTTCGCGGTACGGACTCAGTCCTTAATATTATTTAGACGAGCTTCGGGTTACTAGTGATATTTACGTACAGGACTCGATTAAATCAGAGCTTAAACACCGTTAACGAGTTAGTCTTTGTAATGGTGAAGTGTTGTTTTCTTTGAGGTACGAAGTTAATTTTTAAGTTCCCGTTTGCAGGGGAGGGTGAGCGAGCCTCGGCGGACAGTCCGCAGACAAACGCCGGTCAACCGGCGCTGATGCAACTTACCTTGCCGTGTTCCTTGTCGAAATCACACTCGCGCCCGTGATCGGCCGTGCTGTATCCGTTGGTGCTGGGGTTAAACACTAGCTGGATGTTCGTTCCTGTCGCCACAAAAGCCTGCAAAGCAACCACTGCACTAAGGAACGTCTCCCAGGCAAACGAAATGTTTATTCTAGATTGACTCGTCTTGTAGGTGGTTAACGACGTTCAAGAGGGACGTATGTCTTCTATCTTCACTTCGCTCTGAAGACGGAAGTAATATATCACTCTGAAACGTTGGTAACAACCGAAGACTACACGGCGTCGCGAACAAGACGTTAACTGACATTTTCATCGCCTTGAGAACGTCAGATGTAAGTTAGGTCACTCTTCCAGTTTACGGTAGGCAAAAACATCGCAAAGTTTTCGCCGGCCATCATGTTTCTTTTGGTTTTCTTGTGTTCTCGTGTAACACATGTTTCGCGAGCCGAACAGAAGTGTTCCGACACTTAAATCGAGAATTGGCGCGGTCTGTTCCCACTTCGCAGTTCATTTGTTATTGACATTTGCTGAGATGTGCAGGTCATAATTAATATGACATATTTTCGTGTATTGACATTGTATCTGGTTCTAATGATGACATAAATGTATTTGTCAGATCTACGGTGAGCGCGAAATGAAAAAGAGTTTGGGAACCATTGTTCGGAATATGCCATCTCGCAGCCCGAAATACCAAGAATAGAATTGTACTTCTCTGAATATCTTTTGGCGATGGTCTTATGCCATTGATAGCGTGTTTGTTTGTTTGTTTGTTAGGGACTTTATCCGTCGTATGTTTTTAAGAAAATCTTTAAACCTTAAGAAAGTCAGATACTTCGATCGTCTTCAGGTAAAAACGGGCGAGACACCTATTTCGGTGCGGCGGATGCAACAGATAGTTGTCCCTCCACCTTCTTACCTGAAAACGAAGGAAGGTCCATCTTTAAAAACTTTATAAAGACTTTTTAAGACGTTTTAAAAAACAGACGAAATATATCCAAAAACAATGGATGGAATTTAACTTCTTACGTGACTTATCTTTGCTGTTTGTTATGTTAAAGAATTTGTTGTGTGATATTAAGATATATTTTTCCACAAAGAAATTTTCACACCAGTAAAGAATCTTTTTCTAAATGTACGGCAAATGCAAACAGGTCTTAAAGGAGACTGAGTTCATAAAACTGAAACCATCATCAAAGCCCTAAAATAACTTGGTTATGCGGTGAATCCGGGTTGTAGCGCCGTGTAGTCTGGTAGAAGTTTACCGACGTCTAAGAGTTCCTTGGCTGATTTCTATCATCAGGACCCCTGACACGTCGGTAAACTTCTACCACGGCGCAAAACATCGGAGGCTGTACGTAACAAATAGATCTTTTAGCAGTAATTGACATCGGTAGTTGGAATGGCGACTTACAATCTCCGTGTGTCCCTCGCGACATCCGTTCTGGAACCTTACTTGTCGCTCCTCCTGTGGCCTGTCTCTGTATCCCGTGTACCGCACCTAGAAACACAGAAGCAGGGCCATTTGGGTCCTCCGCCAACAAATATAACACAAGAGCAAACTTCATTTGCGTGTACCAGCTGTAAAATCAAAATTAAGCCCTGTAGCTGAGATGGAAACAAGAAATACGTAAAAAAATGTCGCTGTGACCGCCATGTTGCTTTATGCCTGTTAATTGTTCGATGTCTGGAACATCATTAATCAATCAGGGTAAGACGCGAGGATACAACATGGCGATGTCGTAAGCGTAGAATCGAAAATTGTATTCTTACGAAAAGAAACGCGCTAAAAATAGTAAAAAATCATCCTAATCTGAATAAATTACTTAGAAAGTATAAAGGCTTTCATTCCGACTGATTATTAAATTAGGTTCTCTTTATCAAATCTAAAAGTTCGTGACGATGGTGAGTTATTTTGAATATAAATTTCCTTGGATATTTTCCATCGTATAGTAAAATAATAAAATAGAAAACGACGTTTCGGAGATGGGGCTCTAACTCCCGTCTTCAGGTACGTAGTCTGTTGGACCCAAAATATATACAGCTAATCCGTATCTCCGGACCTATTATTTCATTAGATGTTGGAAAACATCGAAAGAAAATTTTAAACCAAGATTCTCTTTAGTATTCACGCGGAGCTTGGCCGATCTGCCGCTGAGATCTTGAGATCGACGGGTGACCGCCCGAGAAGGCTTCATCGCAGATCTGTAGAGTGAATAATTGAACGAGAATTGTTCCTTTCGAATTTAATACGACGAAAAATTCTTATTAAGTTTATTTAGCGAAAAAAACCTAATTATAATTATCTAGTTAGAATGCCATAAAATGTTCAATTAGTCCTTCGTGCCTGATTTAAGAAGAAAACCTAGGAATGTTGTATGCAAAAATATAATAGGCCTAAACAGTACGCAGAATTAGGCCTACTTCTATGCTGATTACAAAGAGAGCATAAAATTAAGGCGAAGGAGAGGTCGCATCTTTTCTGTCCTTGTGACGTTAGATTTTCAAACCCACCGATCGGATTTTGAAACTAAAAATGGGGGGGGGGGAGGTTACTTTGCGTCCTTATCGGTCCAGTGTTCAGCCTACTTCAGGGAACGCCGAAATAAAAAAATTTTTTTTTTAAATAATGGTTTGTCGTTTAGATCATTGATCCATAACTTTTGCCGTAAATAATATATATAGCCACATAACGAAATACAAAGAAATATGTTAACTGGGCCTTTATATTTTATGTAGCGATATTTTTGTACTGGAAAAGTGGATTAAAAAGGCAAATTCTACCTTATTGATGGCTGTCTTCTGTGTTGCTGTGCCGTGTAGCGGGTAGAAGTATACCGACGTTTCTGAGGTCTTTGCTTTGCGCGATAGCCCAGAATACAACCGTCTTCATTCTCGCTGCTACGAGAACCTAAAATGTCTAAAAATGAAGTTTTATTTGAACTTCATGTAAAAGTATGAAGTTTTATTTGAACTTCATGTAAAAATATGAAGTTTTATTTGAACTTCATGTAAAAGTATGAAGTTTTATTTGAACTTCATGTAAAAGTATGAAGTTTTATTTGAACTTCATGTAAAAGTATGAAGTTTTATTTGAACTTCATGTAAAAGTATGAAGTTTTATTTGAACTTCATGTAAAAGTATGAAGTTTTATTTGAACTTCATGTAAAAGTAAGATTCATACTGGACGTGTGTGGAATATGAGGATGGACATTTAGGTCGGATTCTCGTCGTCACAAAGAGAAATGTTTACAACGCAAATTGGAGTAATTCGTGTCGCTCGCTGCAAACTAACATTTTCTCGTATGTTCGTCAAAGCAGCGGTCTGAAGGTCGGAATTCCAGGCGGAAATTCCTTCTCACTCGTTGCTTACGCGACTTCCTGGAAATCGGTGACTCAGCCACACACGGAGACGGGCTCCATGCGAACAGGATGCAGCGGACCACTTCGGCGATTATCACGCGGTAAACAAATCTGTTATCCGAGTTGGTAGTTAATTAACGCGTTCTATCTCAAGGAAGTGACTCGGCTGGCTAATAAACCCCTTCCGCCTCACAAACTTTCATTTCCGTGGTCACGAAATGCCTCCCGTGTGCCTTATCCCGACGCATTTCGCATCTGGACACCCTGACTTGCAGATATACTCGTGGTCTGTAACCTTGAACTTTTTCTGATTCCCCCATGCGTGCTACGTGGCCAGCAAAACCCATCATTCTTTGATCAATCTTCGCTAAGCGAGAAATATAAACTGTGAAATCCTTGGGTTTATATTTCTGAAAGAAAGAAGTTAATTTTCGTCTAGTTTGCAACCCTGTGAAGCCTCTATTTAAGTAGCTCCATCCGTATTTCACGTAACTCGAGAACAGTTGAATGGATTTCCATGAAATTTTATATTTGCGAGTTTTATTAGCGTTTGTAAACACGTACCAGTTTTGGTTAAAATCGTTCAAAAATGACGTGCACTTTACATGAAGACACAATTCCAAAAGTTCTCCACGCCAAAATACCGTACTCATTTCTTATTTCTCTCATTTGCGCTATACGTCGAGGCCTTCTTATTTACATCGCTGTCGTAAAAGGAATTAAATTGTCCTAAGTAACTTCACAGCGCAAGGAAAATTTACAGACTTAACCTAACCTAAGTTGGTCTGCAAATTTCCTGCTTTTGACAGCGAATGTTCGTCACCATGTTGATAAAAGCCCGCTATTTGACATCAGAGCTTGATGAGTAAGTTTGCACCCTTAAAGAAATTCATTTTTAAATTTCCTTCATGTTTTCGTACCATAATTTTCCCCCTTTTACGTTCTGTGTACCGTCTTAAGTTCGTCCTTGATCTGATCCCACCAAAAGACATAGGAAGATGTGAGTTGTCTACAAATTAAGTTATTCATATTCTGTATAATTCCTTGTATCCACGTGTTCCTTCCCGTTACGTACGTATATTGTGAACACTCCCTCACATATTTCTGTAAAATTTATATTAATTTTATTGACACGACGTCAACCTGTAGCCTGAGCTGCTTTCAGCGTCGTAAAACAACCACAAATCATTTAATTACATCCTCCCCGACATGCGACAACGTTCGGGGTCTCGCAAGTGGAGACATGACGTCACAAAAGACACGTGACTCACCTCGCTTTCTCGGCTCAGTCTCCGAAAGAGTTCGTCCGACTCGAATTTGGATTTCTGGTCGGGGACGACGCGCGGCATCTTGAAGATGAACCGTGGTTTGGGCTGTTCGTACAGGCCGATGGAATCGAACGGCAGCATCCCAGCCAGGGCAGCAGGATCGTTCATCGCATGCATCTCGCTGGCACAGAGCTGAGCGCAACACTGGCTGTCCCGACAGCGCTCCCACTGTCAGCCGCGGTAAAGCCCCGGACCATCGGCCACGCCCACGATACGCTGACATCACAAACATGGCGGCCGCCTGGCGTTTTTTCCCCTCACACGTCATGCGTTTTAAAGTCTGGCTGAGACGGGTCAACATTTTTGAGGCCAGTGGTAATTATTTGTATCACCTGATTTGATGACAAACACAACCTCACTTTTTGCCCATTCGAATAATTCTCGTTGTAAACTGCGATTATTCCCTTCAACAGCGTGGATCAGTTGATATTTGTAATGGTAAAGTGCGGTGTTTTCTTCGCGGTACGGACTGAATTCTTAACTACTAGACAGGACTCGAAGTAAATCAGAGCTTAAACAGCGTTGACCAGTTAATCTTTGCAATGGTGAAGTGTAGTGTTTTCTTCGCGGTACGGACTGAATTCTTAACCACTAGACGAGCTTAGGCTTCAAGGGTTAACCAGTTGATCTTTGCAATGGTGAAGTGAGGTGTTTTCTTCGCGGTACGGGCTGAATTCTTAAATATCATTTAGACGAGCTTAGGCTTCAAGGGTTAACCAGTTGATCTTTGTAATGGTGAAGTGAGGTGTTTTCTTCGCGGTACGGACTGAAGTCTAAAATATTATTTAGACGAGCTCGCCTCAGGTATTCAGCACACACATTTCACATCGCCTTCTTCTAAAATCTAATTTAATGTTAATTACCAACACTCTCAAGTGGTCCTTTCTTTCAGGTTTTGCGACGAAAGTTTGTGTCTAATTGTCAGCGTCTACTTACCTCAGTCTCCTTGATTTTGTCATTCCACGGGCGAAGAGTAGAAGCCGTACATATCGTGAACTTTTTCACAACCCTCCTGTTAGTCTTTTTAATTGAAAATATTTCCTGAGATCCGTTGTTCTCTTAATATATTAAGTTCATTTTTTTTTTAATTTTTAAAAGTTTCGGTTGTGGGTGAATATTAAATCGTGTAATGTTGGCACTCCGGAAAATTACTGAGGGCATTATATAATCGACCTTAAAATAATTAGGTCTGACAATTTTGGTACTCTCTTAGTGTCGTCTGTGTCCTCTTAGCGTGAGAAACGAATTTCAAAATCATAGACAACATAAGTTAATATAGGCTTATTCTGAAACAATCACTGCAGTTGATTTCACTTTAATTAATTAAACCAATTAAGCAACCAGGACTAGGAATATTTTATTCTTCATAATTAGGCCTAAAAACTAGACAGTAATCAGTTGTGAAATTTCAAGTTTTCATGGCGTCGAGTATAAAGATGAGCCCTAATGATGGAGGCATCAGGGACCTCTGAAACGTCGGTAAACTTCTACCAGACCGCCCGATGTAACCATCTTCAAATTGTGCACACATTAGAGCCTATTCTATTGAGCCTGGTAAATTTATTTAATTATGCAGCTGAAAATTTATATTTTCTATTTCATGGTTACATAAACTAAGAAAGCTCTGAACTTTGGGTAGAGATTGAAGAATTCACGTAATTCTTTTACGTGAGGCCAGTTTGTTTGTCCTGTGTGTTAAATCTGCAATGAACAGATTTTATGACTATAACTGATTCTTAAAAATGCATATCCACGTAACCTAGAAATAGGCCTACAGAGTTCACAAAAAATCGATCATCGATTTTATAGTTTCGACATGGAATTAGACTGTATAATAGGCTATTAATTAATAGTTTATGCTATCGTACGGTTTTTTGAAATGTCTGAAGGAAACTTGTTCACTGTAACTTCTATTTAGAGCGAACAAAAGTGAATTCAGTACATTAACGGCTTCATCGACTGTCTGGTTCAGTCACTCGACAATCAGCCCCTTAATCCCTTCATTATTCAAAGGGCATTCAAATATTTGGCGTCACGAATTCAGTCAAAAATTAACGTACGTTCTGCTAGATTTGACACGACTGTCCAATCTGCTTTAATCACGTGACACGTAGCTCGGTGCAGATGTCTGTCATCTTCAGACAAAAGTTCTGAGTTTACAAGCGAGGACCAAGGAATTATGGGAGGGGTTGTGTTGTTATTGCTAATGGTTACTGTGATTTTTTTTTCTACAAAGCCTGGCTACATTCAATAAGCGACGACGCTTCTGTAACTGAAACGTTCCCCTGGTCACACCCCTTCCGCGGATTCTTATTGGTCCGCTGTCGACGCTCTGTCAGCAGTGACCAATGAGGAGCCAGGGGAGGGAAGATGCTTCCGCCATTTGTATATATATCCTTCCGGGCGAATGACGTGACAGTAGGGGTGATGTCCCCTTGATAATGGACCCTCCCCAGAGCCCCCTTTCTCTTGTGATCTAACAATGGGATCTGTTTGTGTGTTCTGGACGGCTTCAAGTAGCGATACTAGTTAATGATACGGACCCTGGAGCTCATCCCATAGCTCGATTCGCAAAGGGGGACAGGAAAATGTTTTGTGTGCGTGTCAGGATTTCTTTTACAAAGATTTGAAAGGTTTTTGGATTGTCAGTTGTCGACTGGGACGTCAAGACCCGGAGAGACCTGGTTTCTATGATCAAAAATTCATCACTGAATTCACAAAAACTCGCTAAATGTTTCCTCAGTCCACATCTGCCCACCCATAAAAGTCCCCCCTGCTTTTATACAACACCGAATAATCTACATTACTGAATCATATTTGTTTAAATCTTGTCAGTCTAATCACAATAAAATCCCTATTAAATATTAAAATATTACTATAATTAACATTTAAATATTTAATATATATTATATATATAATATTTAGTTTATATAATTTATACACCTGAAGATAGTTCATTTGGAACTGAAACATGTCGTGTGAAAAAGTGATGTCCTAATGTAAAATCGAACATTTCGATAGAGAACATCATTTTAATATATTTTAATTATAGTAATATTTTAATATTTATTAGGAATTTTATTGTGATTAGACTGACAAGATTTAAACAAATATATATTTATCACAATATGACGCAACTTTATCATCTTATTACTGAATCAGTTTATTTAAGTTTTAAAATTGTATAATTATGTCTAATATTATTATTTAATATTATTCTGCGAAAGTCAGGTTTTGAGACGATTTATTTTCTTACGTTTTCTGGCTAAAAATCCTACTATATCACTGTTACAGGTCAGCTGGTGAGCTAGACACGTAGTTTTAACGGGAAAGAATTCATTTTCCGTGATGGCTGCCGTAAGTTCTCGTCGTAAGGTTATCTATAGAACCACTGTTCACGAAAAATGACAAATCATCATAACAGTCTTTAGTTTTTATAAGAAATGTCTAACCTTGTTATTAAGATGGTATAAATTTGTTTCTGAATACGTCTAATTGGTATAAATTTGTTTCTGAAGACGTCTAATTTCTTATGACAGGCTCATTGACTTATTGGCTATTAAAAGACACTTCATGTTCTCACCAGGACGAATTTGACGATGAAAATCTTTTAGTCTGAGGGATATTAACTGACGTTTCGGAGGAGTTCACTGCCTCTATCTTCGCTCTGATGACAGAAGACAGGAAATGTGAAGATGTTCTTTATGCCAAGGGTATAATAAATACAAGATATCTTCAGTGAGAACAGTATTACCTCAATACAACAATGGTATGAAAGGTCATAATGCAACAATGTGGTCTATTCTTGGCTCAGTCAAAGGATTAAGAAACAACACCGGGGAAATTTAATCATGGACAGCACAGTAATTTTAATTTGTAAAGATGTGGATTGAATTAGTTCAACATTTACAGCTACACAGTTAAGAGTAGAATCTATGCAACTCGCGGACCCTGGTTTGAGAGAGATTTCACATCAAGTCGCTATCGTGTAGTTAGCAAACCTGCTTCGTAATCGGGAGGATTTTGGTTTATGTCTAGCCTGACTGAAGTTTTTCGTTATTCAACTCGCTCGATTCATATAAATGCTGGAGCAGCGCCTTAAATTAGGCAACGAACACTTCCTTATAGACCCTTGCCGATGGATTATTCGTTAGGCCTATCGTTCGACGTTTTGGATGTGTAGTCTTGAGTTACTGACAGCGTCGTTGAATAAAACGAACATTTTGGAATCGTTAGAGTACACAGTATTGGTCGGAGAAGTTAACAATGAAGATAGTACTCTGTCATACCACGTTAGCGCTAGTTGTTGATGCAGGTTGGTATTACACCATTCCACCGAGAGATTACACTACCGACATGTCAGTGATTTTCAATCACCACGTAATCGCTTCATTTATCCGTGATTTTGGTGATCTGTTGTAATACGTGGTGATTTATAAGTAAAACACGTGCAAAATGATTCATTTTCTCAACATTTGAATATTACTGACACCGAGAAGTGAAATATTTTTAACTAATGGAGGAAGGAACTCCATTATGTTACAAGTAATACGTGCAATGAAAGGGGGAGTTTTGTAAATGTATATATACCCAAGTATTGGTAATATTTATCTTATTTATGTTATTAGTGGTATATACCAGCCTGTTGTATTGAGTAATACTATATATTTCCCCAGTCTGTAGTAATGTTACGTACTAGTTTAATGTGATTAAGGTTATCTGAGAAACTTGGTAGAAGTACGACAGAAAAGATAGCAGACATTTACCAGATACTTTTCTAGTTATCAGTGAGCTGGAACAAGGACATATTTTCAAATCCTATTGAAAGAGTTTAGATAGCTCTAGCATGTGCCCTCATACGCGCACACACAATAGAGTGATTGTTGATTTGACAACAATAATGTCTCATTCTTAGGTTAATGTTACAGATTCTTCAGTCACCTTAGCTGTCAGCCCCCTCATTGTGGAATCATTTCAGCCTCCATTTTCACAAAATGGAAATGTTGCTGTAATCAGGTAACTGAGAAATGACAAATTCCTACATGAGACATGACCAGCTCGAATTAATGTTGCTTAATACAAGAAGCCTTCATTGTCAAGAAGAATGCCTAGCAACATCACAGTTCTTTGAGAAGACGAGAATGTGCCCTAAAAAAGTGGCGTGCAGACTTTTTCTTTCCTCTGCCAATAATACTTGCTGGAGACTTCTTCCTGGATATGAAATCCACCAGATAAGAATCTTCTAACAAATTCTTATTCTAGCATCATTCGTTGAGGTTAAACACTAATCTTGCTACACTACACCAACTAGATATTAAAAAAGAAATAGATGCCATTTTCACTTTAACTCTTCTGCAAGTAAAAGTTTTGAGAATTTGTTAATTACTTTCCTTTTTTCACATAGCCTTATTTTCTTTTCACATATTCCTATAAAGTTTCTGTAGAAGTCGAGAGAATCAACACGACCTGGGATTTAATGAATTTATCATATAATTATTATTTGGACTATTATAACACTGAAATTAAATATATATTCTGTCTTGCTTTGCATATCTTAGTGTAGTGTACAAAGGACGAATAAGATAACTGGTCTGTTAGTGTCAGAATACAATAACTTTAAATGGTATGGCAAAGGATTTAACTACATACTACAACATGAAATAAAACTTTGAATAAGGACCCGAAAGAAAACCCGTATAAAATTTTTATTCATAACAATACATATGAAATGCTGAATATAGCAATGACATAAAACATTATATGGTATCTTTGTGACAGTAAGTCTTATAAAACTTGGAGATTCAGTGGCATATTTGTAAATAGATTATATCAGTCTAAAAGGGTTCTGACAGCAAAGAAATAAAAAAAGCAGCATCCATACATGAATAAGTCAAGAGACGGTACACTAGTATCAAATGCAGTACTGTCTGTTCCAATAATAAAATGATTAATTGTGTAAGATATTGCCATTGCAAGTCCATAATGGTTTACATTGAGGTAACTGAAATACACAGCTGATATCAGATTAAATAACATCACCATATCAAGTAGCTTCTTCTCACGTTTGTCTTTAAAAATGTGTGCTATGATGGGTAATGTAGTACATCCCAAATGAATATAGGCAGTCTCCTCCTGGATACCATAGCGGAGACACATTTGGGTCGCAACGCACGGTAAACCAACACATTTACTTATAAATAAAGTGTGTCCATATACACTTTTCATTTTTCCGCCAAATTCAGGATTACCTGAAATTAACGCAGACTTCCATTACTTTAATTTGTAAAAGTCTCTGTGCCACATCATAAATTATTTCATTTGGGAAACCTGACGTGACTGTTCACAAAATGTATGCATAACTTGAATTGATTGACAGGTGCCATCTACATAGCTCCATATTTGCTCTTTTGATGCCCTTTTAAGATTGATTCATATTTAATGACATTATCAGTTGCAGATTTTATTTAAAGTAGAATAAGAAATTGTAAAATTATCATGAATGGATAAACAGGGAGTGACCATGGTCTATTTAAAGGCATGACATGGCATTTGCCTAGATTGAACAGGAAAGAGAATTACAAATGACACTAATTGATATCGAGTAAACTTGTTGAGTTGTGAACAAGTTAATCTATATATATAGTATATACTATATATATCTGTAGTGTTACTGTTACGTCAACTTGACTCGCAGAAATGAGGGTCTGGATAAGCTGGTTCCTTGGTTGATATTTGAACCAAGTGCTACTGTGCAGACCCAAATTCACTTGTTGATTCAGTATTCATATTAAAAACTGTTGGATACATTTAATTTTGGCACAGTTCATCTTGTGCAATTCTTATTTACCACATATCAGTAAAAGTACTTACTGAGCCTGTAAAGCGTGATTAGGTTTGTAATAATAAATTAATATGTATAGGTAATGAATGTGGTATGCAAAATAGCAGAGCCCTTCATACCAATAACAGATTTCTGGATACCATTATATAACATTATGCTCATTTGCATGACAAATGATTTCAATATAGGTCTCTCAACTTACCAAACCTTAGAATACCTAATGCAGAATTAACAAGGAAAGTTCCAAAACTCCCAAGTGGGAAGTTCAAAGTTTGCTGAGATGTCCTAATAGCCCTAATTGCCCATATGCAAACACCAGCAGAAACTACGTGAGCAAAGGCGGTACTATAACGAGTTGTCGACATGATTATGTTTCTAAAGTGACCTGAAATGTCAATACATATAATTTACAAATGCAGCCCAATAGTTAAGGAATAGTTTATTTACTTGCATATTATTTAGGCAGAAATATATTAATATCATTTAATATTTATAGAGGAAGCAAGATGCCTACTTTCAGCATGTAACTTCATGCCATCAGGCTGTCACCACACCATGTTCTAGGATGGTTTTATAACTGATTTCACACAATGGTTCTTGTCTGCGCAGGGTAGATTAGGGGGAACCCGAACTGATTATCTTCATTACAAAGTCCTGAGGAAGAACTGAGTCATGTCAGAATTTTCCTGTCATTGCAGAGGAAAATTTTAAAATAAGTTACATGAACTAGTTCTATTTGGAATGGATATCTACAAGGGAAACTAGTGTATCAAATCCTTCAGTAAATAATGTATGTTTGTAAGATTTGAGGTTTTCACAGCGGTGAGTATGAAGATTTCTGTCATCAGGCACGGAGGCAGTATGACCTCTGAAACATTGGTTAACATCGACCAGACTACACAGCGCAACAACCCAGAAGACAGAAATCTTCAATGTATGTTTGCATTCTCTAATCCTAGGAAAATTCAATTTTATGAAGACATTACATCAACCAAATGAGGTTTGTGGCAGGTGTCTACTCTATAATCTTTTAAAAATATGCAAAAAAATTAATAGGGGCCAGAGAATTGGTGTTGCGGGTCTAACCCGACTATGTGCCATTGCCTTGGAAGCATAAATTTTTAAAAGTTTACAAAAACTTAACGAAAAATAAAAACAATTTACCACAGTTAAAACTTAAATCCTCAAGGGTTTATCTAATTGTACTACTGGGGTGGGTATGTAAACAGAACGCACATTGAAGTCAGTATAAATGTTTTGCACTGGCGATAAAAGTGCAATCAATAAAATGCCTAATTTTCCACCAAGTTCAGTCGCACGAAGCAATTCAAACAAACCACTATACCAACAAATACTTACGAACGTTATAGTAGTTGACTAGCAAGGTGGAATGGGAAGCTTTCCCGTCTGCGTAAACAAATTTCCCTCTTCATTGTACTGTGTAATATATGGCGAAACTCGCAAAACATCTGTTAAAGAATTGAGCTTGGAAATGAAATATGTAATGGACGTGACAATTTTAAGCTTTTCCCACTTTTCTGTTTTGTTTAATATGCAGTCGTAGGTATTGGTAGGAAAGTAGCAGCCCTGCACTCCATACCTGATATTTTCAATGAGATATATTTGAATTTGTCATGTGTGTTTTAAACGGAATGCTTAAAATCTGTAATCTGTGACTAGACCGTTTGAGAACATAGGTAATACGAATATGGTGGGAGTAGAGTTGTGGTTGTATATACGTACATTTGTGTGAAGGTTCGTGTTATGTGGAAAGTGATGTCAAATTAACTTGTCTTTTATGTGGCTTCATTGCGTTTTATAAACTGAAAGTTTTGCAAAAGAACACATGTTAAGGAAGGTAACACTGTTCTCGTCTGAATATATATATATGTTGATGATTTAGTGCCAACCATTAACTCTCAGCCAAAACCCAAACTTTTTGCGGGTATTAATATTATTTCACATCGCTCATGAAAACAGAAACTTTAAAATTTTTTTGAGTACTAGAATTATATCTTGTCATGGAATTATTTTCTGCAGGAAAAAGTATTTTACATTCAAAAGAAAGTAGAATAATGATAGGCACTAAAAGGAGAGTCTCATGTAGGGAATTATTTAAGAAATATAATGTTTTTCCACTAGCTAGCAAATTTTTGCTGTTACTGTTATCATTTGTGGTGGACAACATAGAAGAATTTCAGACAAAACCCAGATATCCACAATGTAGGTAGAAGATACAGATATAATCTTCATGTGCTAAACTCAGTAAATATCAAAAAGGACTTCACTATTCTGGACTTAAGTTATTCAGTAATCCCCCCACCACCACTATAGGAAGTCTGAAACAATATTTAAATAAGTTTAAGCCAGCACTAAGAGAGTCATTCTGTAGTTGACTAAATTACTGTCATAACTATGTAATTTATATGTGTACTAGAAATAAATATTGTATTTGTGCTGTGAGGTGTTCTAAGTCTTTCACTTGTGGTTGTGAATAACATGATAATGCTTTAATTGAAATTAAGCTGCCTTTACTCTAAGACTAATCAAATGCAGGTCAGAGATGAGTCCCAAACATTGGACTAATGGCATGAAAATATGCCTAATGGTCAGTATTATGGCACATCTTGTGCAGTGGTAATGGGTGAGTATGGGGTTGTGGTGGAATGATGATTAGTATGGCAAAATTGCATTTTTTTTAAACTTTCTTCAGTGCGATTTTATCCGCCGTTAAGTCACGTGATGTTGAATGAAGGTTACTGCAGTGAGAAGCCAGTGTCTAAATGCCTGAGCTATGGCCCACAGTCACGTAGTAATGCTCATACTGTATAGTGTAATTGAATAATACAAGTAATTTCAGTATCACTGGACCCCAATACAAAATTATTTTTGAAACAAATGAATGTGGGTTGAAAGTGGTTATGATATAAAAACAAGGATTTGGAATATTGAACTTGAGGAATGTAATTTTGTTTTTTTCAGTCTTGTTACAGGCACAATGATGACAAGCCTCTTAGCAAGTTACTTTCATGGTTGTTGCGTCATGGAGCTGTAAAAGAATGTTTAAATATTGGTTTTGATGGATATGTGGATGTAACGGATATTGAACAATACAGAGGTTTTCGTAACAAATATACTGTTGCTGATATCCAGCGCGTTGTTGCCGAAAGTGACAAGCAGAGATTCACTCTGAGAACACATCCTATTTCTGGTAAACTTCAGATTAAGGCTAATCAGGGACACTCAATTGATGTAAGTAATGCCCTTTTTAGAGTGACATCTTCTGAAACTGCATTCCTTTAGCTCAAGCTGTGGTTTACAGATATGCTGGTCTGGTAGAAATTTTCTGACATTTCAGAGGTGCTTGCTGTTTCACCATGCCTCCCATCAACCTGATGATGGAGGCAACCAGTCCCTCTGAAATGCCAGTGAATTTCTACCAGACACAGTGCTACAGCCCAGAAGACAGCCATCTTATTAAGCTCTTAATAAATTTTAAAAATTTCGCTTGATTATGAATAGTTGAAGCATAGTTTAACATCCATAGAAAATAGTGGTAAAATGATCATGAGTTTTACTGTTAATTATGTTTCATTATTTGCAGTTTATACAAGATTCTGATTTAATTCCGATTTGCCACGCGTCTGAAATTCCAACTGTTATTCATGGAACTTACTTTAGAAATTGGACTAAAATTAAAACTGAAGGCCTAAGCCGTATGAACAGGCTTCATATTCATTTCAGTCCTGGAGAACCGGGTAATTCACAAGTTATTAGTGGCCTGAGATCTTCATGCCAGCTGTACATCTACATTGATGCTGAGAAGGCTTTATCAGGTAAGAATTTAACTTTGAGGATCTGCGTTGTCATGTTGCGTTATTACGTCCTGGTACATGTTAGGTGTCTAAAAGTTTTTGGACTGCTTTCCTTTCTTAATGAAGAATGTAGACTTATGAGATCACCATGCTGTCTGTCTATCTCCTTTCAGTGTTTAAGCAGTTGACCAATTTTCATGAAATTTGGTTTGAACATTATGCCATTATAGGACAACCTAAGCTTTTCATATTTTTAATTTCCTAAATTGGTGATAACATGTTAGATGCACAAACTAGTGGATTGTTGGATTATAGGCTATTAAGAACAGAAGATTTGTAGGAGTTTCATTGGAATGTAGGCTTTCAGTGTGTGTGGGCACAGAAATGTTTGCTTCTGGTTGCCAGGTCATTCCTACGACATGAATATTTCATTTAATCCTGACAGGTGTGCGAATCTGGTTACCATATACTGTTAAAATGATGGCCAATTTTGTGCTGTACTGCAAAATACAATTTTACACACTAAGTGTAAACGTAATCCTTTCAGGTTACAATGTGGGAATGGATCTGGGCTTAGGAAGTACTGTCACAAATTACTAAAGTGTGAATATGTAGCGTCATAAATTTCTTTGTTTCAGATGAAATTCAATTTTATAGGTCTGTAAATAATGTTATATTAAGTCCAGGAAATAGCGAAGGTTATATTGAGCCAAAGTATTTCTCAAAAGTTGTAGATGTATTTACAAGTAAGTAACGAATGTATCTGTGTGTACAAATTCTGGTCATTTTATCATACTGCTGTGAAACAAGCCACACACAGATCTGTGGATTTTTAATGATGACAGTAATGAAATTTTGGTAAAGCTTTTAGTTTTGTGCTGGTAATTTGAAAAATGATACACCTAGGTTTGTGACATTGGTCTACTATCATTATGCATGCATTTTCTCTGTTCATTTCCTGAATAAAATGTATGCTATTTCTCGGAGGAACATTTTCGTTTTATGTCTGTTTGCAGGACGAGTCATATTGGCACAGTGACTAAAGCAACATAGTGAATTTCATTAAGATTTATTGGTAAGCCTGCGCATCTAGCTTCTGATACGTCTCTCATTTTAATATGCTGTGTCAAATATGGTTTAATAATTACAGTACTGATTAATTTAATTTGCATTTTGAGGGTAGAAGACACTGCTACCAATACTCCCCATGCACATATGCTGCATATGTTCCTTAGAATAAAATACTACTTTCTTCAGCGTTATGTCCTTGAATGCCTTCTTCAGAGCTCAAAGATATGATAATTTAACTTGCTTTGGGGCTGAACACCCCCATAGTGATACTGCTCTAGTTTTAAAGTTTACTCTGTGCCTTGCACTCGGTGATCATGAATTCCTTTATATCTCTGTTATTGCCACAGTGCAAGAATTTAAAGTAACAACAATGCAGAACTCTACAAGGTGTGAAATTTGTAAAGTTGATACACCAGACAAGGAGTCTTTGGCCCGTCATATTCTGGGAAAGAAACATCTGAGAAAACTTCAGCATCTACAACAAAAGAAAGATGCAGAAGAAACAGGAATATATGTCACAGGTTTGTTTAGTTTTGTGTTTTATTTATTTTAAGAACGTGTGTCATCGTGTTTGGGTTGCAGGCATTTTGTTTGGATACGGCATGAAGCGAGGAGCACGGTGATTGGCTAGATGTGTTCATTTGTAAATTTTCATAAAGGTTAAACAGTGGATTTTTCTATGACATTTTGTAGGCTTTGTAGTCAGACAGCATTCCCAGTATTCTCTGTTCCTGAAAAATGCCTCATAAATGAATATTAAAATGTTTTGGTTACCTTTAGTAATGGTTCTGTCTAAATTAAGCAAACATTAAGCCAAGCCCAAAGAGATGTGCAAAATCACAAAGAAAAAACATTTAAAGTTCATTGTAGTTTCTCCCGCTTCAGAATGTTGTGTTTTATTTTAGTACAATTGTAAAATATTTAAATGTTTTAATACAGCGTAGTTTACTTCTGCTACTGGCTATTATGAATTTAAAATGTATTGTTTATTGCAGGTTTTCCAAAGCAGACGGATCAGGTTGAATTACAAACCTTTTTTGGTCAGTTTGGACCAATTAAGAAGTTTGTCTTTGGCTATAATGGGAGGTTTGCTATTATTCAGTTCTGTGAGAGGTTTGTGATGACATTCTGTACTTACTGTGCTGTGAATCATATGTGTAACGTATGTTTGATTACTGCATTTAACATTGTTCTCTTTTCTAGAGAATCTGTTGAAATGTGCGTCTCCAGAATATTACATTTCTCTAGGCATCGTCTACGTGTAAAACGTCAGAAAGTACAAGATCCACCAGTAAAGAGTAAGTTGTAATGAAGTGACACAGTGGAACCCCGTATTTACACTTTACTGGGGGATTGTGAGAAATGGTGCAAATTGCGGAAGTTTAAAAAAACATAAACTTAGTAATTTCCTCCATTTTTAACCCT
>NW_019059645.1:1057813-1103665 GCF_000696155.1 Zootermopsis nevadensis | reverse complement strand
GTTCATGGTATTATCTTTATATTTCAATCAAAAGGCACACCTGCTGATTAAAATTTGCCCTTCATTTGAACCTTACAGCGTGCAACTATGATTGAACTCTTTAGTTTACTATTCTGATAGTGAAAAGAACCAGAGTACTTAATTATACTGTTTTGCAATGCAATAATTGAGCAGTATATATATTTAGAGTCTGAGGTTATAACATTTTGGTGTTGTTTTCTGAATATATATTTTCCCAACAGGTCCACCTCCCCCTGAAGTTGTAGCAAGTGAAGGCTTGAACCATACCCGTGTTACTGAAGCCTTGTCATCATGCAAAGGCGATTTCCAGAGCCAGTTTTCAGTGTTACTAAATGAAATTCATGTATCAGACTACAGCAAATATGCACTGGTTTGTGAGCACTTGGAAGCCACCTTATCCGTTTCTTTCCCTGGCTGCAAGGCTCATCCTTTTGGTTCCGCTGTGACTGGCCTTGCTTTTAAAGGCAGCGACTTGGATGTCTTCATGGACCTAAGTAAGTTCACTTGTTACTTGAAAGTGCTTTAAGAACAGAATTGAATATTTTTGGTTTGCCTGGCTTTAAGAATAGACTATTGATCTTTTGATAACTGCATTACAATGTGTAGTGTAATAAATGTTCTAAGTACTTATTCTCAAGTATAGTTTAATAAGAAAAGCAGCATTTCGATCATAGGCTTTCTTTTACCACAAAAGCACAGTAGTTAGAGCGTACTATATTAACTGCGCATATTCTGATCTTTTGGAACCTCAGATTGCACCATGGTAATTGTCAGTGATTAAAATACATATTCTTATAAAGGAATGTTACTTTGCACATTCCTGTAAGAGCAGAAAAGTGTTTGAGTTGCAGAGTTGTATGAATTTTTATCAGGGACTGAATAATTAAAATTTCATTCAAGAGCATACATTAAAAATGGCACACGTGCTAATGTGCATAAAGAATTCTGAATCTGACAATATTAAACCACTGTCATTAAATTTGGAGCCACATCCATTCCTTGTAGATAAATAATGGAATTTCATTTTAGCAGGGGTGAGTCTCAAGTTATATATGGTGACATTTTCTTTTCCTTTGTAGATGTGGCACCGGCTGTGTTTGTAGGAGCGAGTGCGGGTGCATCAATTCCAGAATCACAAATCATAGGAGTAAACCGAATGAAGAAGTTTTTGCAATGGAATTCAGATTTATACAGTAATATCTTTGCAATTCCAAAAGCTAAAACTCCAATTGTGAAATTTTTTCACAAACCTACAAAGATTAGCTGTGACTTATCATTTAAGAATGCACTCGGTGTCAGTAACAGTGCTCTTATACGGTTTTATTTGTCCGTGGACCCACGGATAAAACCATTCCTGATTGTAATAAAATACTGGGCTGGGAGGAATGACCTCTCAGGAAATGGCAAGATTAGCAGCTATGCATTGGCAATGATTGCATTGTTCTATCTACAGCAGTTGGAACATCCGGTTATCCCGACCATTGCTGCCTTACAAGAAGGTGTGAATGAGAAACTGATAATTGATGGTTGGGAATGCAGTATTAACACCAACATTTCAGCACCAAACAATAACACAATGTCTGTACCAGAATTGCTTTGTGGGTTCTTCAAATTTTGTTCCAAATTTGGTTATGGGTTGAATGTAATGTGCCCATTAACAGGTACTTCTATACCAAAATCATCGTTTCAGACACCTCAAGCATTACCGGAAGCCATGCATCGGTATAAGGATTATATGTCCAACTCTGATTCAGATACTGTGGGACTAAAAGTGGACTCTGTTATCTGTATTCAGGACCCATTTGAGTTGAGACATAATATTGCTGCAGGAATGTCTCCAAAAGCACTAGAGAACTTCAAGAAACGCTGTGGATCTGCCGCTTTGGCATATGATAAACTCTCCTCTGTGGATGCAAAGACACCAGGTTTCCTGAAAAAACTACTTCGTCAAAGAACTATTCCTTCAGAATTTTTGTGTCACATAACTATTAAATTAGACAACTATGTCGTTCACAAGGTACCAGAGAATGTGGATTCAAGGCAGCATGAGAGCACTTTGAATGCAGGGAATGAATTGAGAAAGAGATGGTTTAAGTCAGTTTTGGAGATCCTCATACAAATATTTAAAGATGTCATGAAATTTGATGTTCACATAGAAGAATCTGAACATAGTAATAGCAAGATTCAGAAGCTGGATGGACAGTCAAATATCTCTGAGGCGTCCAATAATGTTGGGGTGAAGGTCATTCGTTGTTGTGGCTACTATGAATTATGGGTGGGGCGTAGAAGTGTTTATAAGAAACTGAGATTTCCTGAAAAGCTGGGAAAAATCGCAAGAGAGAGAATGGTATCTGAATATTTATATGAAAGATTGAAACGGCAAGCCTCCAAGCGTGATTCGCTTGTTTCATTTTGTTGTGTTTTTAAACCAAAACAAGAACCAACTCGGGTACTTATTGAACTGTCTGATATAAAATCTCATAAAAAAAATTTCAAGGTATTGTCTGCATTCTTACAGGAGCGTCTGCCTGCTTGGATTGGAAAGTGTATGATGTACCAGCAAAATGAACAGCAGGTAGATGAGAAAGTGGTATAGGTATGTTAAGCATACCTCGTTTTCCCAGAATTAAAGTGTATTAGATACATTTTTACTTGTTAATGGTTGCTTTCAAGGTTGGAGTCTGCATGTGCCTATCCTCTGTCCATATCAGGGTCATCTTATTTGAGCCTGGTCAAACTCCAAAGGTTTGGTATAGTACATCTCACATAGTTTTTCACATTTAACTTTGACCCAAAACACACACAGTTGGGTATTAGTTTGTGTCTTTTGAAACAGCTCTGCTCTGACAAAATTCTGATGGACGAGGCATAAAGTGGTCACCAAAATGATATGACTACACTTCAAACAAATTTTTTTGCTTTATGTTGAATTTATTATGGCTTTCGAAATCTTGAGCACAGATTTAAGCATTTAACAGCACTTATAAATAAACTTCAAATATTTTACCTGATGGGCGTTCATCAAAGTCTGGTGAGTTATGAGGCCGTTCCTGAAAAAACCTGGTCTCTGAAAGGGGAGATTGAGGATTGTAGGAAATAATTGTCCTTTGCTTCGCATCCCTGGTCAGTTTCTTAACAAATTCCTTGTAATATGAAAATTACAGGTCAACTTAAGAGCTCCTCCTAGAAGTTGAGAGTTTTGTCCCCGATGGTATGTGTGGTGAAGAAAGGAACATGTATTACATAGGGTGAAACATATATCAGATTATATTGGATAAGTTCTGAGTAAGTTTGGTTTTAAGTTGCAGAAAAGTTTGGTCTGTATAGACGGTTAACTGAGGCAAATGATAATAAGTATGGTAGGAGTGTTAAGCTTTTAAAATTTAGAAATTCTGTGCTTCTCAGATCATATTAACTAATGTGTCTTTGACTTTGGGTCACAGGCAGTTAATATATTTTTTTGTTTACATGGTGTTTTATTGTATATGGGTCGCTTCAACATGATTTTATTGTTGTAGAGGAGTATTAAGAAGTTGTGTTGTAACGTACATTTTTGATTTGCATTGAATTTAAAGTTGATTTTGATTAGTGATGCCTATTTCTTTCACATGTCTTGCAGGTTAGGGTATTAAGTCTCTTTGCACGTAGAAATATGTAATGTGTGTTATGTACTTAGTTGTGAAACTGACAAGAAGGAAATAAAATTATTTCATTTCAATGTTTTAGAAATCTTTAAAGCAGATGAAATCTGTATCTGGCTATGCAGCTTTTGATTTGCAAGTTTCAGAAGCAGTCTTCTTATTTCTCTGTGGACAAAGTGTGTCAACCCTGTGTTTCAAAGAATGGTAAGAAATAGATGAAGGTGGTTGTGCTAGGTAGCCTGGTGGAATTTCATGATGTTTCAGAGGTACTTGCTGCTTCCATCTCTTAAAAGGCATTATTTTGTGTGTGTTTTGAATGTAGACTATGAAGCAGTATTATTATATTCATTGGATATGTGCCAAAGCAAATTTAATTTGGTGATGTTCTTTTGATATTTATGCTGTGCAGACTTGTAGGTATGTACCAATATTTTGGAGGCACAGACTGCCTTCAGCCCTTCAAGTTCTACCAGATTGCACAGTGCACTATCCTATCTTCAGGTTTGTAGATTATTGGGTGTGGGGAATGGTAATGTAAGTTGGATAAGCATTATTGTGGACTGGAATTTTTGGTATTGGATGTTACCATGCATGACGACTTGCCATACACATTATCAGCTTGCCAACATTGCGTTACCAATCTTGATGTTGGTAGTGAGTATCGGTAATACCAACGTGCAACGTGTAAGAAGCTATGCTCACTTATCAATTAACCACTCTCGAGTTAAATTTATTTAAAAAGTGTTAAAACGGGACATAATCATACAATAGTGTCTATTTTAACTAATATTTGCAGTGATAATTCAGTAATGTTTCTCTTTTAAATAGTAACGAGTTAAGAAAATGGGAAAGATTATTTTCTCGACCGAAGTGTATGCGATTTAAACGGGTTTCGAAGTTACACGAGACGGTACAGGCTAATCATATCCTAGAACACTGAATTTTATTGTGAATCTGTGGTGTAAGATTTTGGCCGTTAGTGTATCGCAGATTCAGGGACAGTAGCTACAAAATGGTTGTTCCTAAAGCAAGTCTGAGGCCTCGTTGTTAAAATTCACAATTATATACTTGGCTGGAATTTACTAGTTCATGAAGGTAGTTCTGTGTCTATATTCTGTTATCTATCATGAGCGGGTGGCCGATGATACAGTTTTCAGTGCTCAGTTTAATGCTGGGAATTGCTTTGTCTGAGTTTATCAGAGAGTGTTGGTATTAATTTATGATGTGAACCATGGCGAGAGAAAAAATCACAGATTATACCCTTATAAATACTGAGGATTATTTTTGTGAGTGAGTTTTAATAAATATGTGTATGTATATATTATCTGTGATGTAAGTGCGGGATGCATTTTGTGTTGAGTGGATAGTGTAGTTTATTTAAGTTAAAGTGTTATAATTAGTATTGACAATATTTGGTGTGTGTGTTACACAGTCAATAAGGTTTTAACTGGCCTCTGACAGTTTGCAGATTTGACATTTGGAACGGTGTCTGAAGTCGGGATTGGTTTTCGACTGTCCTGTAGTATTTACGACGGAAGTCTACAAGTTAAGTTAGAGTAAGGATTACTTTCATAACGTTAAGGAGGACTTTAAGTACTTTTTAAGATTTCTCCTTAGGTATGTTTATGCTGTCTTTATTCTTCTCCCCATAAGGATTACATGGTTATTACTAACCTGCTACATCTTCCCAGTCCTTCAGCAAGAGCAATAGAGGAAACAGGCAAATTTTTTAAACTAAAAGAGACGCGAAATTATCGAATTTTGAGAACCTGGAAAATTATATTACCATTCAATGATTTTTATTAGTCACTGAACTATGACTAGTTCATGGTTGAAGAAAATAAACTAATTTGAATGGGGAACTGTTATATTGATGACTATTTGTGTAAAGATGAATGATAAGCCTTGTGTATTATTTATGGTGTATAAACGTTTTGGTACATTTATCAAAAATCAAGAAAGCTAGTTTTAATGCATTTGTAAAATACTGTTTTGAAAAAAAAATTGTGCTGCTCATGTTTTCTTTCAGGGAATGGCAAATGAGGCTGGTGAACAAGAATTGCTCCATGCCACTGAGAATACAGGAGAAGAAGATGAAGATCATGGGAAAGAAAAAGGAACTGGCAGGAATAACCAAAATGGAGAGGAAATAGGAAGGAAGTATAATGAAGACAGTGTAAGACAAACTTCAGATGGTAATACAGATATTAATACTGCTGCAGATAGTAATGTGGTGGTAGAAGGTATGGACACACAAGGTAATATGGCTCCGGAAACATCAGATAAACTCATGCTAGAGTTCATTGATGAGCCACCTGATGGTTTCTTTGATGATCTTTTAAAAGATGATTTTTTGGATAGCTTAGCCGTTGTTGATATGTGGAATCCGGATGCTGACGACAGCTGTGGAAGTGATGCCGGTGGCAAGAAGCTGCATAAAGATGGAAGGGAGACAGATGATAATAAAAGACAGACTGCGTTAGAAGATACAAAAATAAAATATACAGAAGTCTCTGCTGACAAGAGTACAGAGGGTAGGAGCAGAAGAGATAGTGATGGTCACAGGAGGAAGGGTGAACATACCAGCCAAAGTAGTAGTAAAAGACATGTCAGAACTTCTGTGGAGACCAAGATTAAGAGCAGCAGGGATAGAAGCACTGAAAGAAAGGTATGCAGAAGAGATAAAGGTGGCAGTGGTGACCGCTTGCACAGTATAGAAAATGTTAGGCAGAAAGGATGTAAAAGAATGAGGGAAAGAAGCAGAGAAAGAAAGGAAGACAGGGAAAAAGTTGATAGGAATAGTAAACAAAGAAACATATACAGAAGAGAGAGAGGCAGTAGGGAAAACAGTTCAGAAAGAAATATACATACCAGAGGTAGAGGAGACAAGGAAAAGAATATGGAAACAAATATTAGCACAAATGAAAGAGTTAAAAGTACAGAAAGACTTGTACAAAAAGAAGACAGAAGTAGGAATATAGACCGAGTGTCGCGCAGGTACTCTTACCAGTACAGAGTAAGTAACAAGGTCAGTACTGCAGATGTTAGCGCTAAAAGAAAGAAGTGTGGTTTGCGGCTTGGCGTGAGTGATGTAGGTGTTGAAGGAGATGTCTCAAGTGAAAGCATTAGGAAGGGGAAAAATTCTGACACTGATGTGGCTAACAGAGAAACTCAGATAGAATCCATTCATAAGGAACATAATTTAGAGAAAGAAATGTCCCAAGGAATTCCAGGTATGGTTAGGCATGGAGCTGAAAACAGAGTAATTAGTGAAGTGGCAGGCAGTCAGAGCCATGCAATTACAAACCTTAATAATCCACCATTAAATAGTACGAAGCTTGACACATGTATAAAAGAACTGGATGACCTTGTTCCTCCTGGTACAGAGGACAGTTTTATCCTTTACGCAAGAGATGAAGCTGCAGACGTAAATGAGTTTGAAGCAGAAGGTAATAAAGATGCAATGAGTCACACTATGCTTAGGTCTGAAAAATCGTCCAAGCATCTTATCGTGGGAACAGAAAGTGCAAACAAAGAAATTTATGTGATAAGTAGAAAGATCGATGAACATAAAATATTGGATAATGTTGAAAGTGAGAAAGTTTCTTCATGCACTGCCAGACTGGACGTACATAAGAGAACGGAAAGAATTAATTATCCGCATGAAAGGAAAAGGAGGAGATCTGAGTCAAACAGGTCAGAAGGGAGGAGGCATGCATCTTCAGAGAGCAAGAGAAAACATGATTATTTATATGAAGAAAGGAAAGGGAGACATCAAAAGAGTTCATGTGGAGAAAAGAAAATTAATTCTTCAAGTTTAGAGAGAGTGTGTAAAGAGTCAAGAATGAAGAATGAAGTGTTCAATGAGCAAATCAAAAATAAGAGAGAATATAGCTTAAGATCTCAAAGTAGAGAAAAGTGGCAATGCCATAGTGATCTACACAGATTAAAGAGAAGAGGAGATGATCAGAATGACCCTAGGCGATCACGATCTGGTAGCAGAGACAAGAAACATGAATTATCTGTAAGACAAGAAAGAATGGGAAGGTCTAGAAGCCGGGACAGACAGTACAGGAAGATTGAGAATGTTATCAGGCGATCGCATTCTGGGATCAGAGATAAGCAACTTAAATTGTCTCTAGAACAAGAAAGAAGTGGTGAAAAGCAGCACAGAAGGGCATCAAGTGAAGATAGATGTCAATCTGATGTTGCTGCAAGAACTTTAAGGGGAAAGAAGGATGTTCAGAATTACAGCAGAAGGTTGGTAAGATCTGTGAGTAGAGATAGACAGCATAAATCTTCTCTACCAGCGAGAATGTCAAGATCCCATAGTCGAGACAGACAGCTTAGGACTGCGTCCAGTAAATATCGAGACAGGCAAGGAAGATACAGAAGATCAGGGAGTCGGGCCAGGGAAAGGAGGAGGAGATCATTGTCAAAGAGCAGGCTGTCCCCAAGTTGTGATAAATTTAAGCAGAGAGCACCGAATCTCTCTCCTGTCTCTGTGGGGCAAATGTCCTCATCCCACAGTCTTTCATTTGATTTGTCTCTTATATCATCGGATAGAGAACGATGGCGGTCTTCGTCTCGTTCGCTTAGCAGAGAACGAAGAAGTCGTGAGTATCGAAGAAGCTATCCTGGTTCTTCATTTTCGCCTGTTAGTAGTGGATCGACATTTTCGCGTTCAGGCAGTTTTGTGTCCCTATCTTCGTTGTCTGATGAGAAAAGACAACGGAGAAGGAAGCGTTCACCATTTTGGAAGGAAATGGAACGTAAATTTGCAACAGATTTGTGCAGAAACGTTTATGATCAGTCGACAGCCTACGCTTTCCCTTCATCAGCCGGAACAGCACTGCCTGAGGTACAGTACAAGTTGAATTTTGTGTCTTATAATATTAGTTTCTCATTATATTTGTACTATTCACGTAATACTGTATGCAGTGATAAGAGATGGTATTTATCTTGTGTATAATCCTCACACTCTGAAGGTCTGTAGGGGGCATGGAGTAAAACTCCACACGTTCTAGATCTTGGCACGTCAGTGAACCTTTTGTTCCAGCAGCAATATTTGAGGGGAAAGTGCCTGTGTACTGGCTGCGTATTAATCAGGAGGTTAGGTGGGCTGCCTTCTGTCTTCTGATGGGTATGGGAATTCTTTCCTTGGGAAAAAAAGGGTTGGGGCATGAAGATAAGAACCCACGACTTCCTAATGCCAATGCTGTGAATGCATGGAGCTATACTTCTTCCCTGTACCGCTGTGTGACGTGCTTTGTTCAGCACCGTGGTCAACTTGACCTTAATCTTTAGTAGCTATGTCACACATGGTACATTATTTTTAATTTTGTTTTATCTCTACAAAGCTCATAAAATTAACATGTAATGGGGAGGTTATGTCTGCCCGTTGAAATTACTTGATAATATTTCTGTGAATTTTTCTGTGGGGGATCTTTACACAGTGTTGCTGAGAAAATTTAAATTTGGTGTGTATTATTTAGCAACAAACTTTGCTTTGTATAAAGTCCAAATTTAAATACACTAAAAATAGCTTGCTTAGCGTGTAACAAATGAGTACCTCACAATGAATATACACCTCATTATATTCTAAAATTTTGATTTGACGCCCTTTTTATTCTTTATTCGGGCTGCTTCAGCTGATAATCCAGGGAAAAGTATTCGGAAAGAGGGGACCTGGCAGGCCAAGAATCTCATGGCTTCAGAACTTAAAAACTTGGTTCTCATTGTCCACTGGAGGGCTATTTCAAGTAGCAGCTAGTAAAGCTCAAATTGCTATGCTGATCGCCAACATCCGGAACGGATAGGCACTTTAAGAAGAAGAAGAAGAAGAATGACAAAAATAGTTTTTAACTGCTGTGATTTAGTGTCAGGGTCAGTGACATATTTAAAAGAAAGTGTACTGAGTTGGCCACTGTTGTTAAATTTATTAATACTTGCAATTTCTCTGCCCCTGCTGCAGTGTTACAATCCCAGCAGTCATCCATCGACTTACAGTTCCGCTGCTGCCTTTCATCCTGTTGATCCTACTGCGTACAGTCATAGCTACCCACCTGGACCTGGACCTGGACCTGGTTTCTCACCTGCTGTAATTCAGCCTCCTCCGCCAGATAACAACATTGTCCCTCCCTCTTTTGGGTCTGCCCCTCCACATCATCTTGAACAACCTTCTGTCCCCCCAGTTATGCCCCCAACACCAGTAGCCCCTCCGGTATATTTTGTGCCCCCTCCCATTACCGCTTCTCCTGTTCCCATGGGATTCACTGGTCAACCAGTACCATTCACCTTCAGTAGTGAGTTTTCTTCATCAAAAGATGTGTTCCACCAATCATTATTCAGCAGTGAGGAGCCTCAACACCCTACGGTAGTGCCTCCGCCACCAAAAATATCACAGGTAATCAAGTTCATTGATTTAAAAAAATTGATTGACTGTTCCGCCATTCGAGGTCACTCCGGCCTTGTCATTTTTGATTTCCTGTGCAGTAATAGCAGAAGAATGATTAGAATTATTGGTTTTTAAAAATACGAGTGCAGTAACTACGCGCACACGTCAAACTTGAAGATGGTTGCATGCGTTCAAAACGTTGTTTGAAAAGCACTTACGAAGTGAATGTAAAGTGATGAGTGAACAGGCATCAAGTATTCACATTTCTTGTTGACGTATCAATAGTCTTATGTCATTACCTTTCATTGTCAGTTGATGTTGCTGCTGATTTGAATATTTTTTTATATTTGATGTGTTTCAACAGCTATTATCAATAGTTTTTTCTTCCTTACAGTCTGGTGATGGAAAGAAAGTTAGCCTTTCAAGTCTTCTAGAAGCTTCTGCTAAAGGTAAGGAAAGGTTAAATCACAGAATTGTACTTTATATTTGTGTTAGCTTGAAAAAGTATGAGACAAAAGCAAATACAGTGACACTGTAGCAGGTGGACTCGATCCTGCTTTTGCACTTTAAGGTGTGCACATATTGGAACTCAGTGTTAGGCTGGTAGATGTGATGTGGTCCAAAGGAGAGCACGGTGCATGAAAGTTTCTCGAGCGGAGAAGCGAGCAACAGACTAACATCAACATTTTCCAGTGGTGTGGAAGATGAGCAGTCATCATGGTCATATATTAGAATGATTTTCAAGAATTTTGGAATTTCAGTCGCTAGTTTCTGCATTGTCATCAGTAAATGATCTGGAGATGTATCTCATCCACTGACACATCATACCAAGAATGCTGACGTGCAAAGAATTCAGCAGTTGCATGAGAACCTGTGATGAGCTCGTCAGTAGCAGCTGTCATTCTGGGTTGTTGTGCCGTGTAGTCTGGTAGAAGTTTACCGACGTTTCAGAGGTCCTTGCTGCCTCCATCATCAGGCCCTGATGATGGATGTAAGAAGGGTTGGCTTGGGCTGTAAATTTAAAATGCAGTATTTAGTGTTATTCATGATGTTTATTGAATTTGACTCAGATTTGATGAATCTCTTTAATTGCCCCAAAATGCATTAAGTAGTTTTTTATGAACAAGTCTTTGTTAAATATGTTTGCTTTATCCTTTCCTATCACAATTTGTGTCACAGTTGTTTTTCAGTGCGCGTGAATTTGAACTTTGTGTTCATTATGTTCAAATGTGATGGATTTACCAAGTAGCGTATGTCAGCGTTGAGTCCTAGTTGAATAATAATTTTTTCTTGCTTCTGTACTTAATTTTTTAGTAAATACTTTAATTGACTGTAGTGTTTTTCATGAAATGATTGTCCTACTAAAGTGAAACACAATTTTTTTCACAAAACAGGACATAAGCTGATGAAAAGCAGATAAAGTAAAGAGAAGAATTAAAAAACCCTGTTATGTCAGACGCACTGTTTAAATGAAAGTAGTGGTGTATATAACATAATGAAGTTCTTACTACACTGTGTTTCAAAGAGTGGTGTTGCTGCCTTTGCGTTTGCTTGGCCCAACACACTCGGTGCCAAAGATATCCGAGTTTCTTGTCAAGTCTTAGAGCATACTTCTTGACCACCGAGGAAGAACTTTGTGTTGATAGTAGATTAATCAGCTGAGTAGTGCTACTGTTCCACAGAAATGCCCTATATCATTTTTGTTACGTGTTGTGCTTAAGCTGGGGGTTGCTTCTAGGATTTAAAGTTTGTATTTGGTGAGATTTCAGGTTATTACAGATGAGCATGAAGATGGCTGTCTTTTGGAATGTTGCACTGTGTAGTCTGGTAGAAGTTTGCTGATACTTTGGAGGTGTATTCTGCCTCCATCATCAGGGTGCTGTTGATGGCGGCATTAAGCACCTCTGAAGACGGGACAAAAGACGGCCGTCTTCAAGGTTTGTTTATGGTCGTAAGACCGATGAAATCGTAGTGTCATCTGTCTGGAGCATTTAATGTTCTACATTTGTCATAACTCATAAATTTAACCCTTTGATGTGAATTTATTCTGACTTGACAATGCCAGATTTAGTTTATTTTTTGTGAATTTTAAAGTTTATGGACCCAGTCTGGTATTGGAATATCAGACTGCAGTCATTGTACCTCATCTGGGTATATATTATTATTTTATATGTATCCCAGATCAGGTCTACTAGCTGTGCAACCATCAGGATGTATTTCATGTTTTTCTGAATTTAGTATCCACGATGTATGATCCAGATTTGAATCATCAAATTGAAATTTTTTGCACATAAGTTCTACAAAATGGATTGAATACTTTCTAGGGTAAACAACTTTTGCCATATTAATTTTTTTTTTTGGGGGGGGGGTGTCTTTCAGATTTTGTTTATACATGGTAATATACTAGGCCAACTGTTGACTTACATGTTTATCAGTAGTATTGTTACTACAGTTGGATTGGATGTTTTCAGTCTAATTTCTTTTTTGAATGTCTGGGTCAGCCTTTGACATATTTGAGTGAAAAACCTAATGGAACCGGCTGCGAGTGAATAAAATGTGCAGTTATTCAGCTAATTACTGCTGAGATGTGCTCAGATGCTGTTATCAAAATGTGATGTGTCTCTAATTTTTTGTTGCCAAGTAGACCTGTCAACATCATAACTTCAGTTTATCTGTGTGCATATTTATGAGATATGAAGAATGTCCTTAGAAGTATTAAATAGTGAGGAAGCACACATAATAAGATAAAAGTGTGTACAGGTTAAACATTGAATAAAACAGTTAGTCATAATACTCGGAACACTTTGAAAGGTCACAGACTTATTTAGTTGCATTGTCACTGGTGATATAATGCGGGTATGTGACTTCATCTCGACACTGAATGTATTATTGATGGAGTGGAAGAACTCCACGTCTCTAGTGAGAAAGAAGTTCAGAATCATGCAGTATGCAGAGAAGTTGTTCAGCTACATTCTTGAAAGAGTAGTATTTCCCTCCCTGAGTTCCTGGACCACAATGCAACAGTGTTTGCAAACCACAAATTCACAGCACTGCCGCTCATTAATGAAGCCACGTGGATGACCTACCATGGCTGGAAGGTGGTTATAATTCATGACCATGTCTGTTTCCATATAATACAACGCCTGGATCAGTTTTGCTGAGGAGGCACTTGAAGCAAGACACTTCCGATGTGCTGAAGAGGTAAAAGCTGAGGTGTTTTGCAGGTGTCCCAATTTATGAAAACTTTTAAAAATTAGAAATGTTTGGAAACATATAGAGAATTACTAGGATTTTAGTAGCGATAAGACTCCGTGAATCGTTCCTGTCTAAAACTGAACACATTGTCTGCTACAGCTTGTACACTTGTTCACATAGAGTGTATGTGGTATTATATTTAAGCACTTTGCGCTGGCATAGTCACCACAGTAAGGGGAAGAATTAAAACTGCCCTTATTTGTTGTGTAACATCTGTAAATTCAAACATTGGCATCGGAAGTTGTTACAGATGTCCGTTAGGTGTAAGATATGTAAGACGAATACTTCTGTGTAGCTTTGAGTTCTTCCTCCTTCTTCCCCGCATAGTAGGAGCAGAATTGTGTGACATTTGGATACAGTGTCAACATACATAAGGTACCTGAAATGTATTTTGAAATCATCAGTAGTTTCAGAAATACTGTTTTGTTACATTTAAGGAAAATATGTATTTGTTTTAATTTTAAACTCATCACAGAGGAGGTAGGATAGCTATGCTAGTAGTGAATGTCCATGGTTCATATCCTGGAAAGGGTGTTTATGCCTTTCTCTTATTTCTCATATTGTGACCATTCACCTCCTTCTAGTGTTGAGTTTAAGATTATGTGGAGGTTTATATACACACTCCCATACTCCTTTGTGACATGGCACTTACCTTAACCTTTACCTCTCAGAACCAACTGTTGCACTGTATCATGTTCCACAACTGCATGCACAATTCCAGCTGGTGGCTCAACTAAAAAGAAGCAGATGTCAGTTGATCCATTGCTGGTGGTTCGTTGTGAAGAAGCTATTAACACGCTTCAAGCTGATGGTGGTGTGACTTTGTTCCCTTCTGGTCATCTTGTTCTACAAGAATCACCAGGGCCGTATACATCGACTGCATCAGTTAGCCAGACTTTTTTACAAGGTATCAATACGTTCCGGTCACCCATCCTGCGAACACCAGATTTGCATCTCAGTTTTACAAGTTCTACTGTCTGTGATAACACATCAGAGCAGTCCTATTGTCTTCCAAAAATGGACTTAGCTACATCTGCAGAAGGGCATTCGCAAATCAGTGGTGAACCACATGATCCTCATGCTGTTACATCTTCATTTGCACCAGTTTTTACAGAGTACTTGAAATCATATGTAGATTCTTCATCAATGACTGATATTAGTGGTGATGTGAAAAAGGTGTCAGAAAAACCAGAGAATTGTTTGTCTTGTTTGGAATACAAGAATAGAATTATGGTTTGGAATTCAACCCAGACAGAACCAATTGTGAAAACTGGCGATAAAATTACGGATTGGAATTCAACCCAAATACCATGTGTAAGTGTAGAAAGTGTGGGGATACAGGCACAGATTTGTAGACTTCGGCCTCTGTGTAAGTGGGCTCCTCGTAATAAAGAGTCTCGTAAAGTACACGTAGCAAGGGAAGATGATGATGTGAAGAGTGGTAGTGCTAAGGAAGCTGTGAATAGACGTAGTTCTGCTTCTCATTCTAATGCAAGCAGGACTTCACATTGGCGCTCCGATACGACACCCACAGCTGCTCTGAGGGAGGACAAAAATAAAGAAGCTTCATCTGAATCCAAATACCAGTCACCAAAGCCAACTTGTTCATCTGCATCATCAGCTAATAAGAGTAGTTACAGTGGTGATGGAACCTATTATAAAACTTCCACATATCAAGCTTATGTAAGTAACCGTGATAAAAGTTTATTTTCACTTTATTCTGGTGGTAATAGTGATAAAAAAAGTGTAGTGTCATCGGTTTCTTCTCAGGGAACTGGACCTCCAAAAGGAATTTTGAAGAATTCATCTCAGGTGACACCGTCGCCTTCATCACAGACGCAGTGGCAGCAGTCATCATTCCAGAAGAATTGTGATGTGCCTGGATATTCAGTGACATCGAAACCTGGAAGTGTGAGAGAGTATGGAAACACTCCTGTTTTGTTTGCAACGAGAAGCAGTTCCAGTTTTGGTGGGATGGGAACTAGCAGTGCAGAGCAGTCACCTGCCTCAGGCACAGGACCTGCCATGTTTCATAGTGCTGCTGCATGTGTTCCTAAATTTGGGAATCCTGGCGTTAGAAGTACTCTCGACAGAGACGAGAACTTCTATGATATGCATCGCAGCCAGCCTCCGTGTTTACTCCGAGGGAGTGGAAATGCAGGAGCTGGCCTCAGCATGCCGCCATTCCAGCAGCAGAGTTCTGTGGCCTTCCGACAAACAGGCAATCCATCCATGAACCCATACAATGCAGGCCCACACTATTGAACATCTGGTAATGGAAAAGACTTTGATGTTGTGGTACTGTTTCATGTTCTTGAAGTATCTTTGTTGCAATATATATTATCTCTTTATAGTTACATGTGGTATGTAGGAGTTGCTGTGACATTACTAACTACGTGAATATTTCCTGTGGTAGTTTTCCATTTTGTATTTCCAGCTGAAGAATGGGAGTTGACTATTCCGTGGTCTTCGCGTTGTACGTCCTTAGCTACCTGAGTATGTGAGATTTCAGTTAACGTCAGTAATACAGATGTGGAATTAAAGGGAACACTGTATACTTTGTCAAGGTAATTACAGCAGGTTATTTGTTAATACACCACTGGTTATTAATATACTTATAACCAAGTCTCTTTTGTGTTTGAAGCACCATAATTTCTACTAGTAATGTTTGTGTAAGTATATGATTATATGAAACTAAGTAATTAAATTGAAATAAAAGCCGTGTGTATGGTATTACAGATATTGAAAGTATGGGAAATTGGGAATCGCAACTAATATCCATGTCACGTGCTGATGATATTTATGTATATTGCTTTGGACAAGAGTGTTACAGTGATTAGATCCTCTACCCTTCACCCATTCCCTATATTTTTTGTGCCACGTTCTCACTCTGCCAGAAGCGTTGTGGCTGATTTATGAGAATATGACTGTGTTAACGTTCTTTACATACGGTAGACAAAAGAACAGGTTCTCATGTCTTCGAAGGGATACTTATGAATTGTGAGTAGTTTTTGCTGTGTAATAAAAATATTTGTGAATATGGATATACTCACGTTTTTAGCAAGCAAAAATATGTTATTTTCCATTTATTTATTAGAAAATTTATGTTGATGATACTCTGACAATGATAGAATTCTCTGAAGTGTTACAGTGATATTTCAGTTAAGGAACAATTTTAGAAGTGTGGTAGCAGTGAAAAGTGAAAGCATCATCCAAGCAGATGGCATCCTTCACATGGCAGTTTGCCCAGGGGGAGAGAAAACAGGGGACCCATAAAGCATAGACAACCCACATCTCAACTAGACATTGACGTTAATTTTTATGTTGTAAATACATACAGTGTTTATATTAAGTTGCTAAGGACATGAACTCTTTTTTGGTGAACATAATTTAGACCAAATATAATAATGAACTGATACCTCAAGGTATAGTGCTCTATGATGAATTTACTTTGGTGTTTCAAAGTCTGCACTGTGTTAATATTGTATATGTAATACACTGTAATGTCTTTAGAATGACATGTTTTCTTTATTGGTGTAAGTCTATGTTGCAGTAATAAAATGGATATAAGAGGCACATTCATGTTTTAGGGTTTTCTTGACCATACAAAAGATTTTATTAAGATTCTTCAAGAATTTTATGATACATTATATAATAATACTGTTTTTCACTCCTATTGCAAGACATGTTTAATTTTCAGGTTTGAGGAAACAGTTCTTCAGGGTTCCTGGAGAGTGGCTTCTATTTCAGAATCTAGTAAGTTACGTGTTTGTCTATCCATCCCTTTACTGAGTCAGTTGCTGTATATCATCTTGTTCCACTCATCTTTTCTTTGATAGATTTCCGTCTCCTCCAACTCCTCAAAATCATATTTTACCATTTATTGCTTTGCTGAAAGAGAGAAGCTTGTATTTTAATGTGTAGACAAAGTATGAAAAAAAAAGGTAAAGTAAGAAAACTTTTTCCTCACATGAACTATGAATTGCTTTCATTGCTGTTGTGTAGAAGGTATGTAATTACATTACAGTCCAGTGTGGAACATCAACATTTTGTATTTGCCCAGCTGATAACAGAAAGTAAAAGATCATGTGTTGACATACTGTGTTTTTAATGCTTGATGTACAGTAACCAATTGTATAGTTTTTAAATGTTATATTTTGACATCTATTTAAACAGTAGTATTGTGTTATGTTTGTAAAGCCTCCATATTGGCGAAATTTAATTTGTCAACAAATAATTGCATTTAACGCCATGGATTTTGTGTCATTAATTTCTTTCTAGGCACCGTGACAATCGACTGTTCCCATGTCCGGTAAACTGCGTTATTCCAGTTTGTTCGTGCTGTTCAGTGGTTGTAAAGTTACATGTTCTTGATATTCGTTGGGTACGATGGATAAGCTATTGACTCCACTGGGCAATGTTCTTTGGAATGTATATTTTAAATTGCCGTTTTAAAGCATGTAGGAAGTATCCTTAGCTGGATAATTATTGCTAAGTTGTAGTAATAGTTCTTAGAGAAACACGGTAAGAATTATTTCAATGAACTTCGTGTACGTATTTACGTTAACCTGCAAAATGCTGTTATTTCGTTACAGAACGTAGTAATATTGGATTCGTGTTATGCTCTAACCTTAATGGTGACAAATTGCATGAAATAATCAGGTACTTTATGAAGTTACATAAAGTTTCTCTTGACATTTTTTCACAAATGTCAGTAACAATTGCCGAAAGTCGAGTTTTATGTTGAGGCTTTGTAGTATTTTATAACTTTCTAGAAGACAAAGTTTTGCCAATTACAGTACCTGTAGAATGGCTGTTATATATTGTTCGCCAAACACAATTGTTTTATATGGAGTATTTAAAGGAAGCGAATTAATATCATCATCCAGTTCATTCAACTGAGGAACAAGGATTAAGCTGCCAAAAATCAGGCAATATGTAGGCCTATTGCAGAGCTGTGTGTGTGTGGGAAAATTGTTAGAATTGGACCCCTTATTCTTACCTAAAGCAGTGCCCATTTTAAAAGAATAGTACAAGGTGATAGAAAGGTCACCATGCAATTCATATTATAATATATGTTGATGGTTGCAGTTCAGTACAGTTTGATTGGATAAATGAACACTCAGTATCACTGCGACTATACAAGATCCCACTGAAGTCATGATATGTTGTATACTGCTGATTCCAGACTGTCAGTTGTCTTTCAGCAGTTGAAGTGCATATCTTTGTCATAAGTGCAACACATGTTTATTGTCAAACACTGCCTGGCATTTCATATTTATGTAACTTGCCAGAATGAGTTTACGGATACATTTCCCAGTTCTCCTGTATCACACAAATTGACAGCATCTTGTCTAGTGAACCACTTATGTGACACAGGGACATTACAGTGGGTTTCAACAGACATGAAGGAAAAAAAAAGGAATGCATGCATCGCTGAATGTGGTGGATGTTTCCAATACTTACAGTAACACTATTCTTTGTTTTCTGATTTTATTGTAATTTATTTTCTGATAAATAGAGTATGCCTTTTTTGTCAGTTTAACATTTGTATAAAAGAAAAGGGGAGGATTTTACTCTGAAAATTTATCTAGAAGTTAATTGTTATGCAATATTCTTCATTTTATACCTATTGCTTATATATTTGGTTCAGTTATTTTAAGAGCAATTTCTTATTTATGTACCTTTCCAGAAGTGGTTCTGAATATGGCAGTAGCAACTAAAACAAATTATTAAATAGAATATAATATGATTTATGTACAGTCCATATAGATCCTTCATGGTACAAATCAAAGATGTGGAACATATCATAATATGAATACAAACACTTAGTACAGAGACGGTATGAGTACGTATATAAAGACACGTCGTTACGGGCTGGACGATTGGGGTTCGATCCCCAACAGGGGCAGAGGATTTTTATCTAGTCTCTGGATCAGTCTGGCTTTGAGGCCCATCCAACATCCTGTCCAATGGGTACTGGTTCCTTTTCCGGGGGTGAAGTGCAGCTAGGGCATGACACTGAGCAGTCTGCCCCATCTAGTGCCAAAGTTGAGAATGAGTAGGAGCTCTGCCGTGCCCCCCCGAGTGCTCCTATGGCGCATAGCAGGATAGTTTTACTAAGTTGTTACAGATGTTCATGTAAATATTTATATTTACATGAACATTTTATATTTTCGTGCTGACTTAAATACGTCATAGACTAACATATTTATCTGTTTATTGCAGGATTATTCTGTCACCAAGAATCTGCTTATTCGCCAACAGTGGCAGAAGTCATTCTATCTGAAAAAAGGGAAGACTATAGATTTTATGTACCCAGATGTTTCTAAAAGTCCGAAATACATCCGGTCCATTATTGGCTGTCAAGATTTTAGCTCTTGTAATAAAACTGATTTGTTTTTTTGGCCATTACAATGTGTTTACAGATATACATGTCTAGTTCATTTGTTTATTCGAAATAGAGGGAACGGCTATGGCAGATGTAAAAATTGAACTGCGGTTTGAAGCAGCAGTGGAATTAAAGTTTAATGAGGAAAGTGATAGTGCCTTTTGTGTTAGTGTTGGTACTCAGTGTGACGAGAAGAGAGACGATGATTCTATTGTTGTGTTGAAGTGTTCGTACTCGGATACTGAAGACACAGTTGCGGCGTACCAGGTGGACACACAAGTGGTAAGTGTTACCACTTTTAACATAGCGTTACGTTTGGATGTAGTAAATTGTTATATTCTAGGATTGGAGATTTTCACGGCGGTGAGTCGGAAGACGGGAATCTTCAGATTGTTATATTGCTCCCTTAGGTCAATTCAATGATTTTTCCAGGTAATTAACCATTATTGATGTTACGTCATGGCTCACCACAGTTCAGCTGGCCATGTTTCGACCTAGCATGTGCTGCGGCCGGGGTTAAAGTCCAGCTGGCAGCTTCATAGTCCAGAGTTTAAATTTCGTGTTCCCATGTGGTAGAGGTTAAGTGCCGGTGAGTGTATTGAATTGCGATACACCGTATTGATGGCGCGTTGTAGGACTGTAGTTCGTGGCTGTCCGTTATTCATGGACTGGTAAAAGGTAGTGGATTTTCTGATGAATGGTACCCATATCTTGTGACTGTACAGTAAAAATATGAATATACAAATTTGATTATTACCGGCATATCTGAATGTATTTATTTACAGTTTAAAAATTAATGCCGTTGTATCGTATTAAAGTCTAAGAGTGATTGTAAGCGTTTGCATCGAACATTTAAAAATAAATTTGTTTATCGGGGCTTGTGAAAGTAAGTAATGTTGTCAGGAATCTTCTGTACTGGTGTCATAAGAAATAATTTTATACCAAAACAACCAGTGCATAAAATTTTAATCTAATGGATTTTATTGAAATTTGGTATATTTGTATAAACAGAATTTCCAGATTTTGTCTTTGTGCGAATGTTTTGGGTTATTGACATTTAAAAATGTGGAACATTTTCTAAATTTGTATAATTGAATAATCTAGTTTTTTGAAGATTTCTGTCTTCTGGGTTGTTGCGCTGTGTAGTCTGGTCGATGTTAACCAACGTTTCAGAGGTCATACTGCCTCCGTCATCAGAGTATGAAGATTTCTGTCTTCTGGGTTGTTGCGCTGTGTAGTCTGGTCGATGTTAACCAACGTTTCAGAGGTCATACTGCCTCCGTCATCAAGGCGATGAATATCAACCAAGAAGACAGAAATCTTCATACTCACTGCTGTGAAAACCTCAAATGTGACTGTAGTTTTTTGTTAGTTATAGCATTACTTAAAGCAAACTTAGCTTTGATATGAAGTGTCACATGACCTTGAACAGTTTAGGAACTTTTAGAGGCTATTCAAATTTATATTAAATTTGAATTCTAGAAGATTTTTGACGATTGGAAGTTACGGATTAAAAATGTGGATTAATTCAATCTGAGGTTTACACTAGAATGAAAATTTGAAATGTCTTCTGAGTTCTGATACTGTGTAGTTTTGTAGGTGATTATCAGCCTTTTAGAGCAAACTCTTGTCTCCGTCTCAGCAAATCCTGATCGCTGATAGTGGTTTAGAAAAAAACATATCGAGCAATAGGACCCCCCGTACCGCCTATCCAACAGATACCGGGGTCTTTTCATCTGGGGATCAGACCGTGAACCTGATTAAGTAACACGTCACAGGAGTTGGTGTATTGTATTGTGCACTGGTCTGGTGGCCGTTGCTGGTCTACGGCGAGCCGTGGTTGCGTCATCTGTGCCTGTGAACTTCAACGAAGCGTGGGCGTTACTGTAAATTTTTGAATGCGTGGAGTATATGTATATATAAGCTCTGAATTCAGGGGGGCCAACTATTGTATATGAAATTTACTTTTTATTAGCGTGTTTGCAAAAGCCCGTTTCTGGATGTCATCCAGCGCCAGTTTAATCCGGTATACATTCTAATACCTAATTTATCATCTGATATATGTTTGCATGTTATCTTTCCGTCTGCTTCTAGGTCTACCAGCTTGTCTCTTACCTTGTGGGTTTCTGACTAAATTACACGTATTTTTAATTTTTTTTGCGTGGTTTCTGCAGTTGTCTCCTGTCTTATCCGCCTAAATGTAACTCGTCTGTAAATATTAGGTGAAGAGCCGAAACCGCGAAGCTTCTAAATATGTAATTTTCTCCGTTTGGTACTTCTTTGCCTTCGTGTTAAACACTAGCCTGTTCTTGCAGTGTTTCCTGTCCAAACAGAAAGAAATTGTGTCGAAGTGACCCTGTTCGTACTTTTCTCGCCTCCCTCGTGTATCTTGTTTGGAAGACGTAACGTCGTTTCTCGGAGATTTCTGTGGACCTCAAGGGGTTGCGATAATTCGGTTTGGACTCTGATTTATACGCCACTTCAGTGCATTATCTAGGTGGTAGCCACTTCCAGGGACTCAGGAGGACAAATCACACGTCGTCTCATGCAACTAGTCACCTGGAACAGCGTTCGTCTGTCTTAAGATTTGCATAAAAGCTAAACGGAGTACACTTAATATACGGATTCGTCCTTTGTTATTTGTCACAGCTAATTGGTCTTCGTATTATCTTATTACACAAAGAAACCTGTTGTAAAGGCAATACAAATTGTCACACTGCCCAGAGGTTGAATTATGTTTCCTTATGTTGAATTAAATATTCAGCACAATGAATATTTTTTAATGAACATAAGGTTCTTACGGCCTCGAGGTAAATACTGCCTGCAGTAATCTCTGAAACGTCGGCTAATATCTACCAGACTACACCGGCGCGACGTTGCGGAAGACAGTATCTTCATACCTTTCGTTTTGAGAACGTGAATGCTCACAAAATAGTGTTTCGCCGTGTTCATGCGGCAACTTCTCCGACATATGTGCTTAGCGTATAGCCGAAACAGACTGCGACAGGGGCAGTCGACTGGAATCCGCAGGAATTAGAACGTCTTTATTTAGTGTATCGGCTGTTTTATTTATTGGCTAGTAGCTGAGTTTTCTACACCTATTATTCGCTATTGAATGTCACACAAACAATTAAATCTAGACATTATTGTTGGAAGTAATATAATATCATTCCGGGTAGCACCGATTCCTTCAAAATGCACTGATTTTACCGTCAGATTCGTCGGTGAAAGCTTTTTGTACCACGTTCTGGAGAAAAACTGCGTCCAATTTGAAGGCGTTACGTTCGATGGCGACCACCTGCAAGTAGACGCGATGTCGCAAGCCCAGGGAAGACCGCGGTCTACATTTTTACCGCCGCGAACAGCTCAGATCTCATTCTGAACGGAGTTTGATGACATTTGGTATTGGAGGTCTGGTCTTTGTACCTGCATTCGGGCGAATATAATCTGTTTCCTACTTGTTATTAATATATATATGAGTTATACAGTTTTTATTTGAGGGATTTCGGTATGGTTTATGTTCAATAAAGCACAAAGGTGATACTTATGGAATTTTTTTTTGCGTTTATGACGGATTACACGCGTACACCCGCGTAATTCTTTCTCGTCAGGTGTACCATCATTCCAGAAGGAAAAAATAAGCATACAGAAAACTCCGCAGATCGTTTGCATGTACTGTTACGTACATAAAACAGCGATCCCAGTACACAAAGGCCTTTCTGTGCGTCGTAAAGCGTAGTATGATCTGGGCCAAAGTGCATTTTCGTAGACGAAGACTGGGAAAACCAATAAGGTGGTTCGCGTGGTAGTACTTTTTGGCAGGGAACTGAAATGTGCAGTGTCACAAAGTTTTATGGAGGAGAATGTGTCTCTACGCGATGCATCGTACAGGTTTTACGGCAAACCTTAACACAATTTGTCGTTCCACATCATGCTACAGATTGCACACAAAACACACGACATATGCAGGCTATTTTAAATCGTGGTTTTCGGTGGGCTTAGTTTTCACGTGCGTCATTAAATTTGGCTTTACAGCATCTTAACAGAATTAAAAGTTACGGCTCGTTCCTTCTAATAAACACGTATGATCTCATTTTTGATGCCTGATTTTACTGTTTCATGCGTTAGGCCCGTACATTTTTCACGGGAACGAGCGATGTCGGCGAAACACCGCAACTGTATGGTGGTGCCACCTTCATCTCGCGTAATGTCATTTGATATCGCGACATAAGAAGCAGACATTTACAACTGTAAACGTCATTCGGGAGACCGCGGAAAGCAATATCAACACCCGATGACTTTAACTTTATATAAAGATGGTTGTCGTCTGGGCTGTTGAAGTTTATCGACGTTTCAGAGGTGCTTACTGCTTATATCATCAGGGTGATGAGTATCTCACTTGCAGTGTTGGGTGCGGACAGGAGACTCGCGAAGTCTGTTGAACCTCGCAGGTCTGTTTTCCTACGATATTTGTACCAGGAGAGGCAGACACGTCTATCCCCAGCATTTAGATGACTCATTACCCTGCTTATAAAAATCCGGCGTAGGAGTGCAAACCGTGTGTTGTAATTGCTACCTATATTTGTGAGGTCCGTTTTAATATTATCTTACCGTTCACGCCTTTTAACTTACTGAACCCAGATTCGTGCGTGCTACATGCCCCAACTATCTTGTCTTGGCACTACAGTAGTGTAATTTATTCGGTTATAAGTGTAATGGTATTGTGGCACAGAGAGAGACTGTGAACTTAATCCACGAAATTAGGTTAAGATCGGTCATTTGTGTTGATGTCGCAGAAATGTGCATGTAACAAAGATAATTTGCGCGATTTTTCTTATTTAGTTGCGAACTGGCATGGAACGGGCTTCTACTGGACGATGTTCTGAGCCAGTTTAGTCCACACGTGCACATCCGTTTTCTGAAATCTGTTTCAATACGAAATGTCTTATTTTTATTGTTTCCGCGATTCCAGGGCTAACGTAACCTGCTGTTTGGAGCTAATGTCAGTTGTCAGTAATAAATGGGAGTAACCTACTGTCAAACGGAAGTGTTGCCAAAATGTGTGTTACAGAAGGGAGTGTTCAGTTTAAACTGTGTTTGTCAGTAGGCGTGTGGTTATAGGTAATCAGACGGTAATGCGTATGAATATGAATTATTGCTGGTTTTCGTGTGGCTGGTGGCGTAATCGGATTCTCTCTTACTGCATGCGGTGTTCATGGTTCAACATTGCTTGTTAAATGTCCGTATTTACATTTTTTGTTTTGTGTTGTTTTTTTGGGTGGAATAGTTTTATTGGTGGTGATTTTTCAGCCCTGCATATAGACATCACTGCAGTACGGCCATTTAGTGGACTGTATTATACAATTCGGTTGACATTAATAAAATATTTCTGAAAACAAACAGGGCGTCACGAAAATAAACACTCCCTCGTCTTTATGGATTGGCGTAGACTGAAGGTCCATTTTCGGAAATATGTTTGTCAGTCTGATTCTGTAATGACTTTGATAGTGACGTGTTAATGAAGAGTGTTTAACGACGTCTGGTTATCCGCGGGGTATCAGTCCACGGATTGTACTTGGCGTTAGAAAGCAACGTGAAAACGTAAAATTGATACGCGCTCATTTGTTTCATGTTCCCATGGAAGTTCGAAATTTTGCGGATTTGAAATTTCTGAAATTATGATTATACATTATGTATTTCGCGCAGAGATGCCAATTTGTGTGGTGTCATTAGTTTAGTTAACGGAGGATGAAGGAAAGTTAAGACGCCGTTAATGTTTTCTCTGACCTTGAAATCGTGTTTTCCATCTACGATGAAAACTGAGGAAGACACGATTTTCCTCCGTCACTTGACACACAATACATCCTTTTATTAATAACACAATCTGTCTTCCTCTTTGCGTAGTTAGGACATGAGATACTTTATCTCCTAGTCCCGGTGTCGACGTGGGTAAATAAGCTGCGGGCAGGTCTCTGTATCATTTGACTATGAATTTATGCAAAAGTAGTCTAACTTTTTTCTTACAGACTGTGATTAGATAACGTCTGTATTCGAAACGTCTTATAGTGCATCTAATCACAAGGAAAGTGAACTCTTTGTCACTTCTTAGTACTTAATTCACGTGACGTATTTTCCAGCTTCTGCGCAAATCTGTGGCTGAATCTTGGTTAAACACTTGAGTACGTGACCAAACTGCGCATAGCGAATGTGTGAATCGATCTAACAAATTACAGGTAATGGACCTCGAACAGGTGTTTACTGAGCGTAATTACGAGGTGCGATCGGAAAGTTTACAGACTGCGCCTATAAAAACCCGTACACTTATCTCAGGTATTAAATTCATCCATCACCCTCGAAGTAGTTCCCCTGGGAGTGAACACAACGATCCCAGCGCCGCTGCCAAGCCTGGAAGCATCCCTGGAAATCTTTCTTTGTCAGCCTGTCCAGCACCATCTGCGATTCTGCCTGAATCTCTTCTATCGTCTCAAATCTCCTTCCCTTTAGCTGAATTTTCATCTTTGGGAAGAGGAAGAAGTCACACGGAGCTAAGGAGGTTGCGGGATGACGGCCATGGTGTTTGAGGCCGACTTTGGGGGCGGTGTGCGCTGGCGCGTTGTCTTGATGCGTCGCATGTGGAGTTCTTCCTGTAGAATCAGCTGACAGGTCCCATAGCCTATCCCAACAATGTCGCACAAGTCGTTGATGGTACGACGTCGATCTTCGTGAATGGCCTGCCGAATCTTCGTAACATTTTCGGGCGTTGTGCTCGAAGATGGTCGTCCAGAACGCTCGTCATCATCGACAGAGGTAACTAAGAAACAAATGCTAATTCGATGATGCCGGCTGGCACACTCATTCACTATGAATGTAGGCCGCACCCCCTAGCGGTAGAAGCTCGTACTACATCCGGTTCGCCCTCTATTGACACAGTCTGGAAACTTTCCGATCGCACCTCGTACTCCTCTACGTCTCTGGAATATCTGTTCATTCTGAAGTTTGGCTGAGGTTTGCAGTTATTTTAAAACGGTGCTGTGGTAACTTGAGGGAAGTTCTAGAAAAAAAGTATAATTACGTGTCTTTGTCGCCAGTTGCATTCTGTCATGAGATTTCTGGGAAATTCAGTTGCGTTTTAATGTCTTTTCCAGCCGTCATATGCCCGAACTGCGTTCATGTCACGTGGAACATGGCCGACGGCAAGTGCGTTCTGTATCTTGATCCAGTTACTGCATTAAACTTTTAAATGTGGGTTTTCCTATTTTAACTGTATTCGTTAAAGTTTGTGTTCTGCAGCGCACGAGATGATTTCACTTATGAACATTGACCTCTGTTATCTGGATTTATTTGGTGTTTGAAATGGAAAGTGCTGCCATCTGTAAACTATTTTTAAACTAATCTTGCCTGTCTTTGCAGCAGTCGAATTTGTTTCTTATTATGCGCGCATTTTACGTGAAGCTCAAACCAAGTGCCGCTAAGATATAAAAAATGGCTCTAATTAAGGCATGCAACTTTAATTTTTAGTATTTTTCAATATGAAATAAATATAAACAATGATTTTGGTGCAGTGTAAAGTCAGTAACAATAGAGTAAGTATACCTGAAAGGGTAGGATACCATTTAGTAGGCTTGACTGAGATGGAAGGATAATATTAAAATGTTTAGATATGTTCGAATATGAACTGGATTCAGTTAACTCGAGAGAGAGTCTAGTGTCGGGCTCTTATTAACACTAATAAGACTTCGGGTTCCATTAAAGGTGGGGGAATTTCGTGATTGGCCGAAATTCTGTGGGACTATGTTACATGAAGCTATGAAAGACAGTGCAGTGTTCGTTTCGTAGAATTAATTAGCTTTTAAACAGTAAATTTGTATGATCTGAAGCTTTCACGAGAATTAATTAAACAGTAAATGTTTCGATAGTATATTTTTATTTGCAGTAAATAAAACACAATAGAAATTATTAATGCAAAATCGAAAGGATATTGTTCGGAAAATTCTAACGCGTACTTAAAACTGGACTATGGGGTTACTTTTTTTTCCGTAAGAAACTGGGAAATGAACCTTACTTTTAATGAGATGGTAAAGTTGCGTCATATTGTGATATAATAAATATATATTATTTAAATCTTGTCCGTCTAATCACAATAAATTCTTATTAAATATTAAAATATTACAATAATTAACATTTAAAATATTTAAAATATTAAATGATGTTCTTTATCGAAATATTCGATTTACATTAGACCATCGAATATTTCGATAAAGAACATCATTTAATATTTTAAATATTTTGAATGTTAATTATTGTAATATTTTAATGTTTAATAAGAATTTATTGTGATTAGACGGACAAGATTTAAATAATATATACTTACTTTTAATGTTGAAGGAAGTTTTTCCTACCATTTCTCTGTAAATGCATTGGTCACCCCTCAGTTCGGATTACTTGTGCCATCCCTAATTGATTTTCTGCTTCAGAATTGTAATCCGATTAAAACCAGGTTGGCGGTACGAGCCTCTCTCGTTTCTTACCAGAAAGATGAATTTGATGATAGTTTCACGTCTTTCCGTCACAAATTATTGGATGAATTATCTCCGCATTTTAGACTTTAATTTTGGGCTACGTTTGTATACAGAGTCTGAAAAATAACTGGAATGATGCTATAAAACAAACATACAGTCAACGAGATTGAAAATAAACTAAAATCAAAATAAAGGGAATAAATTATACTGATATGATTTTTTTTTTAAATTAAAGAAAATAGGCAGGCATTTATGAATTTGTTTTCGTTTCGCGTCTCCTGTATAAACATTTAAAGATTTATGTGTATAAAACCAATCGAACCTGCAGTTGTGTGTGGGCTTTTTAAACTTACTGCCTTACCTAAGGGAGAAAATTCGACTGAGGATGTTGGAAAAGAGAAATTCAGGAAGTTACTTGGGTGTAAGAGAGAGGAGGAGACAAGGTGAACAAGGTTTTGTGACTTGGAGTTTCATAAATCTCAATCTCATTATTTTTGGTGTAAGGTGATCAAATCGAAGAGGATGTATGCAGAACGCATGGAAGAGATGAGAAAGGTATACTAAATTTTGACAGGAAAAGGCTTACAGTCAATTGAATAAAAATTTCCTTGGATATTATCCATCGTCTAGTAAATATAAAACGTAAAACGACGTTTCGGAGATGGGTCTCTATCTCCGTCTTCAGGTTCCTACACAGTTGGGCCCACTAGATAGAGATAATCCCTATCTCCGGACAATGTCGTTTTACGTTTTATATTGAACCTGAAGACGGAGATAGAGTTCCATCTCCGAAACGTCGTTTTACGTTTTATATTTACTAGGTCCGGAGATAGGGATTAGCTCTATCTAGTGGGCCCAACTGTGTAGGAACCTGAAGACGGAGATAGAGCCCCATCTCCGAAACGTCGTTTTACGTTTTATATTTACTAGACGATGGATAATATCCAAGTAAATTTTTATTCAATTGACTCTTCACCATCGTCAAGAAGTTTTAGATTTAAATACCTTACAGATTCAATCGTCTGTAGGTAGCTAACGATACTGAAACAGATCATGAATGCGTACAGAGTGAGGATGTGGACTGGATTAAACTGGCTCAGGGTTGGCTCCAGTGGCGAGCTATTGTGAACAGAGCAGTGAACGTTCAAATGCTCTGTTCGGTTTAGTTACTGCCAGCTGTTCTGAACGTTGCCTGAGGCTGGTCGGAGTCTGCGCAGGTCTGATCGCAGTGAACAGAGAGAAATCTCACGTAGGCCTAACGCTTATAATTAGGCGTGACTGCGGGGCAGTTAGTAATGGCGGTATAGTCTCGTGCCTGGAAGGAGTTTATACCGGGCTGTAATACTAGTACTGTTCGCGACTGTAATCTTGAGACTTGAGGGGTGAAGGAAGAAGGACTTAACGCTTCGGACTTTCTGCATTCCTTGCAAGTCTCAAGATTACAGTCGCTGACAGTAACTAGTTTACGTCTGGCTCAGTGGTCGACATCAGTCGCTGAAAAGGCAGGTGACACTAACAATACCATAACTAACTAACTAACTAAAACGAACTGATAGCTGTTCTTCACGCTTCAGCGGGAGCAAAGAACACTTACGAAAATTATTGTTGGAAACATGGTAGCAACAATGAGAACCGAGACCTCTCTCTCTCTCTCTCTCTCTCTCTCTCTCTCTCTCTCTCTCTCTCTCTCTCTCTCTCTCTCTCTCTCTCTCTCTCTATATATATATATTATTATTTAGTGTTCTGTCTGACGACCCAACACAAGTTATAAATTCGGGCACCGCCGGGAATCGAACCCGAGACCCCAGGATTACAAGGCCAGCGTTCTGACCGCTAGACCACCGTGGAAGTAATATATATATATATATATATATGTAGATATGTAGGCCTATAGCTTATCTCCATTTTAATGCCAGCTGTGCGTGTTAGTGCAGATTTCCAAAGTAATGACTTTCCATCAAGTCTTCTAACTTTTCTTTATTTTCCTTCTTCTTTTATAAAGTAAATGTAGATTTTATTTTTCACTGTGCTTAAGTACTAAGTCATGAAGTGTTCAGATTATACGGAGGTGAAGCTTCACGCATTCTAGATCTTAACATTGGACGGAATTAAATTAACTGCTGCGCTGTCTGTCGGATTTGTTCCTATGTAGACTTGCAGGTAGATACTGGCGTCTTCAATGCTGAAGGCAGAATGTTCCTCCGAAACGTCGCTATCGGATTCTTCACGACCGTGAAATTGTCACGTGTCATTATCTCCCCGTTGTCTGCCTGTCGCTTGTTTTTGGCGAATGAACCCACCGTAGAGCTGGTCTAGTCGGCCCGTAGAAAGCTATTTGCTCATCGAGCGAGCGAATCGAAGAAACCGGGTTGTACCTTACGCAGTTGGCAGTGCCTTCTCGTTCTAGTGCGATTGTATCCCTCTAATTGTCATTCCGAAGACAGGTGCCAGAAATAGCTGCCTGGGTTACTTTGCTTTGATCGGAGGACCATTTCCGAGGAGATGGCGGTTGATTATTAGCGTTGGTTTTTATGTGACGATGTTTCAACGCCGGAGGTTATGTACGGTGACCAGGAAAATTTTTATTTTTTATTTGTTACGATTTCAATACTATTATTTTATGCATTTGTTGTTATTGATCGTTTGTGGGACTATGGTAACCGTGTTTACCATCTGCTTTAGTTTTCAGTAACTCAGCATTGGGCCTAGTGAATGTATGAAATTATAACAAAAATAAAACTTCTTGACGATGGTGAAGAGTCAATTGAATAAAAATTTACTTGGATATTATCCATCGTCTAGTAAATATAAAACGTAAAACGACGTTTCGGAGATGGGACTCTATCTCCGTCTTCAGGTCCCATCTCCGAAACGTCGTTTTACGTTTTTACGTTTTATATTTACTAGGCTTTGGATAATATCCAAGTAAATTTTTATTCAATGAAATTATAAGTTCTGACGTCTGTGGTAACTTTAAAAGTCCATATTTACCATTTAAACACATGATTTACATGGTATTAAAACCCATACTACCAACATCGACAATATGTATATGTGTTTTATGTAGTTCTCCGATCAGGCATTAACCGACTCACGTTTCTGACAGATGTAACGTGTTGAAATACGGCGGAAACTTTTGAGATCCTTTCTCTTCGTGAAATGCCGTGGGCCCACGGAACACTGTTTGCGTACCACTGAACGTGTTCCGTCATTTGGGTTTATCGGTCGCGTATGTTTATAAGCATGACACCTGTAGACGCGGATATCACGTTCAAATGTTTGTATTTCACTGATTCTGTTTTGTAATGACTGTTTTCTGTTAATCGGAAACACGTATGGGTCCCCGAAGTGCCGTATAGTCAGAACGAAATCAATATTTTCATTCCATACCATTTAACGTGTAAAGTTACATGTTTGGACGTTTCATTAACCAGTAAATGGGCCGGTTGGATGAGGTTAATTTACCTAGGTTTGAGGTTAGTTCCACTGGGTCTGTATGTAAATGCCACCTCACTTAAGTGTTGTTGCGCTTAGGATAACGTATGTTTCCCGGCACGGAAAACATTTTCCTGGCTTTTTGCTGTTGTATGATCGTGTTCGAACAATGGCATTTACGGTCCAGTTGTTGCTCAGAATTGTCTCGTTTTCGTGCAGGGTGCTTACCCCGTAGAAAAACCGCGACACGCTTAAATGGGAGGCTCGTAAAGTGTTCTTCGCTCACGCTAAAGCGTGAAGTACACTCTGATGATGGAGGCGGTACGCATGTCTGACATGTGGCTTAATTTCTACCAGACTGCACGGCGTAAAATTAGAGAAGACAGTAATTTTCATACTTGTCGCCGTGAGGACCTGAAATCTCACCTACTTTGAGCGGAGTCCTTAAAATTCTGACAGCCGCACAGGGGATTTGAACATTTCAGGTGGAAATATTCCGAGCCCCGTGTTCTCAGATTTGCTTCAGAGCATCATTGACCTTAAAGCACGTATCCCTTAGCCTTTTAACTGAATAACATGTCAAGTGCCCAAGTTAATGAACTGTAAGCCTGAGGTCAAGGGCAGAGAGTTCACAGATCGGCAGAAATATGGGTTTCAAAAAATGACATTCGAATGTCCTTGAAAAATTTAAAAGCTTCTATTCCGAAAACCATGGGACTGATATTGTCGTGACCTTGACATGACGCTGACCTGTCCGTGGCCTCAAACTGACGTGAGTATGGTGACTGAGATTCCCACAGATCGGTAAAAATATGCGTTTGAAAAATTGTTTTTCGAATGACCTTTAAAACTTCAATGGTTTATATTTCAAAAATCCTCGGGCTGATATTGCCATGACTTTGACGTGACACTGAACTGTCGGTGACCTCAAACCGACAAGAGTATAGTCACCCAAATTCCTACAGATCGGTAGAAATATGGGTTTCAAAAAATGACATTCGAATGACCTTGAGAACTTTAAAAGCCTCTATTCGGAAAACCATCGGAGTGATATTGTAGTGACCTTGACATGACGCTGACCTGTTCGTGACCTCAAACTTACATGAGAATGGTCAATCAGATACCCACAGTTCCGCCCAAATAAGTGTATAATTGGAATCAAAATGACCTTGAAAATGTTAATGTCATTCAGGATAACCCAGGGTTGATATAGTCGTAGAATCTAGTAATTATGGAACGTGAATCAAGATGGTAATTTTATTTTTTTTGTTAGAAATTTACTGACCGGTTTGTCAGCATTCAGCTGGTAGTAAGCGCTGACATAGATATCTCACCCTGTTCTGCTACATGTTTCGACCCAACTGGTCTATCCTGAGGCGTATAAACTTACGTGTTGCATAAACACGTGTTTACTTATATCTTGCGACACACGTAGATTGAATGCTTGAATTTTGCGTATGCATCACCGTCGTAACACTTTAACATCCAGTGGTAACTATAGGCACCACCTGCTTTAACAGTTAGTAACACTGCGTTTTACATGTATGTGTCTTGTATGATTCTCACTGTAAACAGCGATTATCTCCTTTAACAGCGTTAACCAGTTGATCTTTGTAATGGTGAGGCGTCGTGTTTTCTTTGAGGTACGGACTGATTTCTTAAATGTTATTTGGACAAGCTTCGGCTTTAGGGTTTAATTTGGTACACCACTGACTTATTTTCTAGACGTAGACTGTGTTTCTTTCTTATAGTTGCTGAGTAAACTCTTTTTTTAACAGATCTTATAGTTGCTGAGTAAACTCTTTTTAACAGAACCGAAACATTGTGAAGTGAACCAGCGAAAACGACGTCTACTAATCATAATAACTGGGTCAGTGACAGGCGAATTCGTAGCTGTTCTGGAAAGGGAAAGCGTTCATTCACATGAAAATATTTCACAATTCTACGGTTGTGTGCACCTTTAGTAGCTGAAGGTGTACTGTGTTCGTGCTGTGAGGACATACCTGCTATTTTTGTAAATGGTTAAAATCCGAAGGGGACACGCGAACAGTTGGCAAGAGGAAATGAACGTGTTCTTGATTAAGTAAAAAAGAGTGACATCGCTAATTTAATAATCTGCATATTCAGTTGTGCGTCGCATTTTTGTCATACGCATTTTTCTCTGTTACGGATATGGCTTTGTTTAGCTTTTGTACTTACTGTAACGAACTGGTGAGCTTGCCTTGTCCTTGAAACTTATCCCGAGTCCGATCGCGCTGATGATGGAGACAGCGCGTACCTCCGAAACGTCAGTCACGTTCTACCACGTTACAACCCAGAAGACATTGATCTTCGTACTCACCGCCTTGAGAACTTCAAATCCTGCATTTTCCCCGAGGCTCTTAAATGCAATCCACATCGCGGTCCTTTTAATATTATCTTGACGCTGTTAAGGAATTTTAGACAAAGTGGTATCATATTTATGATGTGCGGGTGTCATAATTGTTGCCATGTTGTTGCTGGAAGGGATTTGTGTCCTATGGGATGTTAAGACAACTTTTGATCCCGTCATTCTTGACGGGAAGTTTACACTAGATCTGTCTTTGTAATCAGTCTCAAAGGGGATTTTTTAGAAATGTGTGTAGTATTAACGAAAGTAGGCCAACTCACTCACACTCTTATTAGGGCGTTAAAGTAGAGTAGGAAACATTTGCTGGCTATTGCTGTAGTGCGAAATCTTATTTCTGGCCAATTAAGGTTCAAGACCCTTAACCACAGAGGCTGGCGAAATGCGGTTGATGACTGGAAGGTTGAGGAAGGAAGTCTCTGACCGTGTCGAACAGTAAGTCAGAGTCCACTGCTGATGGAGGAGAACTTTCCGGTCGGAATGGCGCGAAGAAAGTTTCGTCCGTACAGTAATGCGCCAAATGGACGAGTTAACGCGGTCTCTGAGAGAGGCTGTTTGCGTTGAAGTGGAGGGAACAGGAATTGAGACTTTGCTGATTCCCCAGTAATTCTCCGCTAATGTACCTTACCGCGTCTGAACAACCTAATCGGAAGTTTTATTACTCCAGTTTCTGGACGGACCCTTGATGCAATGTCCTTGTATCCAGGTCGTGCAGGGTTTGAAACTAGGTCGGGTTGATGTCAGACTCCGGAAACACAACGGGGCAGTTCCTTGAAGTAGAACACCGCTGCATGTATCATTAATCGGTCTCGTCTGGCACCGAGTGACTTACAAATGCCGGAATTAGTCGATAAATCGGTCGGTCTAGTCGCGTGTTCGAAGAGCAGTGACTGTCATTTTGTGAGAGGTCTTGGTTAGTCTCTGAAGACAAATGTCGGAGAGGACAGACTTCTTCATACGGAAGAGTAGGAATTAAAGAAAGCAATAACGAGGAGCTGGAGGAGAATATGACGGAGAAAATAAGAAGAAGGAATAGAAGGTGGAGGATGACAAGAATAAAGACTTTCTCTTACTTTGTCTGACATTTCTCTCTTAGAAGGCGATGTACATTCTGACGACGTACGAGCTCGTCTTATGTCACGTGTCAGAGCAGTTTACTTTACAAAGAGCGGGATCATATCTGTGCTCTCTTTCGTGATCGTATTGAAATGAGGTCCCGCGCCTTCTCAAGAGTAATGCCATTCGATTTGCCTGTTGTATTATAATGATTTAGAAAACTTACATTTCACGCCTCCTGTACTGTACTAGTCGGAATACAGGTCACTGAGATATAATGCACTTTTATTGCAACCACTCGACGTCGAGGGAAGAGATTAAGACGAAAGAACAGGGAAAAATGAAAGAGAATACATCGCGAAAGAAGAAAAGTGAAGAAGGGGAAATACTAGGGACAAGGAAATAAATAGAAAGCAAACGTAAGGTAGGAAGGAAGAGAGATTACAAAGAAATACGTAACGAAAGCAAGAAGAACGTACCTAAAGGACGACAAAACAGAGTAAGAATAAATGAAGAAAGCTACCGAAAGATAGGGGGAAAGTTGGATGAAAACAAACAGAACGAAGACACGACAAAAGGAACAAAGATAGGAAATCTGATAAACATCTGACTAAAAGTTGCATTTAAGAAATTATATTTAAGTTTATATAATTTTATACACCTGAAGATGGTTCTTTTAGAACTGAAACATGTCGTGTAAAAAAGTGATGATCTAATGTAAATCGAACATTTCGATAGAGAACGTCATTTAATATATTTTAAATATTTAAATGCTAATTATAATAATATTTAATAGGAATTTTATTGTGATTGTGACTGACAAGATTTAAACATATATATATTTATCACAATATGACGCAACTTTATCATCTCCTGAATAGCTGTCAAACTAAATGCGTTTATCAATATATAAACATAAAACGTAAATTATTAAAATGCAAAGCCAACATCAGATTCAACAAAATATGTTTGAAAATCTGGAAGAAAATATCATTTGAAATCTGATGAACATCTGACTAAAAGTTGCATTTAAGAAATTATATTTAAGTTTATATAATTTTATACACCTGAAGATGGTTCTTTTAAAACTGAAACATGTCGTGTGAAAAAGTGATGATCTAATGTAAATCGAACATTTCGATAGAGAACATCATTTAATATATTTTAAATATTTAAATGTTAATTATAGTAATATTTTAATATTTAGTAGGAATTTTATTGTGATTAGACTGATAAGATTTAAACAAATAGACAAAAGGAACAAAGATAGGGGGGAAATATGTTGCACTGTAACCACCTACGCGCATGCGTGTAGTGATCGGTCTGTGTATGGTAACGTTCTATACAGGGTGCCCTACGTTGAGTTATGTACTTAATAGTTTCTTCAGTAGCTCAGACCATGCAACATCAAATGAGAGGATGATATCGAATTGGAAAAGATGTGGAAGGAAGCGGTCGTGGCCTGATTTAAGTTACTGTCCCTGTGCTCTGCGTTGAAGCCTGGCTTTGAACATGTTAATAATGAAAACGCGGAAAGGAAGACCCATTGAACCTCACTGAAATGTTAATGTCGTGCGGTCGCTCAAGAGCAGTAAGATGTCGTGTATGGACAGTGGAGTAATGACTGTCCGTCCGTAACCAGAGGTCACTGCTGGTCTGATGTCTCTACACATTCCCGACCCCGTCAGGTCCAGGAATACGAGCCTGGAAGGAAATTGAAAGGAGAATGGAAAAGCGCTTCTGAAACGTCGATTATTTTCTATCACATGACACGGAGCAGTAGCCATCTTCATACTCGTCGGTTCGAGAACCTGCAATGTGGCGTGTAACATTTGACGCGGTACTAAAAAATAACAGAAATGTTATTCAATACGTCAATTACAGGGAGAGAAAAGGGAAACAGTAGCTGAGAGGTGAAGGATACTCTTAAGAATTTAAAGCTTAGTGGTAACTATATGTACCACCTGCTTCAAAAGTCTGTAGGTCTTCATTTTGTGTTTATGTGTTTCGTATGATTCTCAGTGTAAACAGCGATCATTTCCGTAAACAGCGTTAACCAGTTCATCCTTGTAATGGTGAAGTGTAGTGTTTTCTTCGCGGTACGGGCTGAATTCTTAAATATTATTTATACGAGCTTTGGCTTACTAGTGATATTTACGTACAGGACTCGATTAAATCAGAGCTTAAACACCGTTAACGAATTGATCTTTGTAATGGTGAAGTGTAGTGTTTTCTTCGCGGTACGGGCTGAATTCTTAAATATTATTTAGACGAGCTTCGGCTTACTAGTGATATTTACGTACAGGACTCGATTAAATCAGAGCTTAAACACCGTTAACGAATTGATCTTTGTAATGGTGAAGTGTAGTGTTTTCTTCGCGGTACGGACTGAATTCTTATATATTATTTAGACGAGCTTCGGCTCCAAATTGGTAAGAGCGAGAGGTAGTTTTGACAGCTCTGTGTGGCGTTCGGCACAAAGCATTGGCGCTGCAGTGTTTGACGGCGTTAATTAAAAGAAATTCGCTCGTGTGTGATGTGAAAATGTATAGTAGCATGGTCAGCGCAGTGTCCTGAAATTGATAAGAGGCCTATTGTCGAAATTTCGCCAAGGGGAGTGGCGAGTGTGGAGTCTGCGCGCTGCGGTACAAGGCTCCCATGCTTACTCCTGTGTGTGCCTCAGTCTGGCCGAGCTAGCGTTGAGGTATGGATTCTTCGTAGTACGGCAGTAGCTCCTGCTGTCGAGAGGTTGTCACGGGGCGTGGTGAACGCTATCAATCCGGTGTCCGGTGTTAACGCATACAGGGCAAGAGCCGAAGTCGCTGTTAAAATTGTCAAGTATTGGATGGCTGAAGAACCAACATGCAGCACCATCCTTGGATTCTGCCGTGGGGAGTTCCGATGCAGAAGATGGTAGCAGTGCCCTTACATCCAGCTGCAGCCCCCCACCATCATCATCCTGGTATACCTCAGCCCCTACACCCTCATCATCATCATCATCATCAGCATCCTCACCCCGCTACCGTTCATGTTCCCGCCGGAGTATTAGCACTCCCCCCCTCGATGGCTGCCCTTCGGACCTTCGTCGCGGTCACACAGGCGAATTCTTCATTGCCTGCAACAGCTCGTCCGCGTAAGGTAGGCACGTCAGCTGACATTGCTTTGTTTCACGAAGTAACACGATGTATGCCATCAGGAGGGACGTCGGCTCTTGGGCTGTGTTTTTACGTTAATTTACTGGGCAAACTCACGATTTCTCAAAGAAAATCGGTGAAAATGTCGTAAGAGCCGACCAGTAACATTGTTGAAGTAATTGTTGTATCGATTTTTTGTTAGCATTGTTGTTGTAACATGTTACAAACATGTACGTCCGCACTTAAAGTGAAAGTTGAAAGAAGCGACTGTTACCAACTTTCAGTTTCGGGTCTAGACGATGGTGCCTTCAGTTGTTAAGAAAGTATTGACAACAATGTTTTTCAGCGATGTTATTTGGGTGTGAACAAGGCTTAACATTGCCGGAAACAATTGTTTCAACTTCCCTTTCATTGTGACGGACTGCGATGGAAAACTTTTTTTTTTCCAGTAACTTGTTCTGGAAAGGTTTTCCCCGCAGATCGTGTTTTGTTGTTAACACGTATTCAGCAGTGTTTTGTACGTGTGGACAGAGCTTGAGGTTGGTGGCTGGCCTATAATATAGGTTTACAAGGTTTCCCACACCTGGGGCCGAGTATCGGCACGTAGACAGCAGGGAAGGTTTTAAGCTTTGTTGAAATATCATGGAGTTGTATTGAGAATGATACCAAATAACGCCAACTAATGTGAACAGATTTGCGGATTTCTCTTAAAATACCTTTAATAAGATGCTCTGTTCGTGAGATACTTGACGCTGGTTCCTTCTTGATTAACCTGAGAAGTTGCCCACAGCGATAATTACTGCCAGATTCTGGCCACGTTAATTTTCGTGTCTTTCTAATGCCATCGACGCGGAATCACGGCAGAATGTGCTCTGGAGGCGGGCCGCCGGTTGTAAACCTATGTTTGATAGATAACAACGTACGTGTTCGTGCTGTCAGAACGCAGGGAAATCATATTTTCTGAATAAATCCTTCGAAAATGTTCCCATGTCTGGGAATACGTGCTTCCATTCACCAGAGTTTTGCATATTTCTGTTTCCGATTTAAAAAACGCGAGCAACGAAATACGTACAAAGACCTTTTCTGTTGTTTTATATTGACGTGGATCCTGCCTTACAAATTGAGGGTGTATGAGAACAGGGTGCTGGGAAGAATATTTAGATCTAAGGTAGATGAAGTGACAGAATTCTGGAGAAAACTGCGTAATGACGAGATCCACAACTTATACTCTTCAGCATGTATTAGGACAATAAAGCAAGAAGAATGTTATGGGCGGGACATGTAGCGCGCGTTGGACAGATAAGAAATGCTTGCAGAATGTTGTTTGGTAAATCTGGAGGGAAATGACCAACTTGAAAGACCTGGGTGTAGATGGGAGGGCAATATTAAAGTGGAGTTTAAGGATGTCGGGCGACTGAACTACAGTCGTCTCGCCCAGGACAGAGACCGATGGCGGGCTTTTGTGAACACGGTAATGAGCTTTCGGTTTTGCAGAAAAGCCTCGGAATTTGTAGACTTTTTGAGCTATAAAGGAATTTTCATAGGTTCATTACCGTGTTCACAACAGCCCGTCATAGTTGAGTACAATACGCACCCTCTGTTTAAGATCCGCTTTAATATTATCAACTAATCTACACCTAGTTGTTTCCTCATGTTTTCCGGGTACTTGTTTTACCGCCTTGAATTTTGTTTCCCGAAGTCCAGAATTCAATCCTGATATCCTCTACACGTTTCCTGTGTTTGATCAAGCTGTATTTTGGTTCATATCGTGTCTGACATCTTGGTTTCTAATTTTGGCCCCCCCCCCACACACACACACACACAGCCATACGATCGAATTGTCTTCAAATCAGAATAAATCCACTCATCCATTAGTTATCGTAGTCATGGTGAAAGATAAATTAAAAAATTCGCTCGTCGCCATGTTCTGCAATTGTCGTAAACGATGCAACTTTATTTAAGACCTATTATCTCTCTTACCTCAAGTTCGTGCGTCTGCCATCATCATCATTACCGGACATACGGAATTAAAATGTGTGGGTTTCCAAATTTTGGTAAAATCGGTAAATTTAAAAGTTGAAGAGGTATATGTACACACATGGACAGTATCATACCGGAAACATTTTTTTAAAAAAATTTCTTCCCTAAGAAAGGAATGCAAGATTAACTAAAATTCCATTCCGTGACTTGGGTATATAATTCTAATTGATTTGGTGACATCCGATTCCGATGAAGTGATGTCATCTTTTTGTAATCAACGTAAGTTGTCATAGAAACGCACAAAACAAGTAATTTGCGCTGTAAATTAAACTAATCACGCGAAAGAATTATATTCTGTGGAAGGCTTATTTCTGTTGCATGTAATCTACTCATGTATCCTTGTTGATCTGACCTACATGTGTAATGTACACATTATAAATAAATTAAAGACTTGAACCATTTTCATTCTTATGGTGAGCAATGCCACAGTTGAACAGCTGTTGGTAGTAAATCTCAGGCTCCCCCTCATGTTTATCTTACACACACAATATAAATGTCAGTACTGGCTCTTTGTATGTTTTATACCTTTGTTTCTTGTTATAAACCTCCATGGAGACCTACCACAATAAGGAGCAATGTTCCTGAGCCATTTTTCCTTCTATCGCATCAAGTCGTTCTTCGGCGTTACATGGATTGGTGCATTAGTGGTATTAATCCAGAGGATATTGCATAGAAAATAACTGCGTTTTACGGGTTGTTTGTTTTTATTGGGATAGTGGAATATACGCTGAATGACGTAAAATGTGAAACTAGCGAGATATTTCATATACAAAATTTTTGTTAGAGACCTCTACAGAGCTGTAAATGGATTTAAGAAGGGTTACCAACCTAGAAGTGGCCTTGTAAAAAACTAGAATTGACATAGCTTCTATATTCGCAAAATATTTTTGGACGAAGTTAGTCGGTCCAGGAGTTTGGTGTTCTTACTAGTTTTCAGGACGAACGTGACGGGGTTTGAACTATTAATTATTAAAATATTCTGTTAAATAAGAATCGAGATTTTATCGGAAATGTAATTTTTCGGTGTAACAGGCTGCATATATAACCTAAGTCAAAGTTCGTCTTCCTTATAGTTAAGAATCCAGCCCGTACCGCGAAGAAATCACAACACTTCACCATTACGAGGATCAACTGGTTAACGCTGTTTAAGCTCTGATTTACTTCGAGTCCTGTCTAAATATTAAATAATTCAGCCCGTACCGCGAAGAAAACATGTCACTTCACCATTACAAAGGTCAACTGGTTAACTCTGTTTAAGCTCTGATTTACTTCGAGTCCTGTCTAAATATTAAATAATTCAGTCCGTACCGCGAAGAAAACACCACATTTCACCGTTACAAAGATCAACTGATTAACGCTGTTTACAGCGAGAATCATGCGAAACACACAAATACAGAATTCAAGAGTTACTGATTTTTGAAGCTGGTGGGACAGAGAGGTACCATTAGGTTTCGAACGGTTAATATATTCCACACACGTGTAACGAATGTCACCATGCCGTGTTGCCTATCATGTGCAGTTACGGGATATCGACAGGAGGAATAGGGCTGGCAAGGGATGGATGGATCAATAGCGCTTTGCTTTGGGCCCGGGAATGAAGTATCCAAAACTTCGGAAAGAGGAGCCAGGTGGATCCCCTGCACTTACAGGTGGATTTAACGCCTGCCTCTGTAGCTGAGAACTCCAGTTGGAGCTTACGATATCGTGTGCGAATAAATTATAAATAAAGACCACTCTTTTCTCGCTGCCCTATTCCTGAATACAGCCATTTTTTATACTGGTCGTCTTGAAAATATGGAATCTCACAAATTATAAATAATATAATTTGTTGGACTTGAGGTTCTCGCGGCGGCAGGTATGAAGTTTACTACGTTTCTTCCATCACCCCGACGGTGAATGCAGCAAGTACCCATGAAACTGCGGTAAACATCTAACGGAGTACATTGCGCTAAAGTCAGAATACAGTCATCTTCAGTTAATAACTATTCAGATATTTTTAAATTACAGTACAGTGGTTTTACTCGTTAGACTCTCAGGTCAGTGGCCACTTGGAAATACCCCCCTTGGGGCCCCACAATAAAGATAATTGTCTACCCCCGGTGTAAAGGGTACGTCTCTGAGAGGATTATGGCACAATATTGCGTGTTACGGGTTTTATGGGCCATAATTCGTACTGTGAATGCTCAGTAAAACTTTGTAAACATGTGTGTGTGTGTGTGTGCAACAATTAAAAGGTAACTACGGTGGAAATAACAGTCTATAAATTCTCAGAATATTTGTTACTCGGAAGAAATGCTTTGACCTCGATAGTGCGGATGTACCTAGAAATCCGATCACGATAAACGTGTGACTAGAAATTTGTCAGTTTGTTAAAACGCTACATTAAGCAGACTTAAATTCTATATATTTTAGATAAGATCCATAACCCCCCTTTCCAAGACGTTCATAATCACCGCGAAGTTCAAATTATTTTTTATGATTTTTTTTTAATATTTAGTGTTCTGTCTGACGACAGGTCCATATGAACAGGATCCTTCCAGCGTTCTAACCGCTAGCCCACCTCATCTTATTATTATTTAGTGTTCTGTCTGACGACAGGTCCGTATGAACAGGATCCTTCCATCCTTTTCCTTTTCTCGGACTGGGACCTGTTCATATAAGTTCTTGGCAGATGATCGAGAAGTGGTTTGCCATTGCCTTCTTCTGTGTGTGAATGGAGTAATTGTTGGGATGCCACGGAGGAAAACTCCGTGTTGCCTAGACCACGGTCTTGCCCAACACAAGTTATAAATTCGGGCACCGCCGGGAATCGAACCCGAGACCCCAGGATTACAAGGCCAGCGTTCTGACCGCTAGACCACCATGGCGGTTTTTATGACTAACGGGTAGTAAAATGTAAGATTTGAGGTTTTCGCGGTGGTGAGTATGAAGATGGCTTGTCTTCTGGGTTGTAACGCCGTGTAATCTGGTAGAAGCTCGCCGACGTTTCAGAGGTCCTTTTTGCCTCCATCATCAGAATGTCATGCCTCCTGTAGCCACCGACAGTGACGCATTCCCGCTCGTCTGGACGTTCTGGAGGAGACAGGAGCAGATCCCGACGCGTGCAGTGAGACAGACAAGGAAACGATGAATGGGAATGGTTAGGTTATGGAATAAGACGGTCGTGGGGGTTAGGGCAATTCGTTAGATTTGGTCCGTGTGCATCGAATAGGATTATGAATAGAAAAAATCGATCATGGTCAATTTTATGGGCTTTATACTTTTTTGGACCGACTCTTGAAATCCACGGATACCTGGCGCAGGAAAGCCTTTTCTCGTGGTCCTTCGAGACTCGAAGACGAGACTTTTTGGAATAAGAGACAGGAGTGGTAATCAGCCATGTTACGCTGTGCGAGAATTTTTTTTTTGTACTGATTTTTAAAGCTATGAAGTAACTTTTATTTCTATGTAGCGACACGAACATTTAGAAAATCTGCCTCATTATTCATTGTGCTTATGATTCAGTTTCGTTTTTCGTCTACTTATTTATTATTTTCCTTCGTCATCTCTCTTTTTCTTTACGTATTTTTTAATATTATTTCCTGTATGAACAGATTCTGGTGCGTTGTCTGCTTTGACACGGGACGGGATGTTTCATTGTACGCGTGTATGGCTTCCACTTATGTCAATACAAATTTGTTTGTGATGTTTGCTAATAGAGGCATGCATGTACTGACAAGGATGTGTGTCCCATTAGTGTATTGTGACTGACACAGCCAATCAGTGCACAAAGCTATTATTATTCATACGTTTAGGCCAGATTCAAATTACGGATTCGCTTGGCTGCGTTCGTTCGTAGGCTCAATTCACAGGAGAGATATTTGTAATACGAAGTCTGTGTGTGGATACCGTATCTTGATATCCAGATGAACACTGCTACAATACCGCGCTGAACGAAGCCACTTATACCCGGAAACATCGTGCATCAAAAATACATTTTGAGCGATCGTCGCCATATGCTGGTCAGGACTTCTGCTTTGTATGTGGGGAGGTTACCGGTTTGAGTCTCGTCTGTTGCGCCAGGTATCCTTAGGGACAAAATATTAATTAATTAATATTTGTCCCAAAAAAAGGCTAGTATGAAAAGGCGCTGTGTGTATAAAAGATGATGAAATGCAAATGTAACATGTTCATAAAATATGATTGTGCTCAGTGGGGACTTAATAAGTAGTCTGGCTATTGAATGTGCATTAAGAAACATGTTTAACAAAAATTATCTGCTTTAGTGTGTTGATATCAAATGTAATATTTACGTTTCATTTATAAGTAGCCAGTATGGGATCGTTTACAGATGCAGGCTTGTTGAGGATTCATGCACAGAAAACATCTGTTTGTATTTGGGGAAACTTGTTTTGAGGTCAAGCTAATTAGTTGGAATTATATTCATGTTTTCAAAGGCTTCCTGTTGCTGCAACTTGTATGGTATGTATCTCGTGCGGGTTGTGTGAATAGGAGGTATTGCTGGTTTGATCAAGTTGAAGTGGTGACCGGTGACAACATTATTGGACCTGCGAGCGGTGAAGTAGGTTATTCAGGATGTTATGTAACGAGTAGAAATCAAATATACCGAAAGGTTGCTTAAGCGAAAGTAATGCCATCTGCCTTACTAATATCGTTTAAAGAAGTGAGCGGTGTGGACGTGTTGGTGTTAGTAACTTGGTATAACTTTAATAGGTTTACCATGAAGTTTGAATATGTTTCACTGTAAACAGCGATCATTTCCTTGAACAGCATTAACCAGTTTAACTTTGTAATTATGACGTGTTGTTTTCTTTGCGGTACGGGTTGAATTCTTAATTGCTTTGCGAGCTTTGGCTTGAAATGATCAATATTTCTATGGAATATTTTCCAACTTTTGAGTGCCCCAGTTTTATGCGTACCCCTGGGGGTACGTGAAATTTAAAAACAAATATTTAATGATAAACACTGAATAATCAGTAATGTAATTTATTTAATTTATTTTAGACGTAGATTATATACTATGCATGACTTGAATTATACACCAACAACTTTGGGGTTACAAAGTTGAAGAGAAATTATATCTGGGTGTACGCGAACAAAAAAGGTCGAATACCACTGATCTAGAGAACAGATTCATAGCAGTTGCCGCTGGAGTTTATCGCCTCTAGTGAATATTTTAGGCAGGATGCAATTCTTTGAAATCCAGTTGTAAATATTATATAGGAACGCAGAAGTTTGGTTGAAAGGGATCAAAGGTTTGTTTCAATCAAATATTCGTTTGATACGATTTCCGGTCATGCCTCAAGGCCTATTATGATCTGTGCCACTGTTAATGAAGACGATAGCACAACTGTTTGCTGCCTGTAAATGTTTTTCTTTAACTACTGATGTATTCATATCAGTGGGTTTGTATGCTTTCATCATCGTATGCCCAGAGGTACAATTTTCTAGTTATTTATTTACGATCGTGTTCATGTTTTTATCGCAGAATCGTTGTAAACAAAATAGATTATAAAGACGCAAGCAACCAAGGACCAGGAAGGAACAAATTGCGTATACAATTACGCCTGTTTGTGC
>NW_019059645.1:1045672-1057797 GCF_000696155.1 Zootermopsis nevadensis | reverse complement strand
GGGGAGTGTCGACTGTGTAAAAAATGACGGCAGTACTGAAAGATAACGTTACATAAAACAGCTTCTTTGAGACGCGAATGGCGAGAACTGTAATAAAGGTTAGATTTATGCCGACCGAGCTCAAATCCAAATACTACAACGAATTTTTTTTTTTAAAAAATTGCATTTTGTCTTGCTTTATCTTACCGCATTCAGTAAATATTCAAGGATGTAATTGTTGTGGAAACTGTGTTTGCCTGTTAAATGTTTGAAGGAGTGTTGAAATAAAACCTTGATACGTTTGTTTCTTCAAGTCATTTAAAACCCCTGTTCTGATTATTGCAACAATAATTCCTTGATTAATTATATACATTTTTTGATTTATCATTCCTTGTTTTGTGCACTCTCGTCCACAAGAAAGTCGTACTTTGTGTGATGCGTTCAAGCATCCCGTTTTATCTGATTACACCCGGTTTTCCAGGAATTCAACGCAGGGCCAGAATATTGGTTCTTGGAAAGGAGATTGGTGGGCGAAGTTTGTGTGTGCGTTAAGTTAGGCGTATAATAGCTGATAGTAACTTCTGACTTTGTTAGATCACTAACTTATTGTTTCTAGAGTTTTGGCCGTGAGCTCATTGTGGGCAATAAATCATCAAGAACATCGCCTTATTGTTAGGACGAGTAACACAGAGACATTCTGGCTTGTGTTCTGTACGTGACCACTGTCTTAGACGAAGCGCGCAAGAGTTATCAGTTATATTTCTTCATGTTGATGTTGGTCTTCCGAGATTTGTAGGTAGATACTAGCGTTTCGGAGAATCATACTGCCTCCATCTTCAGGGGGAGGTGAATGAGACTGTTATCAGTACAGCTAATCCTAGTTCGTCGCTCTAAATGATACGAAAATGTTGTTTCAACTAAGTGATTATTTATACTTTCATTATCTTATACTATTTATAATGTCTTGAGCACTGTTTAAGTAACAAACCATCTACGCCCTGAATGACTGACTGAGAAACACACAAACTAACTAACTGGTTGTGTATTTAGTGCAGGTCTTTGTCGAGAAGTTCCTGAGCCATCAGAAACCGGCCCTCGTCCTCAGATATTATTTCTTTGACATCTGTCTTAATATTATCCCCCACCTACACGCGTGCTGTGCAAGTGGTGTCTTCTGTAGAGGTTTTCCGACCACGCTGCTGTATCAATTTCTAATATCTCGATTTTCTCTTGTTGTTTCGACCGTCTGATCCTACTTTCTTGGAATTCAACCCATACCTCACACCCAGTTTATTTAATATTCATTTTAATATTATCTTTACCAGTACTGTCTATGGTTGTTCAGGGCGGTCATCTGACGGCCTGGTGTTGCCTGCTATCTGGTAACCTCCCCGCATCTAACTGATGTGAAAGTACAGTTAAGAGCGTAACCAATCAGAGATGATTTATTCTGAATATGTTCCACGCGATCGACAAGTGTTCTCGAAACCGTGACCTGTCAGCTGCAGTAGTTTGGTACGACTGCTTTTCCGCTCTGTCATTCTGATCGGAGTTCCGTCAATACTCTGTTGACATTCGGTCGGGTTCCGTTGCCGCGTTGTGAGGAACTCTGCGTGCCGACGAGAAATCGGCGTTGAGGACTTCGTTTCTTTTCAATGAGTCGATTTAAGTTATCGGTACCCACGTTGTGTGGATTTTAAATTTTCACGGCGCCGTGTAGTCTGGCAGAAGTTTACCAACATTTCGGAGGTCCTTGCTGCTTCCATCATCAGGGCGATCGCACTGAAATGTCGCTAAGCTTTTACCAGAATACACTGCGCCAAAGACACAGAAGACAAAACCACCTTCATTCTCGCAGCCGTGAGAACCTCAAATCTCGACCATATTACGTCTGCGAGCAGTAAAATTACGTATTTTATTATGTGTTATTTGTGGTTTATTTAATTAAGTTTTAATAACTCAGAATATATGTAGGTTGATTAATGAATATTGAATTGGAAAGGATATGGAAGGTAGCGATTTTGGCTTAAGCTGGCTTTGAATTTGCTTGGGGGGGATTAGAAAAACCACGAACAACATTTCTTTTGTTATCGTAATGGAATTTTTAAAATCGAAGCGTGTTTGTGCTCTTTTCATACCGTTCTGAACAGAGAATTTATCAGACAAGCATTTGCGTGCTCGGACTCTGCTGTAAGTTAGGTTTTATTAATTTCGTAAACGACTAAAATCCGTTTTGGAGTTTGTGCACAACTTCAGCTGGTTTTGCGGTTTCGTAGAGAGCATTTCGTTGTTGCCATGGTAACTGTTTTCCTTCTTATTTATGTAAGAGGATTCGCTTTGTCTCTCGCGGTCTTTGTGGGAAAGTTTGTTCCTTTATAAATAAGTCAACACGAGCACAGCTGCTAGATTATAACTTCGGAATCATCACATTTGAAACACTTTGTGCAACTTGATGTTTGCGGTCTCTCATTACGGATTTGAGGACGTACAGAAATGTACGAGATATGTTGTTTTATGCCACAAGACAGCTTCAAATGTGGGTCTGTTTTTGGGTCTTTGCTTGGTAGGAAATGATGCACCTGTTTAATTCCATTGTATTAATTCGTCGGTCTGAACTTGTGAGATAGAATCGGCATGGTCTCAGGGATGCTGAGGTATGTTGCAGATTTATACTCTCGATGACGTGTTCCAGAAATAGAATGTTCTGTGTGGGAATTATCGGTATATTTAGCTTAGCATTAGGTTTCAGTAACCGATTGTATCTCATTTTGAGTATTTCGCACCAGATTCATTAAATGCAGATGTTTGAAACCACAAAAAAGTATTTTAAAAGAAGGAAACACGTAGTTGTTGGCCTTTTGGGTTATAACGCCGTGTAAACTTGTAGTCAGATGTGGATGTTTCGACTAAACTTACTGCCTACATCTTCAGGGACACACGACTTTACATCCCAAAAGACCGACATCGACATATTCACCGTCTTGGGAGAACCTCAAGTCTCCTGAAACATTAGTAAGCTTCTTCAAGACTACACGTCGCGACAACCCAGAAGACAGCCATATTCGGACTCACTGCCACGAGAACCTGAAAACGTACTGAAGTCTCGTGTTTGGTAAACAGAGACAGTCATATTTGAAATGCGCTTTTCCACTTATATTTCGTTGAAGCTGTCTTTGCTTGGACTTAGCAGGAGGATGATCAGTTTTGGTATCTGGGGAATGCGTTTCCAACAAATAGAACCAATTACAAAGTTGCTGTGTTTCAAGTTGGGGTTATAATCGACCTCAAGATTATATAGACCATTCCTTTCTGCTAGAGCTCTCTCTTGCTTTGTTTAACAAGTAATGGAAATTCTGAGCTCGAAGCAACTGTACCTACTCGGCGCCCGCTGAATTAACATGAGCTTCCCTCGTTACATGGTTTACATTACAGTCTTCTTGCCTGCCACCCGGCGCGCACCGCGTGTCCTTCCCCCTGTACAAGCAAGGTAGACAGTCGTTTTGCTACACTCGTGTTACTGGTGTACCTGCCACTGCAGAAAACTCAATTCTGAAGTGTGTGTAAGAAAATTCAGTTTCACAGTATGGCGGACTTACCCTAACAGTGGCTAGCTTGTAAGATGTTCGAGAAACGTCCCCCGATGAAAGGAAAGAAATAATTAATGTTATATTTTAAAGTATTCCTGTTATGTTTTATGCGACTACCAGAAACAAGTTCCTGTGCTATTCCATGGCTCGTTATTCAACACACTGGGAACCATCCTACTGTATCTGGTGAGATCCTTCCCCACTGAATGTAACAAACATTTTCTACTCCTATGTTCCATGTTGCAAATTCTTGTACCTGAAGTGACGATAGGTAATGGTACCTTATTTAAGAGTTGTATATTTGAGACGCTAATTATAGCCGTCTTAATAACATTATTTTTTGTTGGGCAAGGCCGTGGTCTAGGCAACCCGGGGTTTTCCTCCGTGGCATCCCAACAATTACTCCATTCACACACAGACGAAGGCAATGGCAAACCACTTCTGGATCATCTGCCAAGAACGTATATGAACAGGTCCCAGTCCGAGAAAAGGATGGAAGGATCCTGTTCATATGGACCTGTCGTCATACAGAACACTAAATAAATAAATTGAATTGAATTATTCAGTGTCGTTCAATCCCATGTATACAACTCCATTATAAAAATGTTTCTTTGGGGTGAGAATGGGAGCAGTAAGCATCTCTGAAACGTCGGACAGTTTCTATCAGACTACGTTGCCTAACAACCCAGAGCACGATAAAGTTCAGTTATACAGACATTGGACTCCAGGGAACTACAGAAATATCAGCCTTATATTAAGCACTCGTTAATGCTTATTGGATTAAGGGACACCACGTGACATGTGTTTTGTGGGAAGCAAAGACGCCATTAGCAGGAATCTTTTTTCCCGGGGATACTAACTCCAAGGTTCGGACGTCCAGTTTACAGTCGCACGCGCTTTGCGTCTGTCTGGCATTAAAGCTATTCTCCTTCCCCCGTTTTACTGTCCCGCCATCTACAAATGCACTTCAGTAGCTTTTACCGATTACAGACGTACTAATTTTTTTTCGTCGACCGGAACGAACGTAAGTTTGCTGATAAATTTCCTTCAGTTTGAAACTATTTGAAGCACATTGGTAACTATTTGTACCACAGGATTTAATGTTCAGTAACCCGAATTTTGTGCAGAATGTGTTGTGAATGGATGTCAGAATAAGCAGCGAATATTTTTCGGAATAGAATTAACCACGTGATCTTTTGTAGGACGCGTTGTAATTAATTTGACATCTGAGTTTCAGATGTTATGTAGATGAACTTCAGGATCAGTAATACGTGGTAACTTATACGAACACTACGCCACGTCCTGCTCATCGGCATTATCTCACTCGCATTATCACAGATGTCTAACTGCTGTGTTTATCTTCATGTGTTCCATTCGCTTCATTTAGCGCGTACTCTGTGAGTGGGTTCCTTTCTTACAGTTTTCCGTGACCTTTATACCATTTTACGTTGCCAATCGCGCTGAAAGGAAACAGATTTTACCTTCGAAACGTGTTCGTCTGGTGTACTCAGAGTTTTACAAATGCTTTTTTTTATGGCTTCGAATTCTTTAAACTAATCAGCTAGCAATCTGAATGATTTGTGAGATCCTAGATTTATAATTAAGCTTATAGTTGTCCATCCGTTGAGGGTACTCGTCTTTTACGGGATCTAATGTTACATTACCGTGAAGATGGCTGCTTTTAGAGGCGTCACACAGCTTCCAGTCTGGTAGATGTCGACCGACGTTTCAGAGGAGGTTACTGCTTCCATCATCAGGGTGATGGGAACCTCAGATCTCGCTTCAACCCTTTCCCGAGTCACATTAATCCAGTCCTCACCCTTACAGTCTGATTTGTATGAAATTAATTTGAATATTTTCATCACATCCCGTTGGTTCGGATCTTAGCACGAAGTTTTATATTGAAATCTGAAAAGTGATTATTGGAATGCGAAATGTACCCAGTGGTTATCATTTCTGACAAAAACTGTTTGGAAATTTTTGGGTTCAAATGTCGTGCCCGAGACCGGATATCTTGACCGAGTTTTTACATTGTTTCTGACAGCCCTCCGGCCAAATGTCTGGACAGTATCTTAAATTCGGCCACGACCGCTAACTTCCATATCTTTCCAAATCATTAATTTGTTATCTGAACTACTGGCAGCGTCCTCAAATAAACCGTAAGGAAATTAATATGAAACACGCGGAGTGATGTGTGGTACAGACAGTACATAAAATACTTACACATCGTCTAGTGACAGTCTTCCTGCTTTTGTAGGGACAGTGGCATGTGTTGTCACGGTATATTAATTAATTCTCTATTCTCCTTACGAATGAGATGCGTCCCTTGTGGAGAATGGACGAAATTAGAGTTGTACAGTAGACGCAGTCTAATTAGACGGTTGCTACCTCAGCTTACATAGACTACAAATAATAGACTGTAAAACCAACATAGGGGCTGATTACCCTGTTCCTGAGACCATGCTGTCTTGTTTGATAAAGGGTGTCTGTCAGTTGTGTATAGTGGCCGCGTCTCGGAGGTACGCGGTTTGAATCTCACCCGGGCTGCCTTGACTTATTTATCGGTATTTCCTCAGGCTCTCCTATAAAGGACAGTGCCTAGCACATTGTCGTCGCCTTTCTGATATCTTCCAGTCACATTTTATGTTGTGTGAGTAATGTATTTGGAACAGCATTGTTAAATAATCTGAAATCAGTTTCTTAATGCAGTTATTTCGTGATCACTAAAAAAATTCTTATAATTTATGAAGAAAGTTTTGCATCTTCAAACCGTATTTAGCTCGTGACTTCGTATGCAGGTATTACAATTAAAATTCAAAAAAAGGGCACTACAATCAAGATATAAACAAACGAGGCCGAATGGACGCCTCCTTCTAGTAGACGCACGGTGAAGACTTCTCGACCATCGACCTGTATAAAATGTAAGCGATGGTAAAACATGAATAAATGGAGGTTATAACTTAATAGTTTAATCGATAGGTGGCATAATCGATGTGGGGGGGGGGGGGGGGGGGGTTGGTAGAGGGAGCTAGTATCTCGATGACGTAGTTTAAGATTATCGATATGAGATTAATTTCCGGTTTCGTTCATCAGCGATGACGTCAGAGGCAGCTGAAGGATTGCTTTGCTGAAGACAGGTTTTGTGTGTGTGTTGGATTTCGGTTCTTTGGAGTGTTTGTTATAATTATTTGAGCGGTAGGTGACCCTTAAGCTTCGGTTTAACTCTGAATTTTGAATGCGGGCTAAAGAAAGTATAAATTATTATCATACTGAGATTTACTTGTATCGAGTAAACTAATTTTTGATATTTACTGGAGTTAGGATTTGACAATTGAAGGTCATGCCTTCATCTTGTATTTATATTGTACACATCTAGTTTGTTTCTTATTATTTCCATGTAGTACATAACAAATGATCGTAATGAAAATAAGAATTTGCCGACCTGTGGGAGAAAAATATTAATTCCTTGTAAGACATTCTCCTTTTGAAGCCTGTCATTATTCTAATGATTTTCATTTTACATTTAATCTTTTTTTTGTCTATTGAATTTCCCCAGAATATTATTCCATATGACATGATGGAATGGAATTAAGCAAAGCAGACTAATTTTAAATTTTATTGTTTTCATGATTGGCGCTAATGTCCTCATAGGAAAACGTCATGAATTAAGTTTAGGCGCAATATATTCAATATGCGTTTTCCATTTTAAGTTATCATCAATTTGTGAGGAGAAGAAATCTAGTTGTTTTGTACTTTTTCAATTGTTTTATCGTTGTACCCCGTGCTCAGATTAACAAAAGTTTTTTGTTGTCAGTACAAGATGATAACTAGTTTTATTATTTCATGTACATAAATTAAATTATTTCAAAATTGCATGAATGATGCCTTTGATAGCTTGAACAGACGGTTTAAAGACAAGAAATACGTTAAATTTTAACAAACAAACTTCACGAAGATAATCAAAAATTGTACTTATTAATATTTTTATTTTGTAACACTGATATTTCATATGAGTAAGTCGCGAGGTGTGAGAATTACAGTGCCGTTACGTAATTGTCTGTGCGTGTGTGTTAACATCATGGCTACTTTTACCATCGTTAAGGCGTGTGCTCGTTATACTGAGCAGGGAAAGTCTTTAATATTTACTTTTATTTATTACAGAGACAGAATGATACTGTGGAATAAATAGTACCAGCCGTGTCAGGAGGTTGAATGAAAAAATATCATCGTGCTCGTCCTAAGGGTATTGAAGTACCCTTAGGACGAAGATGGTTCTTTAAACGTCGGTGTTTTCGCCTTTAAACCACCTTAACAAGGCTGGTAGACCAAGAAGAATTCATTAAAGCTTCAATTCTTACATAATCGTAGTTCCAATATCCAAGACATGTGTTAAGTTTCCTTGTGTTTCCTTCCCAGTCTTCCCACAGGATAATACGATGCAAATAAAAGTTATAAGTGAGAGATGACTTAACAAAGATTTTCAGAAAATCGAGGCGGCTTATTTCATACGGTTCTCAGTGTATCCTAATTTGTACTTTGCCCGGATTCAGCAGGCTTCTTGATTGATTAATGTAAACCAAATTCCGGGTTTTCAATTTATTTAATAAGCGTTTTGCTTGTCTTGAAGCAGACACAAGCATCCTTTCATCTGTGAGGCTTCTAATCATCTCTTGACAATTAATTAAATTTACGAGGTTATTGGCGTGTACAGAAAAGGCATTTGCCACGTGGATGGTCCCGCAAACCTTTCCATATCGTTTTATTTGAAGGACTTTCTTTGTTTATGCATTTCCATGGTGATGTAGAATTTCTTTTGCTCAGAGTGAACGGGTTGTTATCTGGCGTTCCGAAATGGTATGACACTTCTTTACTATTGTTCTGAAGCATAAATTAAATCCAGATAAGAAAGGGCAATATTTCTAAGGGACATGCCTCGTGCGTGACGCTGAGTGGTATAATGGAATGTTTTGGTGATACGACTCCATTTGTGTAGAACACTTTCAATTTACAAAGTTCTTGTATCTGATACACGGGATGTTTGCCTGTGTTTGCTCTATGTACCGCCTGATTTAACAACCAGGAGCTCTGTGTTTTGTATATGTGATGTATTTATGTGTTTCACGTGGTTATCAGAGTAAACAGATACATTTACCTAAACAGCATTAACCTGTTGGTCGTTGTCATGGAGACGTTGTGTTTTCTTTGAGCAACGGTTATGTTACTTAGACGAGCTTTGTCTTCAAGTTCTTTGTCCCCCCCCCGAATTCAATGATCACACTCCGTAGGCGTGTCTTGAATGGTCTCCCTGTATCTTAATATCCCTCTGGTTTTACAGGAATGAAGTTTTGTGAGCCTGCTTCTGTCAGTTATCTTTACTGGTATCTGAAAGGCAAAGAATTTACGTTTAACTCATATTTATTTTGTTCAGTAATTTTCGCTTTTAATTTTATCTCGGCCGTTACGTGCATCTGTTGACATCTGCAAATTAAATTTCTTTTGATTGAAGTTTGTTAGAATTTGTGTTCTTTCCTAAACTGACGTTCACTTCCAGGAGTGTTTGCATTGCCATCATTTTATAAATTTTCCAATTTCCCTTAGCCTGCGTAAGATTTTAAATGTTTTATTTTTTGTTACGTGTATACTTTTTGACATCGATGTGTTTCATTACTGTTGAAACTGGCCACTCATCTGCATCCAGCACCGATTTTTAAGAATTTTTTGGATTTATACCTCTAATTCCCAATGCTTTATTTATTTATGGCAGTGGTATTCAACCTTTTTTGTTCGCGTACCCCCAGATATAATTTCTCTTCAACTTTGTACCCCCAAAGTTGTTGGTGTATGATTCAAGTTATACATAGTATATAATCTACATCTGAAATAAATTAAAAAAATTACATTACTGATTATTCAGTGTTTATCATAAAATAATATTTTTTTTTAAATTTCACGTACCCCCTAAGATTTCTTCGCGTACCACCGGGGGTACGCGTACCACAGCTTGAATACCACTGATTTATATGTTAAAGCACGATGAATGATTGATAAATAATGGCTTTTAAATTATATGGATGGAAACATCGGTAACCTAAGTACTGTCCTAGAATTTTCCTGAAGGGTGTGAAGAAAACCACGAGACTCCTCAATCTCTGAGCCGAGATACGTACCAGGGTTCTCCCGAATACAAAGCAAGCGTGATATCCACAGAGCCGCCATGTTTTTATGTCTTTATGGCGCAGTTATTTAGCGCAGGGAAAACTTGTCGTGTGCCTGACATCGTAATCGGTTTCTTAAGAAATTTCTCGTTCTAAGTATTGCTTCATTAACACGATTTACTCTGAGCGATACGACAGTTCGTGTGCATGTGGGTCAGTACTTGAAGTCAGCCGACAGCTTGCAGCAGTGAAAGTTGTTGGTTGAACTTGACTCTGCATTACGTAACACGAGCTCGTAATAATGTCAGTGTTAACACGTAACATTTTTAGTGCTATAACCGATGTATCTCGTTGATCGGACGAAGCTGAATGGGACGGGCAAGGATTGAGCCGAGTGTGAAGGATGTGAAAATTACACATTAAATTTTAGTATGAAAATCTGAAGAGAAGAGGACATTTGTGAAGATCTAGACGTAGATGGGAGGATTTTAAATAAGTAGGGTGCGAGAGTGTGGATTGGATTTATCTAGATCAGGATAGTGACCTGTGGTGGGTTTTCGTGATCATGGCAACGAACCTTAATCATGTATAGAGGACTTGACTAGCTCAGCGATTATTAATTTCGCAAGAAGGATTATGTCGTGTGTAGGGGTTTCTCATTTATCTTGAGACTTTATGCTTTTTTAAAAAAAAATCTCAGCATTGCAGTGGTTAATTCTGCCTTTTACGATCCACAGTTTTCTTAGGTAGACCCAATATGTAAGCCTTCTCTCCCTTTGCATGCTTCAAGTGAAGAGAGAACAGCGAAGTCTTCAGGAAAATATTTGGAATTGTCCCGAAAAGTGAAGATGCCAGCATGAGATATAATATTAAAATGGATATATGACTTACGTAGTGTGAAGAAGGAATCTGGATTGAACTAAGAAGATTGTCGAGTGTCCTTGTCAGAATGATAATGACCCTTCGCGTTTCAAATAAGGTGGGATTTTTCTGGCCAGCTTAGTCACTGTCAGTTTTAAAAAAAATTCTGCAGTGTGTTGTTAATCGCTGGGCTGTCAGTTATAACTGTAGAACCTTGCCCTGATATTATGGGCAATTTCTCTTTCTTCCCTTAGAGAATTTTTCTGGGATTTTGAATCTGGCGGATATTACGCATTTTTCACAGCAGACATTGATTACCCCCCCCCCCCCCCCACCTTTTTTGTTTTAGTGGACTGAATTTATTTTTTCTAGCCTGCTCTCTAGTAACGTTAATAAATTCGCTGAACTTTCGGTTGTCAGACCTCAGATTGTTTGACCCTTTCTTTTGCTGATAATGTCAAGACATAAATTCAGTGTCCTGGGAGCTGGGAAATGTTTTATGAAAACCTCGTGAGTTGAAAGTTCATGAAATGTAAACAACCTTCAGTAGAAAAACATGGACTTCCACAGCAGCACTTTAGCGCTAGATAACGAGCAATCATGCGAGTGTGTACGTGTGGGCGAGCTGTTACAGGGCTCGATCGTATGTGAGGGAAGTACGTATCAAACGTTGCAGTTGTGTGGAAGGTCCAGGGTTCGGTTACTGACCTGGAGGTCAAGTGTCTTGGTTATTATTTGTCGTTTTGCAATTTTAGGTCCTCTGGGCTGTAGTAATGATGATGACTGTCGTTCTGGACTTGTAGAGGTTTACCGACGTTTCAGAGATGGTTACTGTTTCTATCACCAGTGCCAGCCCTGACCAGTTTATAGAGCACAGTGCCCCACAAGACAGTCATGATCTTTGTTTTATCACTTAATTCGCGAAAATGTTGTTATACGGGGTGTCTCATCGCTGTCAACTGTGCTGCGAAGCTAACTGTGGCCATTTTGAACACCTGCACTAGATTCGCTAACACACTAAGTGCCAGTGCTGACTTACGTAATGGTTTAGTTTATTAAAATATCTTAATTTAATTCACAGGATATTTGCTTAAATCTTTTTTGGGACACTCTGTAGTAACATGAAGTAGGCTGCGGTCACTTCTTTTAACATCTTGCAGTAACGTCTCATTCTACACTGCCATAGCAGGAGTTGAGACAGAAGGCGTTGTTAAACAAAGCCATCAAACGTTGTTTGCCATTATGCTGACTGATTTTTGTTTCCATATTATTGACTAGCGGTTAGAACGCTGGCCTTGTAATCCTGGGGTCTCGGATTCGATTCCCGGCGGTGCCCGAATTTATAACTTGTGTTGGGCAAGGCCGTGGTCTAGGCAACACGGAGTTTTCCTCCGTGGCATCCCAACAATTACTCCATTCACACACAGAAGAAGGCAATGGCAAACCACTTATGGATCATCTGCCAAGAACGTATATGAACAGATCCCAGTCCGAGAAAAGGATGGAAGAAGGATCCTGTTCATATGGACCTGACCTGTCGTCA
>NW_019059645.1:1023979-1045419 GCF_000696155.1 Zootermopsis nevadensis | reverse complement strand
GGAGTTTTCCTCCGGGGGCTTCTCCGGTTTCTCCGTGGCATCCCAACAATTACTCCATTCACACACAGAAGAAGGCAATGGCAAACCACTTCTGGATCATCTGCCAAGAACGTATATGAACAGGTCCCAGTCCTAGAAAAGGATGGAAGGATCCTGTTCATATGGACCTGTCGTCAGACAGAACACTAAATAAATAATAATTATTTACTAGTGGGATCGAGACCGAGCTTTTTTGAAAACACACCCGTTCATTGGGGTATCTGTAACACTGTATACGCAGTCTCGTGTTTGATATCTGTTATAATGAAAGGGGGTAGGATTATTATCCTAATGTACGCAGTGCAGAGGTGGAACCTAACTCCAAGTATAACGCATCGCATTTGATTTGCCTGTAAGCCTACAGTAAGTTTTCAGCGTATAATTGCTGAGATGTTACGTCTGTTTGCCAACGAAAGGAGCAGTGAAGCCACTCTCTTCCACAATATTTTTTTTTGGTACAATAAAAGAGGAATTTATATTTGAAACAAAAGTACGTTTATTAGTTCACTTTATATGCCGGCTTGTCACCGCGGTTGCTTTAATCCTCTCAGCCGTACCTGCTCACCGCCCAAGCGTTCTCGTGGCTGCGTTATTATTTGCTAATTTGTAGAACAGCATCATCGCGTTGAGTTGTTGTTCCCGCACCGTCACTGCGATGTTCCTGCCATTAGTTTACACAAATTTATTTATTTTTATACGTAAATATATGCTTATGGCATTAACGTGTGTGACGTGTTCTTCATGCGTGTGAATCCTTTTATAACGTTTGGACCAGTTGAACACATTTTTTCACGTTCGCCTTGTTTAAAATTGTTACCATCAAATATTTATGTTACAGAGTCACGGTGGTCTAGCGGTCAGAACGCTGGCCTTGTAGTCCTGGGGTCTCGGGTTCGATTCCCGGCCGTGCCCGAATTTATAACTTGTGTTGGGCAAGGCCGTGGTCTAGGCAACACGGAGTTTTCCTCCGTGGCATCCCAACAATTACTCCATTCACACACAGAAGAAGGCAATGGCAAACCACTTCTGGATCAGGTCCCAGTCCGAGAAAAGGATGGAAGGAGCCTGTTCATATGGACCTGTCGTCAGAAAGAACACGCCACGGTGGTCTAGCGGTTAGGACGCTGGCCTTGTAATCCTGGGGTCTCGGGGTCGCATTTATAACTTGTGTTGGGCAAGGCCGTGGTCTAGGCACCCCGGAGTTTTCCTCCGTGGCATCCCAACCATTACTCCATTCACACACAGAAGAAGGGAATGGCAAACCACTTCTGGATCATCTGCCAAGAACGTATATGAACAGGTCCCAGTCCGAGAAAAGGATGGAAGGATCCTGTTCATATGGACCTGTCGTCAGACAGAACACTAAAAAAAGAAATTGTTACAGCACTAATATTTCAATCGGTATCTTGACCCTTTAAAACCCAGTGGGACCTGCACATACCACAGGTTTTAACATGCATTTTGCCCACAGAGTTCTTAATAGTTTCTAGCGATTCTCGGAATAAACGCGATCATTTTCCTGAACAGCATTTCGCAATTACCGTTACCTTCAAGACGGGTTGTGTTTTCTTTGAGGTACGGACAAAATTCTTAAGTGTTATCTTGACGACTGTTCGTGCTTCAAAGGGTTGAGCAAACGGAAAGGAAAAATATAAATTTTGTTCGGCCACCATCTTGCTCCGATTTCAACATAAACATTTACTCAAATGTTGCGTGTTTTTTGAAGACACACACAGTTTCGTGACCCTCCATCAAGTAGCTCTAATGGCGCTAGTGATGGAAGTCTTGAGAATTGACTATTATTTTAAATTTAAGTCAGCATGAAACATGACCATTTTGTTTCTTTTTCTGTTCCAGGTAAGCGCGTCTCCGTTCCTATTCTGGTGGTTTACCGCAGGCAGCGTGAAGGTAAAATGACTCCATCGCAACACGAAAATGTTACTTTATAGTTACTTATTTTAGCTAAGTTACCTGTTTCGTGTTACAATGCTTGTAGACTGTTCTTTTCGTTCGCTGATTACGTCTTTATTCATTTCCTCATACACTTAATTCCTGTAGCGAAACTCATTGTTCCGCATTTATTATGAAAACAAATTCAGGCCGTATTTAGATTTGCGAGACTCACGCAAAATGTGATTTAAAGAGTTTGCTCTGGCATTTCGATTAAACTTCTCCGTGTTTATTTTATGGAAAATTATGCTAATAATTTATCTGTGTTCTTAAAATGCCGGTATGTTATGTGTGTGACGTTGACGTCTGAACATGGAACCCCTCTAAGGCGATTTACATAATACAGAACAATGTTGTTTGATAAACTCTTATTAAATTGCCCGTTATCGATATTCTATAATTGTCGATTACTTTCGATTTAACAGTAGGTATGGCATTGAAGGAAGTGGCTTTGAGCCTATGTGAATCTTCTGTCTGCTCTGTTCGCTTACAGTAGGAAGTTTGGCAATGCTTTCGATGGCGCTAAAATTTCAGCAGTAGCTCTTATTTTCCGGAAATAAATTTTCTAATATTGTATAGTGTATGACGTGTATTTTATGGATTCGTTATACCTTCCTTTTTTCCCCCCCCCCCCCCCCCCCTCCTACTAGATAATTCCTTTGAAGCCGAAGCTCATCCAAATATTAGTTAAGAATTCAGTCCGTACCGCAAAGAAAACACGAAAGTCCACCGTTACAGAGATCAACTCTAAATAATTGGTGTACACGACGATTTAGGACCCGTGTTGTACCGGTTGCATACATCCCCTGCTGGAAACTCCAAACAGTGCGATGGACTGGAATGGAATGAGACGGTATGATTGGAAGGACGCATAAAGAGAATTCAGTTACGCGTTGATAAAGTTACAGATGCAAGCGAAATGCGCAGGATGGCGAAGGTCGGAAGAAGTTTAATAAATGTTCGCAGCTGGTTTCAGACTGACAGATCTTATATTCGATTTGAGTGGGAGTAAGACGCAACACGCACACCGCAGATTCTACCTGAGCTGTCAGGTCATCAATAATACGAACCGACGGATTTCGGGGGAGCGATTCGAGTGGCTGGGAGCCGGAAACACAGATGCAGCGAGACGTTCTGGGAATAACTTAATGTCGCGCGTATTTCCAATCCTGGAAGACACTGCACATCGCTGGGTCCGATTGTACGGCTTAATGACGCATTCTGAGAATTGCAATCTTCAGTCTCGTTCTATTCGCAACGGAATTTTCAGAAACGATGAGATGAGTCAAACAGGTAACACGCATACAGGAACGCGAGACTTAGTTATTTCTCGACGTTTTCAGTTCACACGTGTTTCTAATAAGTTAATAAGTGAGGTCTTCTGGGTCTTGGTTCAGTCTTATTTGTCGTGTGTCTGTTAATTGTTTTAAATTGTATGTTTAACTTCATATTTTTTGAGATGATAAAGTTGCGTCATATTGTGATAAATATATATTTGTTTAAATCTTGTCAGTCTAATCACAATAAAATTCCTATTAAATATTAAAATATTACCATAATTAACATTTAAATATTTAAAATATATTAAAATCATGTTAAGCACGACGTACATATACAGAACAACTTCGAATACGATATTAAAATACAATAAAATCTGGAAGAAAACATCATTTTGATATCTGATAAACATCTGACTAAAGTTGCATTTAAGAAACTATATTTAAGTTTATATAATTTATACACCTGAAGATAGTTCATTTGGAACTGAAACATGTCGTGTGAAAAGTGATGTTCTAATGTAAATCGAACATTTCGATAGAGAACATCATTTTAATATATTTTAATATATTTTAAATATTTAAATGTTAATTATGGTAATATTTTAATATTTTAATATTTAATAGGAATTTTATTGTGATTAGACTGACAAGCTTTAAACAAATTCATATTTTTTATTCCCCTCATGTTTGTTGCAGACGTTTTATCAACACGCGCATAAATCAGTTTACGAGAAAGGTCAGCCTTTGTATTCTCTTTGAAATAAATAGGCGATAGGCTTTACGTAGTTCATCCGTTCGCTGTCGGAAGTTGGGGCGTGTAAAATTTCTCTGGAACGGTAGCGTATATATTTCTTATGAGTGTCCTATCCCGAGGCGTGGCTCGTTTTGTCACGTGATTCAGACGCATCTACCGACGCCCGCATGGAGATTGTGTCCCTATTCACAGGGACATAGAGCAGAAGTTTAAACTGCAATAAACTTCAGGTTGAAAGAGTCTCATTCGTTCAGCAGCTAGAATAGTATTGACTGGTACAGTTCGATTATTTTCTCATGGCCTTTTTCCTACGTTGAGGGGCGGTGGGGGGGGGTAGTGGAAGGGACGTTAATGGCAACTCAGCAGTAGGTTGACTGAAGACATTCACCGTTGCATGAAGAATATTGAGATAGGATTAACTCGTAGGACGCTTGTTGTAAACAAAAATTAATTTTACACTTAATTGACGTATCGAGAGTTGAATTTATGTGAGGAGAGTCGATTAAGTTATATGCGCAGGTAGCATTTATCGGCCTTCAGAAATTATTTGAATTGTAGTTAGAAACTGTTTTGTCGCGTGCAAGACAACTTCCTACAGTCTTGTCACAGACGTATTTTTTTCTGCATCCAGTTGCTGACGGATTCTGTTCATTATATCCCTGCCTGTTCTTACGAAGCTGAAGAATCGAACTTGATATCGATACTAGTGGGTGGGGAGGGGGAGACTAGATATCTCCAAATTGTGTGCGAAGTTACGTCAAAGAAACTGTTGATGGGTAAATGGACAGAAATAAACTTTAGTGATACTTTAAGGCTTCTAGCGGAAACTGAACACTTTTAAGAAAACAAGGAAACCCAGAACGAAACTGCTGACCTTATTGTTGTTTAAGTTTTAAAGTTTATTTAACTTGAAGGAGATGTTGGCTTAGCGTACAGACGTACGTGTTGAAGACTTCGGGTTTCTCGCGTGTCTGATGGCTCTTCGTAAGAAACTGGGTTCTTTTTGCCCCCTTCACAGATCGTTCAGCGAAACCCTGAAATATCATTTACGCTCTATTTGCTCATTGCACACAAAGTGAATACATAATGGCAGTGCCGTGTATTTTTCTCCATGTTTCACTCCCGAAAATATCGGATTCAGATTAGGCCTCAAATTGGTTGTGTCGGTTTGGTTGATCTTGCGGGTCAGAAATATTACGATTTTTTAAAACGTTTGTATCAACCTACAAGTTTACACGTCGTTACAGCCTAAAAGGCCAAATTTATCTCCAACTCCGTGAGAATCTAAGATATCACTCGGTTATGTGTTTTATTAAGCGGTGCTGTAAATAGATAAGATGATATATCGTAGAATGATGGGTTGGTTAATGAATAATTTATTGGTAAGATTTGGAAAAAATCTTAATTGCGATATCGCAGACTGTTCCAAAAGAGACTGAGAAATACCACGAACATATTCAAGAATGGACGGTTTACTGGTCGGTATTTGAACCCGGGACCTCCCGAAAAGGAAAGTAGGAACGCTGATCACTTCGCCAAGATATTTTGTTTTCACTGCTAGTATCGAAACCTGTAGAGTTTAATCCTTCGGAATCCTAGAATACAACAGCTGTGACAACTTGTTTGCCCTGAGCGTGTCTTAAATGTCAGACGACGTTCATTTCCCGCGAGTGGACGCAGTCTATGATCGTCGTCACTTTGTTCCCCGTAATAAATGTCGTCGACCGGGACAAGAACTTTCGCTGTTGGTTAATAAAGAAATGTTTTGAGAGCCATCGTGTCTCTCTGCCGACTATTCATTACACCAGTTGCAGGGTCTCAGGAAATTCATGGAGCCGAGGACAGGCCAATTTGTTTTCTGTAATTAAGATTCTCATTCAGCGAGGAACACAGTCACATACATTTTGCCTTCCCGTTCTACCAGAAAATATGTACTATGTAAACTGTTTGTTTTCCGTTTACGACAAATCTCATCCGCGTTAGAAATTGTGTACCGGGCTCGTAGATTTTCTGCTCGTAAATTCACAGTCCGCATCCTCCAGTCTTCGGCTTAACCCTTTATGGGGTCTATGTTCTTATAGGGTCTGTTTATAGGTCCTATTTGGTTATCAGAATAAACATTTTTTTGACGTAAATACGTCTATATTTTCGGGTCAGTGTCATTCGGTATAAAGTGAAAGGAAAAAGTGTAACTGCAATGTTATGTTACCAAGGAAACGTCATCTATTTACTCGGCATTGTTGTTACCTATAAAACATTTCATTACATTACATTACTTTACATTACATTCAGCTACCACAGACCCATCTTAAGCGTAACTAATTCAAGTTAAATAATCAATGTCTTAATCAAACTTTACTCAATTGTAAAGCATGTATAAAGGAAATATTTAGAATAAAGCCAATATATAAACTTCCTTTCCGTATAGACGTATTTACGTCAAAGTCTCCGGAACCGTGGTTCCACTATCACTTTTTTTATATAAATATCTTCCAAATACATTTACGAAGGGAATCAAAAGTAAGGATAATATTGGAATATTTTCGTTGTATGACTAACAACACTGTTGTGGCTTGGTCAAGGTCAGACGCTAATAAGATGCGAGAGTGGTTAAATTGAAGGGATGAGCCATACGAATAATAATTTAGTTGGGAAGAATGGAGGGGTATAGATGCAGATGTGAATGAAAATGATGGTAAAGTGTGAACTGTATTCGGCTCGCTTAAAATGATGCCTAGATGCCGTCTCTGAATACATATGAACTGGATTTGATTACTTCAGGCGTGGTAGAATAATCTGAAATGTTTACCCAGTTGTATATACAGAATGTTTCATGTAGATAATTTCCTTCCTGTGTTAAAATTAGAACACGTTTCTTCAAGAAGTGTAGACGATAATTTAAAATATAGGCTGTAAATATGCATGAATATTTATGGCGAATTTACGAAGCAAATGCAGATAACTGCGTTGCAGTGAGTGTTCTACTTAATTGGAACACGCTGTAGATATAACAGTTTATTTCGTCGTCGTGGTAGCTTTCAGCAGTGCTTTGCCCCTTGCGTTATTGATGTTGGACTGGCTGGTGAGTTTAAAGTAGTGCCAACTATGGAACTGCATGTGTTTTGCCTATAGTGCACGCACGCACGCACACACATTAATGTGAAATATCTGCATGTTAACACGCTACCACGGGAGTGTTTATGGAGCATTCATTTGAAATATATGCCTGGACTATTTTGAGCTTCCTTGGAACTGTTTTTAGTTGTGATTAAAAATTAGCAGTTTAATAAACAGCGTTAACCAGCTGGTCTTCTGTAATGGTGAAGTGTTGTGTTTTCTTCGCGGTACGGGCTGAATTCTTAACGACTAGACGAGCTTCGGCTGTGTACAGGACTCGAAGTAAATCAGAGCTTAAACAGAGTTAACCAGTTGATCCTCGTAATGGTGAAGTGACATGTTTTCTTCGCGGTACGGGCTAAATTCTTAACTACTAGACAGGACTCGAAGTAAATCAGAGCTTAAACAGCGTTAACCAGCCGGTCTTCTGTAATGGTGAAGTGTCGTGTTTTCTTTGCGGTACGGACTGAATTCTTAAATAATATTTAGATGAGCTCTGGCTTGTTTACGTAACTTTCCAAATTATAGCTTCAACATTCGCTGACTAGCGTATCAAAATTCTGGCTTCAGAGAGTTAAGCCTGTGAATCGCATAGGCATATTAAGCGACCGCTGTCTGTAGAAGTGTAAGCCAGTGTTTTACGGACGCACTATTTGCGATTTCCTGTGCCCTTTATACTTGACGTTAATTTATTGCAGATAAAATCTGTTGTAAAGTTAATGGCCGTGGATCTCATCGCAGTCACACGTATTTTCAAAATGCGTCATTTCCGAATTTATAATGCACCTCGCGGGCCTTTAAATACGTTTATTTCTGATTTAAATATTGTATAGTGACGGCCAAAATTTATTCGATTCTGTGTTCGATTCTGGTATAGGAGGTCTGGAATAGTTGAGTCCGTTTATTTGAGTCCCATTTTTGTTTTTCATTTATGGATTTTGTAACTTTGTCACTTACGCGACGTAATATTACAGTTTTTTATGGATGTTAAACAGCGAGGAACACAGTCACATACATTTTGCCTTCCCGTTCTACCAGAAAATATGTACTATGTAAACTGTTTGTTTTCCGTTTACGACAAATCTCATCCGCGTTAGAAATTGTGTACCGGGCTCGTAGATTTTCTGCTCGTAAATTCACAGTCCGCATCCTCCAGTCTTCGGCTTAACCCTTTATGGGGTCTATGTTCTTATAGGGTCTGTTTATAGGTCCTATTTGGTTATCAGAATAAACATTTTTTTGACGTAAATACGTCTATATTTTCGGGTCAGTGTCATTCGGTATAAAGTGAAAGGAAAAAGTGTAACTGCAATGTTATGTTACCAAGGAAACGTCATCTATTTACTCGGCATTGTTGTTACCTATAAAACATTTCATTACATTACATTACTTTACATTACATTCAGCTACCACAGACCCATCTTAAGCGTAACTAATTCAAGTTTAATAATCAATGTCTTAATCAAACTTTACTCAATTGTAAAGCATGTATAAAGGAAATATTTAGAATAAAGCCAATATATAAACTTCCTTTCCGTATAGACGTATTTACGTCAAAGTCTCCGGAACCGTGGTTCCACTATCACTTTTTTTATATAAATATCTTCCAAATACATTTACGAAGGGAATCAAAAGTAAGGATAATATTGGAATATTTTCGTTGTATGACTAACAACACTGTTGTGGCTTGGTCAAGGTCAGACGCTAATAAGATGCGAGAGTGGTTAAATTGAAGGGATGAGCCATACGAATAATAATTTAGTTGGGAAGAATGGAGGGGTATAGATGCAGATGTGAATGAAAATGATGGTAAAGTGTGAACTGTATTCGGCTCGCTTAAAATGATGCCTAGATGCCGTCTCTGAATACATATGAACTGGATTTGATTACTTCAGGCGTGGTAGAATAATCTGAAATGTTTACCCAGTTGTATATACAGAATGTTTCATGTAGATAATTTCCTTCCTGTGTTAAAATTAGAACACGTTTCTTCAAGAAGTGTAGACGATAATTTAAAATATAGGCTGTAAATATGCATGAATATTTATGGCGAATTTACGAAGCAAATGCAGATAACTGCGTTGCAGTGAGTGTTCTACTTAATTGGAACACGCTGTAGATATAACAGTTTATTTCGTCGTCGTGGTAGCTTTCAGCAGTGCTTTGCCCCTTGCGTTATTGATGTTGGACTGGCTGGTGAGTTTAAAGTAGTGCCAACTATGGAACTGCATGTGTTTTGCCTATAGTGCACGCACGCACGCACACACATTAATGTGAAATATCTGCATGTTAACACGCTACCACGGGAGTGTTTATGGAGCATTCATTTGAAATATATGCCTGGACTATTTTGAGCTTCCTTGGAACTGTTTTTAGTTGTGATTAAAAATTAGCAGTTTAATAAACAGCGTTAACCAGCTGGTCTTCTGTAATGGTGAAGTGTTGTGTTTTCTTCGCGGTACGGGCTGAATTCTTAACGACTAGACGAGCTTCGGCTGTGTACAGGACTCGAAGTAAATCAGAGCTTAAACAGAGTTAACCAGTTGATCCTCGTAATGGTGAAGTGACATGTTTTCTTCGCGGTACGGGCTAAATTCTTAACTACTAGACAGGACTCGAAGTAAATCAGAGCTTAAACAGAGTTAACCAGTTGATCCTCGTAATGGTGAAGTGACATGTTTTCTTCGCGGTACGGGCTAAATTCTTAACTACTAGACAGGACTCGAAGTAAATCAGAGCTTAAACAGCGTTAACCAGCCGGTCTTCTGTAATGGTGAAGTGTCGTGTTTTCTTTGCGGTACGGACTGAATTCTTAAATAATATTTAGATGAGCTCTGGCTTGTTTACGTAACTTTCCAAATTATAGCTTCAACATTCGCTGACTAGCGTATCAAAATTCTGGCTTCAGAGAGTTAAGCCTGTGAATCGCATAGGCATATTAAGCGACCGCTGTCTGTAGAAGTGTAAGCCAGTGTTTTACGGACGCACTATTTGCGATTTCCTGTGCCCTTTATACTTGACGTTAATTTATTGCAGATAAAATCTGTTGTAAAGTTAATGGCCGTGGATCTCATCGCAGTCACACGTATTTTCAAAATGCGTCATTTCCGAATTTATAATGCACCTCGCGGGCCTTTAAATACGTTTATTTCTGATTTAAATATTGTATAGTGACGGCCAAAATTTATTCGATTCTGTGTTCGATTCTGGTATAGGAGGTCTGGAATAGTTGAGTCCGTTTATTTGAGTCCCATTTTTGTTTTTCATTTATGGATTTTGTAACTTTGTCACTTACGCGACGTAATATTACAGTTTTTTATGGATGTTAAATTTCTATTATATAATTTTTTATTATATATCTTTTTTTTTAAAATGAAAACCTCAAATTCAGCATCGTTGTCGGTTGTAGATTCTAAGATTTTAACAATGCGTTTAGGAACTTCATGTCTTATTTTTCCGCCTACCTTTTTAGCAATTTTTTTAGTGTAAGCAGCAGTTGATCGTTGTCATGGAGACGGGTTGTGTTTTCTTTGAGGTACGGACCGAATATTTAAATCGTGGTTCAAAGGGGACTAATGAAGCGATGAGGTTTAAGTCGTAGGAGGAAGACGAAACAGCTAAGAGAACAGTTTAAGCTTTGCATTCCCGTATCGATTGCCTTCTAGCTGATGGTCAACTTCTAGCGAAAACAGGCGTCCTATTTTATCTCCCCCCAGCGATCCCATTGCATCTCCTGCACCAACCCACCAACCCACCAACCCTGTTTTACTGCAGCTTTGCTTGTTTTCAGTGACCCGTGTAACCAATTTCATTTTCGTTGCGCAGTTATCTAATTGAAATTCGATTTGAGTTCAGTTTCTTGTTCCTAAATCGGTCGTGGGTGCTAGAGTACGCGATGCTTAGGAAAATACATGGATCCATCCATCTGAGGGGAGTAGACCACTTCGGAAGACCTAGGCGTAAATGGGAGGATAATATTAAAATGGATATTAGGGAAAACGAGTTATAAAGTGAAGATTAGATTCATATGGCTCAGGATAGGAAGTAGTGGCGGAGTTTTGTGAACACGGTGATGAACCTTCGGATTTCAGAAAAGGCGATTAATTTATTGACTAGCTGAGCTACTGTTAGTATTTAAAGGTGGCCTATGCTGCGTGGAGTTCTTATTCGTATATCGCGATTGTTTTGGGCGAACTTTCTTGCTGTTTAATTGGACTAAATTATATCTTGTGTCTCACCTTTCGTGGGATTTGATGTCCACACGGGCTGTACACTAAACCTTTGCCTTGGAATAATGAAATTGTTATTGAGCCTATTTTGAACATAAGGAAATGACCTCAGGGTCCATTACCCTTGTCAGCTGATCGACTTTGAGCTTCTGAAGGACAACTCTGCTCCATGGGTTTGTTTGATACACGAATGTGTTGCTTTATTTTATAAATAAATCCGTAGGGTACTTCTTGAGGTCCACTTATATGGCCACATTCGTTAATCTAGCATAGACTTGATTCTTATTAACGTTTTGTGTTTTTGTAGTTGAAATTTCCGTATCACGTTATTGGTTCTTAATTTAACTAAATAGAGATTATGGTTTGGTGAGTCCTGTTAATGTTTCTACAAATAATATTTGTTGTGTTTCGTGTGACAAGCGCTCTGTCGTCCGTACCAACTGCAGCCGCTCTGTTTTTCCCATCCATTCTCGTGGTATAAGAGTTCATTACTTGTTTACCTGGTTTTATTATTTTATGTAGGATTCAATTAGTATTGGTTTTATTGCTTTTACGCGCTGTTGTTGGAAAATGGAATCGAATGAAAGCGCGTGTTCACACTGTCACGTTATTTTTGATAATCAACAAAATCCTCCCACATCACGTATTTGTTTTCTCGTTGCATGTTTCATTGCAAATGTCGATTCTGTGTACGGATTTACACCTGAAAAATGTGTTCTCTGCGTTATTGATTTATCGTTACTTAAATGTTTGGGTTGTTACTTCAGATTTCATTATGGACGTCTGTAAATCATTTTCTTTGAAGAACCATGTTTGTCTTTCACCCTATGGCTCGGCAGTCAGCTGTTTGCAATGATTGTAGTATTAACTGTGATAAATGATGTGTACCCAGGGGAATCTGATGTGACGTAGCTCGTGAAACCGGTCGTGCCCAGTAGGACTCACTGTTTTTTCTGTGCACTTCTCTTTCGACACGGTCTCTCTCGTGTGTTAGTCGATTAGTCGCATGACGATAGTATCGAGAATTACGCTTTACTTTAACGTGTCTGACCCCTTATTTGAACGTATCAGAAGATTTTGATTTCGACACAGTTTAGACGAATTGAAATCCATTAAAAATTGAACGTAGTTGAGGACAGAATACGAGGAGCGTATGATGTATTGGGTGAGATTTTAGGTCCTCAAGGCGGCTAGTATGAAGACGACTGTCTTGTTTCATTTTGCGCCGTGCAATCTGGTAAAAATTGGCTGACGGCCACCCTGATGATGGAGGTAGCAGGCGTCTATAGACTACAAGGCGCAACATCCCAGAAGACCTTCAGCTTTGGTACTCGGCCTTGTAGAAGGCATTCTTTACGGTTTTTTGCCGGTGAGTACGTGAAGTCGCTCAGCCCATAGAATGAGGGACCACCTCTTCTCGATGGTCCGTTACTTGTGTCCACATCTGGGGGCCGTCTCCGTTGCCTGGCACGTGTGGACGCGCTGTGCGGTATTGACAAGGGACCCACTTAACTTGGTGGCTTAATAACGTGTGCTGAGGTTGTTTAACCACGCACATAATTCATGGTCTCGAACGAGATGGGAGGAAACCAGGAGTTGAGAGTTGGGTCACGTGACGAGTTTCCCCTCCCACGTGTTTGTGTACGTTATACTTAAAGCTGTTAGAAGTTTTGAAAGGCTGTGGAAAAGATCACAGTTTTTAGCGATGTTGGGGGGTGGGGGGGGGTGTCGACGTGACTTATTCCAAGGCACTGATCTACGATTATCCGCAAGTACAGGTATCCAAAAATATGTATACACAACATAATACGGCATGTTAAAATCCTGCATATTCTCTCTTTGTTTAATGATTAGTGAATGATGATTTTGAAGGACCTGAAAAGCGAATTTCGTTTAATCTAAGGTCCAACGTCGGAATTTTCTTGCAGTTACTTAGAAAACCCACAAGGCTATCAGATAACCAGCCCGTCTCCTGTCCGAGATTTTAATCTAGGAATTTCCTGAATAAGAAGCAGGAGTGCCAACTGGACCATAACGTTGAGACCCACGTGTGCAATGTTTATTCTTGCTTATAATATTGTGGCTGCTTGCATTTCTATTTCTGCTTGATGTACGCGAGGCGAGATGTTTGTTGCCAAAAGTGAAGTCGGCTAGACCCGGGGCATGGGTTACGTCCATTGGTTGGATCGGTTTGCCCTTTCTACCCTTTTATATCCCCCAGGAGGGCGTCGTAATGCAGCAGCGTGCATACGTGAGCGGATCTACCTGCCAAGTACAGTCGACCTACTTCGCGTCGTCACCCTGAGGAAGCAGGTGTTTCAAGAACCGTGGATGCCGACTTGAAAAATGCATTGTAACCTGTTTAAACTATATTCACTTAATTTTTTTTTTGATTTGAGTCTCTCAGATCATATAAAATTCAATTAAAAGTGTTTTTCATCTGTTGTAGGACCGTCGAATCTAGAGACCCTTTCTTTTCGTAGATCATGGAGACTCCCTCTCCGGTAGAGTAAGGAATATTTCGGTATTTGCTAATGTAACCTGATCTGTCAGTTCGTGTAATGTATCAAGTGTCAAAATTGAACTCAAATTTCATCTTCCCGTATCCCGGCAAGAACTTCAAGTTTCTTAAGTTCTGAAAGTGGCGTTCAGGAGAATAATGAAAATGTGGCTTGGCGGATGGAGAAGACGTTTTTCTCGCGTGAAGGGGGTGGACGTTGGATCTGCGCTAGTATTTTGCGGTGGTTTCGATCTCTTGGTCGGGCTGTACCCGAGTGCCATCCTCACTGACTGGCTGACTACTACCACTACGGTGCGGGCCTTTCTTGGAAAGCTGAACGTTATTAAGACGTTCAATAAATTCCCCGCTTCCGTGGAGATGGAAGGCTTCGTGTCGTTTTCTCAGAGATTCGCACTGGACCGTACCCCGAGTTGCCTTCACGTGCGTGTACACACACACGCCCTGTTATTTACCGAGGGTCCTCTTTCTTTGATGATGCCAGGGTGTTTCAGAGTTTTCCTGTCTTCAGGTTTTACGAACTATGATTTCCGAGTTCCGTAATATTTGATTTCCACTAAAGTCTGTCGGGCTTGTTAAATCAAGATGTGCGAGGCATGTAGCACGCATGGGGAGATGAGAAATCATTACATCTAGGTCAAAAACTTTGAAGTGAGGCGACCAATCGGAAATTTGGGACCTCTCACATAAATACTAGTAACTTCTGTTATGACATTACCATGTAGCGGCTGAGTAAACCCACGAATATCGGCAGAATAACCAGCTTTCAGTTTCTAGGAGTCCTGTCCACCGAGTAGCGTCGTTCACGTGTTGGAATTATGTTTTAATATTGGAATTCCAGTAAGAACGGAAACACGTGGATGCCTTTGGCAGTGAGGTATTTGTGTTGGGGTTAATTTGTGTCACGTGGTGTACACGAACCTTTATGGAGTAAATGGAGTGGAGCCATACCGATAATTGCACGGCGAAAAAAAAAATACAATTACATCGTAATGATTGTGCGTCAATTACTGCTCTATAGTGCTGACATTGTGCTGTGTTTAATCGAGTTCAGGAAATGAAAATTAGATTCTGTATTTATGATAGGTTTTAAAGTGGACGGAGCGGCATATTTGAGAAGTTCCCGCTCCATACAATTTGTTCTCTGTACGAAGTATTGTCAGAATTATCGAGTTCAGGACGATGACATTGGCTGAACATGTAGCAAGCACTTCACGTAGAAGTGTCTCTTCTTTTTTTCCCTGGAAAAATTCTTATATTTGTCGGTATAATGAAAACCACTAACCTGAAGATGGTTGTGGAAACGGCTTCCGAAACGTCGAATGTAGGCTCTCCTTGGACTGTAGGTAACGTCCAACACTATTCCTCTCGGATGATGAAGTTATACATCCAACATTCAGTATACTCATAGATGCATCGCTGAAGTCACCGACCAACGTCTGATAAAAATCTCATCAAGTAGTTTTGGGGACGAAACATGTGGACAGACTGACAGAGATCTCCCGCTCATTATGCGTTCATTTATATGTGTTTTGCGCGTGTTATTTAATACAAGCCTGCATCGTAATTTCTTCGCTGCCGAAAGTTTTGCGTCGTTAATTAGAAAGGAATTGGTTCAGTCCCGGAAATTGTATTTGTAGCGTAGATGGAACTGTTGTAGATATTCAGGTCCTCCGTATCGATTAAATTATGTTTATTTCTTATATTATTTCTCTTGTTTGTTTTTGAATGATTCGTGTGTTTACTTTGATGCGTGGTTAATATTTTTAAGCGTGCCCCAAGTCAATTTTTCTTTCAGCTTTGCTCAAAGGAGATCTTAACTTTTAATTACTTTAACGTGAGATTTCTGTACATGGTGAAATAAACTTAGTGTGGTGGTCATAAGATCTCATTAATTTTAACAAGATGCCTGGGGTCTTAAGGACATTTTTATTGTTTTTTGTGTCTCGCGCTGAATTAGGTATGCAGTTCACATTTTAGATTTTAATTTAGATTCAGAATGTAAAAGATCGATGTGCGTTTTGCTTGGGTTCGAAACTTGGTTTCTCGTCGTTAGTGATTAACGTGTGGGGTGTCTGAGAATGATATGTTGGGATAATTGTACCTGAGGAAAAGTAAGTGCTTGTGTTCCTGGGAAACTATTGCAGTTTGTAGTTCGGCGCAGGTCATCACCTTTCGGTCATTCTGGCCTTGTGACAGAGTTAGCTGCATCTTCAGCTCTTACAGCGTAATTTATTAAGCAGACTGACAATTCTGGGCAGCTTTTCAAGATTGTGTGCTTCCTGAACCCGATATAATTCTCGCCGACCCCCCAGGTTCGTTCCTTTGTTTGGGTTGGCCTCGTTGGCTGTCCGCGATCAACTTCGTTCGTTGGTTGACTGACTCTTTAATCGCTTCTTTGATTAGGTTCATGTGACTGCCCGTTTTGTACTGTGGTTCTCATTTTGTTTAATAGGTTGTAACACGCATGGGGGAAATGAGAAATGCCTGCAAAATTTTGGTTGAAAATTTCTGAAGAGAGTGGACCAATCGAAAGGAAGAGTCGCGGATGGAAAGATAATATTAAGATTGATTTTATGGAAATATGTTTGGAGAGTGTAGATTAGATTGTAATGGCTCAGGATAGTGGTCTTACGAACATGGTAAGGATACGTCGTGTTTCATAAGAAACGGGGAATTTCTTGACTAGCCGAGTGTGCTTTAAACTTTCCAAGGAAGTGTGTTCATGTAGCTTTGAGATTGATGGCACGATGGTTGAATACTGTGAATTGTAATAGATCGCGAAACGATGGTATTCGTTTTCCAGCCTGAATCAGCGTCTACTCGACGGTCGATTTCATGTCGAAAGCTTTTTTTAAGCCTTCGTCTGTACTTTCCTGGCCTTGAAGATTCAAAGTACAAAAATTTCTAAGATCGAAAATCGTGGAGTATGAGGGCGTGGTCTGGATCGAGAATAGATCAGCTTAGTTTACAGCAACTGGCTTTTGTGAACATGGTAATGAACTTCATAGTTTTGGAGTTTGTTAGTATGTTCGAATTGTAACAGAATTTCATAAAACACTGTACATGCAGCGAATGTTTCTGATAGTTTTATGTAATTGTAGGGTTTCGAACTCTGGCACTTCAGTTTTAAGCTCACATTAGCTTCCTTGAAATTGGTGTAACGTTGTTTCAACAGTGAAATTAAATCGGAGTACTACAAGTGTTCTCTCGCGTTTTGCATTGTACACTGGACGTTGCTTGCTGATACTGGAGAACTGGTGCCAGCTAATAATCGTACAGGGTGTTCTGATATATATGCGTGCTAAAAGAATGATGTTTGTCTTCATGGCACTGAGGTTAAAATCTGCAGACGGCTGAGTAATCCACGTTGACATCCTTAGTTTGAGTCTAACCAACTGTTGGGTCAGAAAGGACGCTCCAGACACATGAAAATTCCCTCTAAATTTTAACAAGTAGAAGTCTGGTAGGTCTACATGAAGCTACCTACTCATGTTCATCTAATTCCGTGCGTGGAGCTATAACTAACTCCATTCCCCCCATACGTCTGGATGGTTCGGTACTTAGTTAAGCCACCAAGGACTACTTCATGTAACAAAGTTACGGGGGGACTGAATCACCAACTTAGTGTTTGCCTGTGTCATAGGCTAAGTCGCTGTCTCCTTAACTGCGTGTGGATTGGAAGGAGTGATTAAACGCTCTCTTCTGTAGGTCGGGGTATTAATTAGTAAGCCAGTAGTGGATTCGCTGCCCCAAAGAGGGGCTCACATTTCCCGGTCTTGTTGTCTTTACTCTGATCAAGATACCTCTTTAACTTGTCCAAAATATAATCATAATTTCGTTTAATATTTCAGGGTTTTTTCCCACCATTTCTTCTGGGCGGCCACTGTTTCAGATTTCCAATTTATCAGAAAATTTCCCCTTACTGTAGCGAAGTTTCCCTCTTTCGTTTCCAGTAGATCGTGTCTTGGAGTGGAGGAGTCGAATTCGTTTATATTATACATTTCCGCCCAAAGGTAACAAGTAATTTTACATTCAGGAAGGAGTTGGTTCGGGCCCTGGGGGGGGGGGGGGGGGGGGGTTGAATCTAGACTGAGCAGAGACAGCGCCACACAGTTTATTTTTAGTAGCAATTGATTCACGTCGCATGACGTCAACACACGTAATCTCTTCGTCTCTGTGACAATTATCTGATTCTGACTGTCAGTGGGGTTTCCATACCCGATTCCCTGAAGGTCTGCGACATTTTTATGTTTTGTGAAGTACAGTTGGTACGCACTGCGCTTTTGTAGGTGGATCGGCCTTCTTCTTATTCGGGTGATTGGTTTTTATTGTGCTTAGATTTTAGTTATCGTTTGTTCTGATAAGTAGACCTTCAGAACTGCGATTTAATGACGTGACATTAAAAATGTCCCGGGTTGTATTCCACTAATGTCAAAATAAAAAAAATGTCGGCATAATTATAGTCATTAACCTTAAGAAGGGATGGTAAAGTTGCGTCATATTGTGATGTAATAAATATATATTATTTAAATCTTGTCCGTCTAATCACAATAAAGTCTTATTAAATATTAGAATATTACAAGAATTAACATTTAAAATATATTGATGTTCTTTATCGAAATATTCGATTTACATTAGACCATCATTTTTCACATGTTTCAGTTCCTAATAGAACTATCTTCAGGTGTATATAATTATATAAAGATTCAAATCAATAATAACTTAAATACAATTTCTATATATTATTTTATTTTATTTTAATGTACATTTTTTATCAGATGTTTGTCAGATATCAAACGATGTTCTTTTCCAGATTTTATTCCATTTTAATAACATATTCGATGTTGTTCTGTATACGTACATCATGCTCAATATTTCGATAAAGAACATCATTTAATATTTTTAATATTTTAAATGTTAATTCTTGTAATATTTTAATATTTAATAAGACTTTATTGTGATTAGACGGACAAGATTTAAATAATATATACTTAAGAAGGGAGTATAAGTATATAAAAAACTTTTTTCGTAGTACTGTGCTCCACCCAAGTTGTAGTTAAATCTCCGTGGCTAATTTTTTTTAAATCTTTATTTGTTGATGCAATTTTAAGTTGATTTTCGCTATAGGCGTTTATTTTAGAAGAAGAAATCGTCTTATCGTAGTGATTAGACTAATGTTAGTACAGCAGTAACTTTACGTCAGATTTTCTTTTAATATATAGTCCACTAGGATACATATATTATGATGTTTTAATTTTTAATTGCTTGGAACTTTTGCAAAATAATTGTCCACTGCGGTCCCCTTTGTATTGCTGTTTTGTCCCTCTGTGTGTAACCTAACCTGGGCATCAGGACCAGATTTTGAACGAAATTTGATGCTTTTGTTAATCGGGTATAAAATATTGGCTCGTCATTGTGTTTGATTGTATCCTCCTTTGATTCGTTAGTACAGTAGACCGGTGTGTGTTATGTATACATAACCATGTTTCAGCAAATCCACGTCTCTCGTAACAATACGTTTCCTATGAATGGTAACAGGGCGTACCAGTCCTCCTCCCCCCACCACCCCGTAATGTCGTCTGTCTGCACTACGAACCCTCCAATTTCATTAAAATGACGGAAGGCGTGTGTAGATCTGAATTAGTCATCGCGAATTCTATGTTCACGGCGTGGGATAAGGGAGCTTGCCTGCTGGTTCCGTGGTAAACTGTCTCTTGTTCCCGGGTTCATTGCTTGGATTCTCTACCCGTAGACTGACTCAGGTTTTTCTTTGGAAGCTGGTAGTCGTTGAAAAGTCCGTGAAATTCTTTGAATTTGTAAAATGAATGCATGCGAATCGGCCAGATGCAACGTTTAAAACAAACTCTGATTTGAAATTAAAGGGTATAAATACCGCCGCGCCTCGTGTCTCTGTGGTAGTTTGTCAGTGACCAATCAGCACTCTCCAGGTTTAAATGTCCTTGTATGAATACGTATTACTTGCGCGGCATGAGAAGTGTAAGCACCCCGGTCTCGTATTTAAATCTTCGCCCGTAGACCTATTATCCTGTTTTTCGTGGTTTTATCAGTCTCTCCAGACAAATGTCGGGGTAGTATTCGTACATGAAAATATGTCACAACCGTTTACTTCCAAATCATTATTAATTCATCATACGATCATTCGACGCTGTATAGTTCGAGGTTCTGACACGGTCGTTAGATAGGCGCTCATAATGAGCGAGGCCTTGCATCACCGGGGGCAGGAGCGTCTTATTAAAATTTGCCCATGGGCGTGTTTCATTAGACGAAGCGTCCTAATGAGTGCGTGGAGCTTTATATTATTATTTTTTTTTTTTTGTAAATTCGTTTGTTAGTTTTTAGCGCCTTCGTTTAGAAAAATTGGGCAGTGTGGAGCTGTGAATAGGGCAGTAAGACGTGGGCAAAGCAAAATTAGCTCTCTCTACAAATCAGGACGTGCGTGCTATCTCGCCAGGGGCCACACGAAATATTTCCACTTGTGTGCGTGTCTGTCACACAAGGCACTGTGACGTCACAAACATAATTCAGTGGCCCCCAACAATCATAAAGAGGTCTCTGTACGGGCTACTTGTCATTTCGCCCGTCGGAACTGTTGAATATTAATTTTTGTGTTATTTTATTTCTGTTATTACAAGCCCTGCCCGCTTTTACGGACCCCGATGTAAATTCTGTCTTAAATTGGAACTGTTCTTTCGTATGCACGCAATGTTATTAATGGTGAAAACGTTCGTAGGTTTTGGGTTAAAGTAGAATTTTTCACTATGAAGGCTGTAAATATGGGCTTTAATCGCATCGGAGATCAAGCATATTTTGACAGATTTTTTGCGTTTCGATTTTCCTTTCTCGCCATAGCTCAGGCGGCTAGGTCCGTCTGCTGAAGTTCGCTTTGGCGTTGAAATATCGTGACATAAACATCCGTACAAATTTTGTACGGATCTTTGTTTGTGTGTTTGTTACAGTCTTGTCTACTGCACGAGACTTGAGAACTTTGAAGTAGTTTTTGAAGTTTCCTGGAGGAAATACGGCGTCGTCGAATTGCGCGATTATGAATCTGTAATGTTGACTCTTCTTTCTACACGTTTGCAGGCACTTGAAGGAAAGCACTCATAACTTTTCCGGGAACCTCTTGTTTTTACAAGTGTGTACTAACGTCTCGATGTAAACGGATCCTTTGCAACTTTGAAAGATGTAACAGAAACTACGTGCGTCGTCATAACTTTGGTGTTGTCCCCATGTTATGAAGAAGTTCAGTTTATCACTCATTCTGGTGTGATACTGAAACACACGAAATTCTCGTCTCTCCAAACAGAATTTGCCGTCATGAAAAGACGAACGCCTCATGGCATCTCTGAGATTCCAACAGAAGTTTACAATAAATTGCATGTATTGTTTTGCGTGCTAAATACACTCGACGTCTGATGACAAAAGTATGAATTTCAACTTTATAGTTTAGATGCGTCATGTTTGTGTTCAAAATTCAAATATATATTTATTATTCAAGTCTATACACAAACTTTTAAATTGTTGATGTT
>NW_019059645.1:1011683-1023877 GCF_000696155.1 Zootermopsis nevadensis | reverse complement strand
AACATCAACAATTTAAAAGTTTGTGTATAGACTTGAATAATAAATATATATATGAATTTCAACATTCAGTTATTTAGTTACTGTAATTTCACGATGCTGAACACTAATAAAGTTGAACGCATTTCACTTTCCTCTTACCGGCTAAAACTACATAAGTCAGCGCCAAGATTTGATTGCAAGGTTTTCCCGATAACTTTTTCAAGCATCGAATTAAAGAAACCAACACTGTGCCAGTTCTTGCCGGTAGCCGGGAAGCGACAGTTGGGTTCAACTTTATCAGTCGATATAGTGTCATTAAAGTACGCGCTGTATAATCCGGACGGCACTGAGGTAGCGCGCCCATTTCTCGTCTGGTATTTTTAACGGTAGACAGAATTGTGGTGTCTCTTGAGAGATGCTGCTCTCGATATGCATATTTCAGTGTAGAGAAGAGATGCGACTGGCCTTGAAATACCCAGATGTTGCCAAAATGTAGATTCCGAACATGTAACAGCTGACGGGCGTCACATGTGCACCGCGTAATGACGTCATTGCAAGTCTGGATTTTTTCCCCCCTTTAAAGCCGTGCTGGGTCTCTGTTATGGTGATGTGATGATTTGATGTGTGCTCTGGTTAGGCACAGCGTCGGTTGTGGGCTGGAATTTCCCTAAATGCAGTCTGCGAACGTCGTGGACCAGTATTCAGGACGTCTGGTAGAAGTTTACCAACGTTTCAGAGGTCCTTCCTGCCTCCATCATCAGGGCTACCAGACTACACGGCGCAACAACCCAGAAGACAGACATCTTCAGACTCACCGCTGTGATAACCTCAAATCGTACATACTGTCTTTTGGGTTGTTGTTTCGTGTAGTCTGGTAGAAGTTTACTGACGTTTCGAAGGTGCTTGTTGCCCTGATTGAGACAGTAAATACGTCTGAAACGTCGGTAAACTTGTACCTAACTACACTGCATAACAACCCAGAAGACAGACATCTTCATTTCGGAGAGTAGACATGATGATGACAGTTTTCGAGTCGAATAATAACAGATTTCTTTAAGGTCCACAGGTTTTGTTTGAAACTGTTTGGAAACTGTGAATACTTAAGAAATATAAGTAGAGACAATTTTATATTTCTCTGTTGATTGCAGCCGGTCGGTAATATACGTATCTGTAGTACCGATTGCCTGTGCATCTTGGGCATTGCTTTCCTCTCTTGTTTTTATTTTCACCAAAAGCTGGAGAAGCCGGTGAAATCTCGAAACACACAGCGTCAAGGCCCTCCCTCCAGGCTGTTTTTAAATACTTGAGTTATGAAACTTCTTACCTTGTACGTAATTTGGTTATGAAACTTCCTAGTTTAAAGCTCGGCAACATTGAACTTTGGCCTGTCTGTACCATTACGACGAGCCGGTGCCCCGAAGTTAAAATACGTACGCAATATTGAAGCCGAACCCTGCAGTTACCCCGTGTATAAAATCCCTTGTTCTTCGTCTTCGTTGCTTAGAACGCGACGGGAATTGTATTTTCAGCCTTCGAAGTCAGACGTTTCCAGTTGATGCGGTGGCTGACTTGACAAACAGTCATAGAAGGCGCGAGGATGGTCGTAATTGCGGAGAAGCCACTTCGCTTGATTGGATGAAAAGAAAAATAATTTTCGACTCATGACGTCTTGTGTCGTCTACGGAAAGGGAAAGTGCGACTGCTTATCTGCATTTTGAGGCCAGCGAATAAATTCTGTTTTGGAGAATAGCAAACGGCCTCGGTGGTGGGATTGCCATCTTGGGACCCGTAGGTTTTAAACCTTCTTGCGACATATTTCGTATCCCCCCTCGCTTTCAATCTGCCCGACGGAGTTGGACCCAGCAGAATCTCCGTTTCCTCACACGCTCGCAGCCAGCATTCAGGAAGGGGCGGGGGTTAAAATTGTAGTAAAATTCAACAGCGAGAACGGCGTTGAAAGGCAGTTACAAAAGAATACAAACAGTGGAAAGTTGCACCCTTAGCTGGGAATTTATGGTTGTGATAAGTAATAAAAAAGGCCCCGTCATAAATGCAAGTTCTGTAATATAGTCGAAGTTGTATCACCACTGTACGGTGATTAATTTATATTGACATGTCATAGAACAGTGGTATTTAACAATTTTTTGTTCGCGTACCCCCAGATATAATTTCTCTTCAACTTTGTACCCCCAAAGTTGTTGGTGTATAATTCAAGTTATACATAGTATATAATCTACATATAAAATAAATTAAATAAATTACATTACTGATTATTTATTGTTTATCATAAAATAATATTTTTTTTTAAATTTCACGTACCCCCTAAGATGTCTTCGCGTACCCCCGTGGGTACACGTACCCCGAGTTGTATACCACTGTCATAGAACAGTAGAGAAAGTTAGATAAAACATTTATTGTTAACAGCGTGAGAACAAATTGTGGACTGTTTTCTGATGGTTACTTAGTAATTTGCCGGATTAGAGGAATATCTGTAGAGATTAATATGTGACCCGTGGAAGACAGTCCAGAATTTTAATTTAAATATTTCAAATTAAAGAACAGTGTATTTTGGTTCAAACAACATGCATCATGGAATATAATCGTAGAACGCTAAACAATGTAGGAAGTAATTGCTAGCGGTGCTGTGTACATCTACGTTTAGGTCTCGCCAGTGGTCTCTTGCTTTGAGGTAGTTCAGTTACGCTATTGAGAAAACGTCGCTAAACAAGGCACGAAGCAGTGGAAATTAGGACAGCTGGTCTACGGGCTGAAACTGGACCCGGAGACCTGTTGAATACGATGGGTGGGTAATAACTAGCCATTGTATCCACATGTGGCTCTTGGCAGGTTTACTTAACGCAGGATTCAGTAATACTCATGAAGTTGGATGCACTATTTTAACATTCCGGTCCTGCATCGCCAAAAATAGAAGGCTGAACAAACCGGGGCTTCAACGACGAGGCCTGTCGCCCGCCGGCCCGCGACCCCCGGGATCTGCACGGTCTGGCTCCCTGGGCCTGGGCCTTGTCCTCACCCGCGTGCTGAAATGTCGTGCGTGTAGCCTACGGTGTTCGGGGCAAGCTTCAATCAGTAGCGAGGTGCGCGTCGGTGTTTTTTTATTTTCCAATGTCTGATTCTTCTTGTGCAAAAGTAATTACACTGCTCGTATCTCTGTGCGCACCAGTGTTAGAAATAAAAGTTGTAGGACCGTATTTCAAGTATCATTAAACATGTTCCCATTCATGTACTGTACAGTCTTGAGACTTGCAAGGAATGCAGGAAGTCCGAAGCGTTAAAGGCAGACGCTGTCTTATCTCCTTCCTCCTTCACCCCGCAAGTCACAAGATTACAGTCGCGGACTATAGTATGTTTTATTATTGCCTTGTAAATGTTTTGTTATATTTTTCTTCTATTGAAGACGTTTATGCCCTCTACGTATATTTTTCTTCTATTGAAGACGTTTATGCTTTCTACGTACTTCACTGTTCCAAACTGCATGTCAGTGTTTTAGCAGTTATTGTTAACATTCAGAGCGTCTACCACTCTTTCAGCTCGCACGTGGTTTAATACACTTAGTAACTTGAATTTATTTGCTCGAAGTCTTAACAGTTTGTCCAAACATCTCTGATGACCGTGGGTACGTTTATGCGGACTGTATCAGCCATGTCAAAGTGTCGATCCGCCAATTTTTTATTGTTCGGGTAATATCTAACTGGTTTTAAGTCACAGTCTTTAGTTTTGGTTCAGAAATAACTCCAAACTGCAGACCCTCCTCGAGATGCTTGTAGTGACTCATCTGGCCAGTAAATTCCCTCGACTTATACGAAACTCTTAGATTCGTCACCGAATTCACAAGATCGCGCCACCAGATCTGTTTTGGGGCAGATGGATCGAGTCCATATTGTCTGTCTTTGTTTCTTTCACATCCATTTTAACATTAACTCACCTCAGCCTAGGTCAGTGATGGCGAGCTATATCGCTGCTGCTTGCCAAATTATTCCCGGATTTTTGCGAGCCTTTGTGCCAGAGGTCTCAGCTCGTAAATTGCTCGCCAGCGCGCCTTGTTTCTGAGACCCTACTCCATTTTATTACACGCATTTTGCAGATGTCGGTATGGACGTCGTTGTTTTAGAGCTGCGCAGTTGGTACTAATTAATCTGAAATATGAATTATGACGTGGGGTGTGATTAACACTTTAATTTCAGTGGTAACTATATGTACCACCCGCGTTAACAATTAATAACTCTTTTTTTATTTCTTACGAGTCTCTCTGTAAACAGCGATTAGCTCTTTAAACAGCGTCAACTAGTTGATCTTTGTAATGGTGAAGTGTTGTGTTTTCTTCGCGGTACGGGCTGGATTCTTAAATTTTATTTAGACGTGCTTAGGCTTCAGGGAGACATCAGTCAAAGTTCAGTGTGTATGAATCAGGAAATTGAAATCAAACACCTAGACGTTTCGGACCTCGCAAATGCTGAGATGGTTCCCAAGTTCCAAGTTGCCACTGCAAGCTTCTCATGCAGCCCTCCCGATTTAAATTAATCAAAATTTACCACCCCTTAACGCCGTCAAAATTTACCCCCCTCCCCTCAGTAGGAACTTATAAATAATGTCCTAAACTTCCAAATTAATAGCCTCAGCTTTCTCTAATACAAAATTTCAAAATTCCGTCTTTTATGCCAATCATCACACTAACGCCTTCACTCTTACTTTATCCTTAACAGAAGGACGAGCGGGCATTGCCTGGGGACCTTCTAACTATAAGATGCTCTTTCTCCCCCCCAGATATCGAAGTGTCTCTCACTTCTCCCCCACCAATTTCCTCTTTCTCTCTCTCTCTCTCTCTTATATATATTAGGCTTCAGGGAGAATAATCATTCAGTCGGCTGTGCTGGACCAGAGAAATATGGAATCTGGCCTGTTTCGTAGAGACACGAGGACACGTGAAGCCCGATCTGGATATTTACTTAACTTTCTTAGTTGAATGCCGGCATTTAATTACTTAATAACTTAGCTGAGAGACTGTTTCCTGAAACGAGCTGGACTGGGTTTCTGCCAACGTCAGTAATTTGTTTTGTGCCAACGAAATACGAGAAGCAGGCTTTCTGTCAGCAGTCATTGTACTGTAGAACAAGCTAGGAAGTGTAAGTATATCATAAGTATTCTAGCGCGGTCGCCAGTACTTAACATTTTTGAATGGTTGGAAATCCCATGGCGGGGGATTCCCCACACGATAATACCCCGGCTGAAGATTCTCCGGGAACTGCCCGACATTTGATGTTTGTGAATGGCCAGAGAATTCCCCTTCTAGGGATTCCTCACTCGGTCAGTTTAGCGTGTAGAGATGCTGGCACTTTGCATGAAGGCCTCCGCGTATTTTGTTCGCGGAAGTGATTGGATGGGGAATCCCCACTCATTGAATTCTTCTGCTGCTTACGAAGGTCAGATTATGGCGAACACACCAGCTATGTTGTCCTATTATTATAATTCCTAACTCCGTCATATTTTTTCTATCATTTTCTTTGTTTTGTTTCAATTCTTTTGACAAAAAAGGTGTTCTGTTTTTTAAGATGTTATTTCAGCCGAAGATCTCCTTATCAGTCTCATATCCTACCCACCAAACCGACTTTGAGCCCAGGCTAATGTCAGCCATTGGATCATATTTAGTCTTCTTATGTGCACACCATTGTAATATTATCTTCACATCTACGCGTTGGTTTTGGAAGTGGTCTCTATTCTTGAGACATTGCATCTTACATTTTGTACGCATTTCTTATTCTCTAATCTGTACTGATATAATTGTTTGTAACAAATGTGTCTTGGCTGATCATTGGCGAAGAAGTTTTGTTTGTTGGATTTTCTGTATGAAAACTCTGATCAGAACATTTTTGTTTGTTATCTATCGCTTGGCCGTGGCCCAGGAAACCGATTCACTTTCACTTTAGAAATCTGCAAATACACGTCGTGATACACGTGTTCTATCTCGGCACATTGTAATCGAGTTGACGCAGCTTATGAACTGCTTTCAGAGACCTCTGCTCTGTCGATGGTCATAATCGATGGTGCTGATCGATTTATTTGCAGATAGTTCCCAGTTAATTGCGAAGTGTGTTTCGATTCACCCTCGATCCCATGTCAACACTCGAAGCCCACCTCTGAGGTTGATGGAGTGCAATGTAATGGACAGTTCATACCAGGGCTGTCCAGACAAACGTAGCATCAGACGTACAGAAGTTCAGGTTTTGTTCCATCGTGGGCTTACAGATTCGACGAATACGAGCCGATTAGTTAACACTTGGACCTCGTACACTGATGGTTCCGGGTTGAAATCTCGGCTCTGACTTGGTTTTATTCGTTTTCCTCATTCCCCCCAGGCAAGTACCGCTTCCTTCCTTATCCTTTCCAATTCGTTAACTAATGTGCTGTTGACAGAGGCGATCATGAGTGGGAGAAACTTTAGAGCCTTGACGCGGACAGATGGTTGGGGGGGAGGGAGAGAGAGAGAGAGAGAGAGGATCCCGCTGGATGCCAGGTTAGGGGTGGGGACTACTTTAGGTCTTCGGACAGAAATTTACTAAACTTAGTAATCTCACAGCGGTGAAGAAACCGACGTTGATCTTCCTGGTTGCGACGTGATGTAGATACCAGCGTTTCGGAGGAACATATTGCTTCCATCTTCAGGGCTGAAATGCTCTCTGCGTTACAACGATATCTTCGCTGCTATGGATAAATTGGGAAATAATTCTTTCTTGCGTTTCTTCAAATTGTATATAAATAAATTGAGGCAGCAGGGACCTCTGAAACGCTGGTAAACTTTCACTAGACTATACACGGCGCTACGACCCGGAAGACGGTCATGGTGACGGACCCGCTGCGTTATGACTCTTGTGTTCCATCTGAAACACAGCTTAAAATTAAGACTATCAGATGTAGTTGTGTGTCAGACATGCCATGCCACAAATAACGTGTATCTGACCGAACATTTATATTGGGTACGTTTTCACTTGTACGCTGGTAGACCGCTTTAACCGAACAAGATAGTTGCTGAAAACAAAATTATTAATTTCCGCACGTGACACAGTATTCCACTTTCGGTTGGTATTGATTCTCTAAAGCTTTTGACGAGGTTTGATTAATTAAAACACAGTTAAGTTGCAATTTGAACATTATCTGAGGTCTGTGGTTAATTGTGCGCTTCTATTAAGGTTACTGATTACAGGACCAGTCTCGAAAGTGAAATTAATAAAATGATGATTAAGTCCTTAGTGTATCAGGTTAGTATTCAGTGGCGTCTTGGTTTAATCCTTGATGTCGACACTCAACTAACATTGATGAAACAAATGCGAATGCAATAACTGTCAGTCGCGTGAAGACAGGAGTAGATTAAATTCTCGAAACGTCGTTTTTTAATAAATTCGCCTTAAACATTGTAGGATGTCAACCGTGACCTTGGTGCAATTAATCAACGATTGAACGAACAAACAAACGAAGTTACGGAGCTGTTAGCATGCCACATGGTTCTTTTACAGGCGTCCGTGTTCATTAAACTTTATCACAAATCTGTGTGAGGTAATGACGGTATTTACTCTTAAGAGTCAGTGTGGTGTAGGCGTGGAGCTGCATTTATAGAAATGAGACTAGGAAATTGTACCCAAATTTTGAGTACACACATTTTTCAAAATGATTTATTTGTGATTTTTTCATATCTTAACGACGTTGGTGTTTGTTTGTTTCTGATGTTAAATCTTCATCCCTGAAGGTGGACGCAGTATGTACATGAGAAACCCACCACCGACCCTTGTCCCAGATGAATTCAGTACACACTCAAAATACCCTGTTTTAAAGTTGTCCTCAAAATGGCCTCTCCTTCGTCAGTCCTTGAAAATATGTCGTATCCATCTTTATCGTGCTTATGCGCGCTACATACCCAGTCCATCTCTCCGGCCTCAATTTTATCACCCTAGCAGTGATATTGGGGAAGCAGTCTGTAAGAATAGGCAGTGTCGGGCTCCACACATTTTTACCGCCCTGAAAATTTAAATTTTCATCAATTACGGAGCTAATCGTTACTAGCTTCAGCGCGTTTCTGCTGATAAGGATGGGAAATTAAAAGCTGAGCAGAAGCAGTGACGTAGTTGACGGGCGCCCGGAACAGTTTCACGTTCACGATCCACCCCACAACTCAGAGGCGTCGGTAATCGAATCTTATGCTTTAAGTATCTGCTTCTGTAGAATGCTGTTCTGATTATATTGAGCATTGCTTTGTGTGGATTGGCCTGTATTTGAATTACGTATTTTTTTACGTTCCCAATTTTCATCTGTTTATTTCCGGAATTTATAAAGTGTTTCTCCCTGTGGTTCTTAGAGTATCTGCTTCTGTAGAATGCTGTTCTTATTATATTGAGCATTGCTTTGTGTGGTTTGGGCTGTATTTTAATTACGTATTTCTTTACGTTTTCAATTTTCATCTTTTTATTTTCGGAATTTATAAAGTGTTTCTCCGTGTGGTTCTTATTCCTCTTCAGAACGCTGCTTTACATTTTAGTCATTATGTATCCGGCATTACCGATGTGATTAAGTAAAATATACTAATTTGATATGAATTCTTATTTGTAGTTTTAGGGCGTGTGTCACTCATATAACCCGCTCGCCTAGCAGACGAATGTCTTGTTTAAAGTTTATAGTCATCCATGACGCGCGAGACATAAACGTTCAGAATACAGTCTGCTGATTTTAAAAATCTCCGACAGTTACGTAATGTGTTTAGTGTGCGCCATCATAAGCGTTGTCCAACTTCCGTCGCCCTGTCATTAAATTGATGTACGCTGAGTTAACAATTTGCTTTATATGGCCTGCGCGACGCACTTTTTAATGTCACCCCCCACGTGTTTTTAAAGTTTCGTTTTGTTAAAATACGTTTTCTGCAACTTGCAAACTTATCAAACTTTGTAAGCGAAATCACGTTTCCAGAGATGGCGGATTGTTTATCTGTTATTAATGAATGTCGAAAGTATAATTGGGGTGATTAAGTAATTTAGTGACCCGCACAGCAAAGGGTAAATTTTTACGAATTTAAATCGGGTCGTGGGGGTTGCAGAAGAACTTGAGATAAACTTTTGCAGGTGAAGCTACTCTAAATATAGCCTTTGAATATTCAGTTCCTACCTCAAAGAAAACACAACTCTTTACCATTTTAAATGTCGACATTTAGTGCACCGTTTAAGGACATAATCGCATTGCAGACCTGACCTAACCCACAAATAAAATGTGGGCAGAATCAGAATTACTGATTTTGAAGCAGATGGTACATATAGTTACCACTTTCCTTGTCTTTCAAGAATTGTATCCGATGTATGTCGGAAGCACTAGGGTCCACATGTGCGATGCTACTGAAGGTTTTACCTGCAAGCTAACAATAGCAATACGTTGGCTGAATTTCTTGCCAACTCTTTGTCCCCAGCCTGATTCTCTCTGTCTTCAGCTGGGAAGCGACTGGAGTATAATTATAGAAGAGAGCTACTTTTTCCGTCTCTCTCTCTGCTGCCTGCCTGTATTTCTTATTTGCAACTGGTTGTATATTCGTCAGTGCCGACACTTCACAGTGCAGGACGACCATAAAACTTATGACCATAATGCACGTATCTTAATCTGGTGAGGTTTCAGATTCTCAAGGCAGCGAGTATGAAGATGATTGTCCTCCGGGGTATTTCGCTGCGTAATCTGGTAGAAATTGGCCGACGTTTCGCAGGTGCTTACAGCCTCGATGATTTGGGCGATGATGCAGGGCGATCACCGTGGTGATATAAATAGTAAGCGCCCCTGAAACGTCGGTAACTTCTACCAGACCACCAGATAGATGGAGTACTGAAGTTTAACGCAACCGAATGGGAGATATCTAATCCAGTGATAAAGGTACGAATGTGTATGGAGACCCGGAAATATTCTTAACCTCGATACCAGGTGCAGGACAGTCGTTTTAGGCTGACTTTCGTGGAAAGAGCCCGCGATGGATTGAGGCTGTTTGATAACACTTAATGTTATTAGGGTGACGAGATCAAGGAGGTTGAGATGAGCAGGGCATGTAGCGCGCATGGAGACTGATGAGAAATGCACACAAAATTTTAGCTTGAAAATCTGAAGGTAAGAACGCATTCGGGAGACTTAGGTAATGATCGTAAGATAATATTAAAGTTGATCTGGATTCGTGAGAGTCAGGAGGTAATTAATTAGTAAATTAGATATTTTAATTTGAACTGTGTTATTTCTGTTGGAATTCTTTGCTGCGTTCGTCACATGCGTGTTCGTATTTGACAGGAAGAAAGTCTCCACTCTTTGCATTGCAGATGGCTTTCTGAGTATTGGGTTTGTATGTTCACTGCAAGGAGCTGAAGATTATTGTTGGACCCTGCCTGGAAATTCGGCGCCCCACACCAGCCTGGAGTTATTCGTGGGCTAATTGATTTCAGCTCTTCCCTTCTGATTGTAAATATAGAAGTACATCTCTGGCTGGCCGTGATTCAGCGGTTTCTTTCCGGCGTGGACCAATCCCAGTTCTGTCTTTCGTCATTGTAACATCCAGACATGATGTCCTGTTAGAGAATTAACCAATCACGTTTTGGCTTTTCGCAAGAAAATTAATTTGCTCTGAATTATATTTATTCTCGTTCTGTCTTATGCCACAGTCACCTGTTCAGCCATTAATCTAAGAATCATTTTGAATTAGTTTTAAAAGCAATACCTTTATATCACAATGCTTCACGGAGGAGTTAAGAATGTCCCATGCCGATAATGAGATATTCTGGTTTCAGCTGGCACAAACGTGTGTCCAAAGGCGTCTTCTTGTGATATTCGGACCCTTAAAAAGCGACACATTTATTAATCGGTGGACTGACTATATCAATTTTTGAAGGCTTACCTCAATGTAGTCTTCTGGGTCGTGAACTTTCGTCGTATTTTAGACGGTTACCGACCATCGCGAAGGAACTTGCTGATGGCGTCCTGAGTTTTGCCAGGTACCAGGAGCTAAGCAGGCCCGTAAAACCCGCAGCTGTCCCGCTCAACAAGTGTTGGATCTGAAGAAGGACGGAGGAAGGCGAAGGCAATCAGCAAACAACTCGACTCACGCCAGTGAAGCGCGAAATTAGCTTTTCTACGTTTTGTCGTGACAGAAATACGTCGCAATTAAACTATTGTGCCAGGCGAAACACGAGGAAGGCTTACGTCATTCGGGTCGTATGCGTTTGTAACAGAGGGCAAAGGATGTGTGAGTTACAGATGCACAGAGCTATAATGTTACCTGTTTTATACAGCTGTGAAAACTTGGCATTTCGTCCTAAACAACAGAGACTTAGGATTCTTTGAGAATAGGATCCTTATGAGAATACTAGGACCTCAGAGGGAGGAATTATTAATAATTGCTTATGGAGGTTGCAGTAAGTGAGACACAAACTCGCATTGTGGAGATAAGAAATTGAATTTTAATCTGAAAACTTTTATGGAACATTCCATTTGTGAGGATAATATTAAAATAATCTTAGAGAAAGAAGATTTTGAGTTGTGGACTGGATTAGGTTGGCTGGCTATTCTGGAAGTGGTAGCGAAGCTTGGAGGTTGTAGAGAGACGGGGGATTTATTGACTAGCTGAGCGACTGCGAGCTTCTAAAACGTTCTGTGGTGCGTGGAAGTTAGTCTCTAGATTTATGACAATAAGTAGGCCTATTATTTTGACACAAACAGAACTTCAAGGAACGAACTACGACATGAACGAATTCTAAATTGCCTCCCTCTGCGTCCATTTTGCTGGGAATTTCCCATTTTGGTCTGAATCATTCGTCATACGACAGCGGCCTGGGGGGTGCCCCCCCCCCTCGGTGCTGCCACCTGTTGGTCGGACAGTAGCTGAGATTGCGATTCGGTTCATCGGTGGAAATTAAACGCATACCGACATACGCGCCTTAGACGAGATTCGAAAACACAACTGTGGAGATCAGAGGTGGCCGTCTAGTGGTTTCTGTGTGGGTAACGCACTAAGTTCACGGCTGCTTAACTAGTACAGAAATTCCATGTCCGCGTCATGCGAGAGAGAAGTTTCGTTGTCTTGTTCACGAAACCCTGCGCGTTTGATCTTACTTTGAGGCAGTTTATTTCAGTACATAACCTTCACACCCTATTTATCTTAAGATCCGTTTTAATATTAGCCTATCTCATCCTCTAGA
>NW_019059645.1:985158-1002386 GCF_000696155.1 Zootermopsis nevadensis | reverse complement strand
GGGGGGGGTGGAGGGGGGGGCACAACCTGAGGGGAGAATTAATATGTGCTGCACGGCGTGAGCTCGTACTTTCAACTATTTGGAATTGCCCTATTAAAAAGAGCACATGCCTGGGAACAAGAGTTATTAAATAGAGAAAGTCTGTAGTTTATTCTGTGCGATGTATCTGCTGTATTCTGCTCAGTGCACTTAAAAAAATATGCAAATGTAAAAGATTTTACTGTAATTCGGCGTTAAATCTCTGAAGCACGAAGCTGATCTAAATAATATTTAGAAATCCATCCCCTTTCTTCCAAAGGAAACAAAACGCGTCTCCGTGACAACGATCGGTTGGTTAATGCTGTTTAGGGAAATCCATAAATCCGTAAATAAAAAAAAGTGCCGTATTATTTATTATTTCCTTATGTGGTACATATAATTACCACAGGCTTTAAAGTGCTAAGAGTGGTTCGTGATTGTGTAGTGTCGTTGGCTTTCGAGCAGTTTGTTTGTGCGTGTAGCAAACACACGAGGTGGTTTCAAATTACAAAGAACGTACCTCGAAAATTACTGCAATTCGCTGTTATCATTTCTAGTTACTATAGACGATCTGGTAACAAGGTATTAGTGGGATGTTAGTGTAAGTTGATAATGGCTCGTGAGTGAACAAGATGTTAATTTAAAATATAAAGTATTTATGCTAATCTGTTGTTATTGCTAGTGGATGTCATATCGTGCATTGCTGAAACGGTGAAAGAGGTTTATAGTAAATAATTCAGAATGAGGCTCTGGGGATATTGAAATGCCCTTGAGATAAAAGTTGTATCTCGTGAAAAATCGTGCTGCTTGAAAAATATTAAATTGAGCCCCCCCCCCCTCCCCGCATCACGAACCTTGCCCTTCTTAAACCCAAATTTATATCCGGTTGTGAATGATTTGCGCTGAATATTTTTTGTATTTCTGTGTTAACTGTGTTAGAGCAGTGATGTTCGAAATCGGATGTTAGCAGAGATATTAATTTTTAAGCCTTTTAGTGCGGGAACAAGCAACGAAAAAAACATTTTTTTATGTATCATGAAATTTTTTTTAAGTACGTGAGAATATCTGCACGCACGTGTCTCGTGTGTTCCGTAGCATCTTTTGAAAATTATCCGAATGTAACAAATATGCAATTCACGTGTGAATAACTATGCAGAACCGTACACAGCGAATATTTGAATGACGTTCTGTCTCTCTGGATTTTTTAATGGGAACGTCACTACGGATTTTCATCGCATTTCTTGATTCTTTTCTCTACACACGCAGTAAAAAGCTTTACAAGAGAGTTTGCTGCAGGTTTATGAAAGTACACTCAAAGGAGGATAAAGTTACAGGAGGTTGGAGGTAACTACACAGTGAGGAGGAACTTCATAGTTTCCACTCCTCACAAAATTATCATCACGTGATTAAATTATTTTATTATTTTTATTTCTATTATCTTGAGATAGTATAGTTGCGTCATATTGTGATATTAATTAAAATAATTATTATATTTGTTTACCGTCAAATCACAATAAAATAGTAAGATAAGATAATTAAAATGATTAAAATATCATCGATGTAAATCGAATGCTCGATATGGAACATAAGATGATATTTTAATCATTTTAATTATCTTATCTTACTATTTTATTGTGATTTGGCGGTAAACAAATATAATAATTATTTCTATTATCTTCTGAATGCAAGTCTGCGGCATTACCTACTCCAACCGGTAAAGGAGAAGGAAATTTGAGAGAAATATTGGATGAAACTGACTCAGAATCTTCTCAGGTATGTGGTTTCAGGTGTCAAAGGTGTAGAAAATTCTGCTTGTAATACCAGAGAATTTATTTGTTATTGTAATATCTTCGCACTGAGGGGTTCGATGGTGTTCCAGAACAAAGTGTTGACTGCAGTAGTTGCTTTAAATAAGGAAGCAGTAGCGAGATAAGAAGGACATAGGAGCTTCTAATGTTTGGTCTTCACGCACTAATAAATTTAGCGTGATTAAATCGATAATCATAAGCTGGGTTTGTGGGTAGCACGCGTGGGGTATGTAATGTTGATCGGACACCCTGGGAGGGAGGATGGAGGGCGTGTGAGATTGAGGGTAGACGGACATTCCAGCATCTCAGGGTACAGTGCAAGTTTTTTGACCGGCTAAGGACGATGAAGTTTTCAAGGACAGCTTTCGCCATGGGATTAATTACGTATTAAAGTTAATAAAGCCTCAAACTGTTGAATGATTTCGCATGTATGATTGTGTGGGTTTTATTAGTGTAAAGAGCCTTTTCGAAATGTAAAGTAATGATTTTGCGACGCCGTGGAATGTGTGTTTGCACCTCCCATTTAAATCACGTTCGTAGCTGATGGATGTTGCTGGTGGCTGATTAACTTTTTCGTCGTAAATTCTAACTATTCCACCCTTTAATGCTCTGCACGGTTTTATGGTCTTCTCCTTTCTTTTGACCTATATATATTATGGGTTAATTTACTGTGTAGGCTTGAGGGTCGTAAAATGGCCCTTTTGGGTCACGTGTTAACTTCACCAAGTTGTGACATTTGAGTTTTTTTTTTTTGAGGTCGATGTTTCAGTTTGCTTTGTTTGTGGAGATGGTTTGTGCTTCACTGGCAACGCGTGGTCTGCCTTATCGCCGTACAGAATGTCACACTTGGTCCCTCATACACGGCCTGATTATCCAAATGACTTGCCAACGTTCTGTCATTGACTGTACACGTAACTACGCTCCTTACATCTTCTTGATCTTCAAAGTGAACGCTTTTTAGCAGATTAGTAACCGTCCTGATTTAAATTTCCTGCTATACTCAGTGGGCACAGCTGTGAAGGTTTTGTGTTAAGGCCCCGTTGAAAATTCAGCTGAGAATAATTCTGTCCTTAAATTGTTCAGAGGGCATAATAAATATTAGACTGTCCTTCGACTTCCGTGTACCAAGTGGCACATCAGTTTTTTTGCGCGGCTTAAGTGAATACTAAAAAACGGAGATTGTCGGTGTCATGCGGAGTGGTTGGTCGGTCCACAGCTGGCGGCGGTCAGCTGTCTGCCGCCCCCTAATTGCGGCTTCTGTCACGTGATAAAGGCGCCTGCATGAAGCGACATATCTCACCCGCAGATGAGTTAATTACTGGACCATATGAGGTCTGTGAGTTTGCTGGTACAAATCACTGGACAGTTTATTTATTGTCTCCAAAGAATCACTTAAGCACACAGCCAACCCGCTGAGTAGGCCTGTTAGTTGTTGTGGTAAAAGCCTTGCTGTTTGTGATCGTTTGATCTTATTTATGCTGCAAAGAACGAGACACCAGTAATTTAGGTTTTTTATTTCGTGTTCTGTCTGACGACAGGTCCATATGAACAGGATCCTTCCATCCTTTTCTCGGACTGGGACCTGTTCATATACGTTCTTGGCAGATGATCCAGAAGTGGTTTGCCATTGCCTTCTTCTGTGTGTGAATGGAGTAATTGTTGGGATGCCACGGAGGAAAACTCCGTGACGCCTAGACCACGGCCTTGCCCAACACAAGTTATAAATTCGGGCACCGCCGGGAATCGAACCCGAGACCCCAGGATTACAAGGCCAGCGTTCTAACCGCTAGACCACCGTGGCCCTTCAATTTAGGTAACGCAAGGACAAAACTTATGTAAGTGATTTTACTTTGACGAAACGTCTGTGATTAAATTTGCGCAGGACTAAAGCCCACCAACGACGTACAATGTTTAATTGAGTTGTGGCCCAGGTATGTAAATCATTTTGGTTTGCACGGTTTTAATAAACAGAACTTAGGGACGCTTCCAATCGTGCATTTCGTCATTTGCGGTATTCAGGTTTTTCAACTTGTTCGGATGCGCAGGTAGAGGAGAGCACGATGTAATCGCCTTGCGCCGATTTGCTCGTGGAGATACTCAACACCAGGATCTTTTGTTTCAGGTAGGGGAGAAGGACAAGTCTTCGGGAGGAGCTGCCGATACCACCAACAAACTTGGCTGCAGCGAGAAACGCAAGGCGGAAGACGGGGAACCGAACAAGGACCTCAAAAAGGTAGGCGAAACAGCTTCACTTACGACGGATATTTACGTGAGTAACGTTAAAGGTGTAGCAACGTACCACGACGACGTAACGAGGACGTCGAGGCACAGGTTTACTATGCAAGACTGCAAGTTTTCTGTTAATCAAGTTCATAAAGGTCAACGTACCGTAGAACGTAGTTTTGATGTTATTTTCATTTCGTATTATTAAAATTGTGTTGGAGGATGGAGGTTTACGGCATATTGGGTATATTCATTTTCCCCTCACTGTATTTCAGTATTAATTAGTAGTCTTCATTTCTACTCGAAGTCCTGAGTAATCGATTTCGCGTTGCAGTATCGATACTTTTCATCTGTGTCAGATGCAGCCCGGAATTTGTGTCATATAAGATAAGGGGTGCGTGGAAGGGCAGATGATCTTGGGGGTTTCGTTCCTATTTGCTTCTATTTTCTCTCTGGCCGCGTCAGGATTGCGCGAGTTCTACTGACTCTTAAGAAGACAACGTCACAGCTGACGAACATTCGCTTGGTAGTCCATTTCTTTCTTACTTTGAGTTACTTTGTTATTGGCGATACTCGTCTTGGACGTGTATCATCGTGGTCGAATGATTCGGAGCGTGGCATATGCACGGAAACCAATCGCCTTCCGTTCCGAGATACCCCGCCTGCGCGTGATTTACAAAGACGAGTACCTCACATCAGAACAATGCGAGCTCCGAGCTAAGTTTTCAGAGTCTCAGTAAAGAGCGGACGGACTCTTTCACCGTGTCGAAAGACCTCTGCCACTTTGCGGACAGTTCGCAAAGCAGCTAGAGCGTCTTTTTAATTTTCTCCCGCGTTGTACACGGACGTGTTAAAAATAGGTCACGAAACTCATAACAAACTTAGCTGCTAATCGTTTTTCCAATTACACGCTTATTTTCAGCCGCTAATTAATTACTATTCCGGCCGTTGGCGGACGACATAATTGAATTCCCGTAGGAGCAAGGCTACGGTAAATGAGAGGGTCCCTGTTGCTGTCACGCGGTCGGCAACGTGTACTCCAGCATGGAGTATAAAGTAAGAGTAAAACTATCCTGCTTCACGCCATGTAGGCGCTTGGGGGGGGGAGAGGGGTATAGCTCCTACTCATTCTTGACCTCGGCACTAGATGGGGTGAGTGGTCAGCATCACGCCCCGGCCGGCTTTACCCCCGGGAAAGGACCTCGGTACCCATTGGATAGGAGGTTACTTGTCAATTTTACAAATCGTCCCATCCCTTCAGATTCTCCGGCTTTTGAAATACTCTACCCATTCATAACAACCCAATATTGTCAGGGTGATTAAGTCGAGAAGAATGAGATGGGCGAGGCATGTAGCGCGCATGGATGGGACAAGCCGTGTGCACCGGGTATTGGTTGGGAAGCCTGAGGGGAAGAGACCGCTGGGGAGACCTAGACGTAGATGGGAGGATAATCTCAGGCGGGATCTATGGGAGATAGGAGTTGAAGGAGACTGCATTATGTTGGCCCAGGACAGGGTCCGGTGGAGGGCTTTGGTTAATTCGGTGATGAACCTTCGGGTTCCGTAAGCCATCTAGTTAGTTACTTATTCATCATCTTCCCCCGCCCTTCTCATCAGCCAGTGTTTTAAGAGGCTCATCAATATCCACCCGCCTTTTACTTCCTCTTAATTAGGTCCAGCCATTATCAACACTTTGTCGTCAAACGCCCGCAGCCTGTGTTCTCCCTGTGCGTTGAGAGACGATGTGTAATTAGTGCGGTAAATTTTATATTTTAATGTTGGCATTCTTAAGATGTATACGTAGATATAAAATATTCTCAACTGGAAAAGTTACTCATCAATGTATTTTAAATTTTTGACTGTCGTTTTGAAATATTTGAACTCCGTCGCTGTTCCGAAGGATTTATTGGCTATCTAGACATTAAGTAATCACCTGCGAAATAGTTTTATTATTGTTCTTTATAATTCCGCTATTCTATGTGAAAACTACACTTTGGTAGCAAGGGACTGGTTAGGAGTTGTGGTTCTCACTGCTGTGAATACGAAGATGGCTGTCTTCTAAGCTGTAGAGCCGAGTTTCTCTGATATCGCCCTGATGATGGAGGTATTGGGGACCCCCGAAACGTTTGTAAACTTTTATACTAGACTGCACGGCGCTACAACCCAGATGACATTTATATTGCTTATTGGTTTATTTTAAAGACGCTGTACTTCAAAGGTGACGTAGCGCGTAAGATATTATAAACGGTGATCTGGGAAGGATGTTAGAAGAAGAAGAAGAAGGAGGAGGAGGAGGAGGAGGAGGAGGAGGAGGAGGAGTGATAGCCTGCTGAAACTGCTATCCCGGAATTCGCACGACAGGATAGGAAAATATAAAAATCGTAAAATTATCGATCTCTGGTTCAGAATTCAAATCACGTTATCTCGAATGCAAAGCGTGAGTACTAATCAGAATAACTCTTACTTATGGTGGTAAGACGAAGTGAAGTAGTCGAGTCAGACCGTGGCCAGGAAGAGTTTCCCCTGCGTATGCAACCCTCATAACATATCTGCTTGCAGTGCGAGGCGGCGGCGTCTTCCTCCAGGGTTACGTCCTGCCGTTTTCCGATCCTGAATTGATCTCGAGACGTGAACTGTTTTACAGATTGACATGCTCTTGCTAGACACGTCTATTACGTTATATACCTTATTTTTTTATTATACGACGAGACGTTTTATGTGTCTGAAATGTTTTAATTTCATGTTAGTGTCAGTACCTGACACTAACATGAAATTAAAACATATTGGGGTAATTGGAGTAAAATGTAATAAAAATTATATTTTAGCGTTCCGGGCTTTCAAAACGGTATGGACTTGTAGGTAGATACCGATTTTTGATTTAGATAAGCGTACTGCCTTATTATTCAGCCCTGAAAATGGAGGCAGCGTGTTCCTCCGAGACGTTGTTCGTAGATAAAGCCTTGAGAAATACGCAGTCGTTTCCTGACATAAGCGACCTTCTCATTTATACGCTATTTTGTGAATTCCATGCAAAGAACACTTGGAAACATGAACAGAGAATATCTTAGTAAAGGGGAATTTTAAAACCTATTCTAAGCTATGAATTAATTTCATTTTCTAATAAAAGACAGGATTCCAGTCACGTGGAAGGAACACAGGAAACTAATTAATTTCAATTCTTTTGCTGGTTTCTCTACGTTATTGTTATTTCCAATCCGAATTGTGTTGGCTCGCCTGTCTAAGCCCCTGACCTTGAAAGTTTTGTTCCTCAGGACTCAAGATTAATAGATATTAGTGACGACGTTGACCTTCAGGGCGTGTTATTAATAACAGCGTATGGGCATTGAGTGACATTTGTAACAAAGGAACGTGCATATTTTCTTGAAATACAAGTGCACAAGGCCTACTCCTTGGCGTGACGTAAGAATCGGATTTTCTAATGAGGGATATTCTGTGAGGTCGTGGAAAATAGTGGCAAATTTCGCCACCGAGAATGACAATCTGTCAGGTTTTCAGTCCTTTCCATGTTATTTTTTAATTAGAGAAAATTTATTATCGTTGTGTAGACCCGTGGTAAGGATTAAGAATAGTTTATGTTGGAGAAATGAGGATGTTTATATGAGAGGCGTCGCGACGCCTCGCTTTCGTCGATATACGGAAGAAGGAAATACGTTCAGACCACATGACCGGATGTGCGAGCACTTCCGTGCTTTGGACGAACACGTAACAATTCATGCGCGTTCGCCAGAATTTGACCTTTGAGCTTTAATCATTGTAAGAAATGTAGCCTGTAGAATCCTCTCTCTCCCATTTAAGTAGCCGCACATAATTACAAGTCTGTGTTATTCTTTGCCCGATTTAAACAAAAATTGGAACGTACAAAGGCCGTTTTCAAGTTGTTTCATGCGTAGTGATGGGTATAAAGACAGACGGAGCTACCCACAGGGATATGAAAGCACTTAAAAGTATAAGAACGCAGGTCGGCGTGTTTGATCACGTTACAAAATTCCGAGTTATTTTTTATGGCTGCGTTGTAGAGACAGGCCACCGTATCCTCACTTGGTTCTACCGTTAATTAAAGCCATACGTGTTTAAATTTGATATTTGGTGCAATAGAAGGCTACCCTGACGACATTACCCGATTATTTTTCATTAAAATTCGAGTAAAATCCTTCAATGAGAGTGAAAATAATTCGTTAAAGAGTTCTTGTTCTTAATTATAGCTTACGTAAGGTATTATATCAGTTACTGAGATTTGTAGCGTCTAATAAGTTATTTAAAGATAATAATGAGTAAAGAATACACTCACACCGTCGTCATTTGTTTTAAACTACTTTAACGGTATTTACTTGGTGGAACTGAGAAAGACCGTGAAACACTTGGGTTATTGTAGACGGTTCCCTGCAGAGTTACGAGACGGGCACACCCCTGTGTGTGTGAATCAGGCTTTTAGATATTCGTTTTGCCATCTTGAGCGATGAGGATTTTGAAATTTAAATAAATGTTTAACTACGTTTAGTTAAATATTTAGCAGACCAAGAAATGTTATGACTAGTGATTGTCTTTGTAATTGAATAGATGTAAGATTACTACGAGCTGTAAGCACTTGTTGGCAATTTGAGTAGCTGCTTAGAGTCTCTGCTGAATCAACGCTCACAAGACTGGACATTTTTCGTGGTTCCCCTCAGTCTCTCCATGCGAATGCCAGATTTGCGACCAACCACACTCTGCTTCAGTGTCATACTGCAGTGTAGCAATCGATCGATCAATCAATCAATCAGTCGTTATACGTGACTCGAATTTCATACGCGGTTTTAATTTAGGTACGACATTGGATCTGCGTTCAGTTGTAAAGTTTTCTCCGTGTTTGGTAGCACACACGTTCCGGGCTTGAATCCCTGCCCTTTTGCCAGATTGCCCCAGGCTTTTAATTATTATTATCCTGGATTCGCTTGAATCCCTGCCCTTTTGCCAGATTTCCCCAGGCTTTTAATTATTATTATTATCCTGGATTTCTCCAGGCGAAATTATTGCCTGTATCGTAAAATAAGCCCGGACCGATTCCTGCCAGATTCTTTCCAATTCATAATTGGTATTTATTCTGTATACATCGCGATTGAGTGATTAGGTCTTACGTTTTGCGTTCCGGGTGTCTTTAATCGAAATCTCGGCCTGGGGACCGGCTGTCCTGTCTGAGGTTTCTCGTGCTTTTACTCAGTCCCGTCACTGTCATCAGAAGAGATGCCTGGTGCTTTGTCTCCCCATTGGGGAAAATTGTACAGTGTTAGACGGTAATTATCGCCCATTCGATCACAGTCCTGGGATTTAATCCCAGACATTAACCTCGGAAGTGATGCAGTTAAGAAAAAGTTTTAAGGTTTGAAAGTAATGTTAAATTAACTTCACAAATAACAGGTAAATTAAACAGAAGATGATGACGGTGAGGCAGATTTCGTTAATAGTTCAGTATGCAATATTACTCTCAGGATGATTTTAGTATTAGGTTCTAAAATTGTAATTCAGCACAGGTTACTGGCCGTATAAAGTCAAAATTAACAAGAGAAGATCTATAAACGTTTTATTCCACGGTTCTGTAACTCATGTCCGTAAATTTCGCCATTACTTAAATTCCAGTATCCGCATAAAACGTGTTGTTACTTCCATAAACTTTGAGATTAAGAAAGAGAATGGAATTAAAATGAGACAGGTACAGTCAACTATTTATTTAAATTTGATTACATCCCTTGATTCAACATTGGCTCACTACAGCGATAATCCGGATTACTAAGCGATGGTTTGGGCCTGATATATTACACCAGACTTCTCCACCAAGATACTCAAACACCGGTCTGTGTTTTATGAATGACCTTTAACCTATCAGAGGTACTCAAATCAAGATGTTTTCTTTTCGCTGAAAATCTTGTTAGCGGTCGAACTTGATGGGTTTATATGGAATTACGAGTTTGCCGGATCAAGCGATGTGTGAAACACGAAGCACGATTTATCGAGGTTTTACTGTAGTTACAAATCTGTATTAAATCAGAATTACATTCGCGAGCAAATCAAGAGCTGACTGCATTCCGGGAACACTCTAGCGGCTGCTGTGTGCATAGACGCAAATGTTAGAATCTGCAGAACTACACTTGTACTTTCTGCTTTATATGGGTGTGAAACCTGGTTTCGTGTTAAGTGAATAACGTGGACTGAGGGCGTTTGACAACAGGGTCGTGATGAGATGGGCGAGACGTGTAGCACGCATGAAAGCGATGATACATTACGTACAAGATTTTGGTTGTAGCTAAAGGAAGTTATGAAGATTGTAGATTAATGATGATATTAAGATTGGTGTTACGGAAATAGAATTGGAGACTGTAGATTGGATTCTTCTGGCTGGTGATAGGAATCGATGGCGGGATAATGTGAACACGATACTGAACCTTCGGGTTCCATAAAAGATGGATAATAATTTGACGTTCTTGGCGTAATGTTACAAGACTGTCTGGATCATGTATTGTGTTACCGACTTGGGTTGTGTAGACTTGTGGTTAGTTTGAAATTTAACAGGAAACAGAACATTTTGACTCCGACTTGAAAAAAACACCCTTAATTCTTTATGCTGTTTATGTCCTGTCAAGGTTATAGTTCGTCAGGTCTCCTGCTTGCTGGCGACACATACCTGGAAGTTTAAATTTGCCTGTTAATCGACCTCGGCCCGGATTCCATTTGAACACCCTCGTCGTATATATCATTAAATCCTGTAACATCCATCAGTAATATTTTAACATTACCTAAATAAAAATATGTAACATGAATACAACATGTTATTATGTATTGCAAAAATTCTGTTGATTATTTTGTTTTAAAATGTATCAACTCGTACATTGCATCAAATAATCTGATAATCGCCAAACGTCATTACTTCTGTTTCAGAATGTCCCGGGTTCAAGTCTTGGCCCGGATACCGGTTGTCCCGTTTTCCTCGTCCGTTTATTAACGTATTGCTTTCATGTGTTTATCGATGTTCTTGCTTTGAGCGGTCTATAAGAGTGTAGTGTAAACCTTTGTGCCTGCTGCCTTGGGGCCCGTGCCAGACCGCGCTGCCTTCTAGAGCCCGCACAGTGCCCGTGCCGTGAATTTGTTTGACACAAAACCATATGTTCTGGGCATGTGAAATGAGTTACAGCTGGCAGATTTATTTCAGAGCGTGACGTTAGCCATTGTGAAGTCTTCTCTGTCAGAATCAGAGCGGCCAGAGCGGTGAATGACGTAAGAGGATAGAATTTTGGCACCTTCTGGGCTCTTGATTAATGCTATATCCTTCAGTTCTATATAGACTACGGCAGATGATGTATATTTACTTCCGATCTTCATTGCATAATCGTGGCTTTCGCTGTAGAACATCTACAAACCAGCATCAAACATTTTTAGCCTTGGTTCCGTTATGTCTAGAAGTAGGCTTTATTATATCACTACTACTTTTCTGTGTCTGTCCACCTTGGTAAGTATTTTAATCGAAGGGTTGTTGCGCCGTGTAGTCTGGTAGAAGTTTACCGACGTTTCGGAGGAACTTGAGAACCTCGAACCCTACGCAGTTTAATTAATAAAATTCCGGAGCAATCTGGTTAAGAGAACCGTGGGACCTGCTAGGTCGTACTATTTTTTGTTGTGTATTTATGAAAATCTGATAGTAAAATCTTTCAGTAGATTTCAGTTTCTGTTCCGCATCGATGCACTGACGTTTATTTGCAATCGTAATTGCTGTATCTACGTCACGTTGTGCCAATTAGTGTCGTATCTGTTTCATGTACAGGCTATGTAGTCAGGTCGTTATGCTAATTACTACTAGCCTGGATTTTTACCCGTAGGAATTTGTTTTTTATGATTCCTGATAGGATTTCAAGTTGTATTAGCATGGAGCATAGTTAACGAGTGCTTACTCTCAAATACAAAGGATCTATGAAACATCCTAAGAAGCTGCCGGAACACCATTGAACATCGACCATCTTAAAATATGTTACAGAGTGAGTCAAAATTAGGCCCCGACTTAAAGAAATTTTGACACTAAAGTGAGCTCGCGGCTGCACTTATAGAAATGTAAATTGTAAAAAAAGACTTTAAGTTTTCTCAGTGCGATCTGCTTCGAACCATATCCACAGCTTTTTTTAAATTTTGGATGTACAATTTCTTCAGTTTGGGACCAAGTAGCGGCTTGATCTCCATAACTGATAATCAGCCCCCCCCTGCTGAAGGGGATTTTTCTTTAAAGGTCTGCACTTGCTTAGGTGATCCGGAAATTCCCTCATTTTGTACAACCCGAATGTTCATCACCGTTTTCACACAAGTTCATTTTCAGCCTGCCCTGAGCCACTTTAATCCTGTATGATTTTAAGCTTTTATGGCGAGTTAAGTGTAATTAATTCTTCTCGGAGTGCCAGCCACGTCAGGTGCTGACGTCAGTACCCTGAGGACGAGGACGAAGATGGTTCTCGAGACGTTGGTGTTTTATCGGTTGAACCACCTGACACGGCTCGCACCCCGAGAAGAATTCATTACACTAATCCTGTCCGTGACATTACAACATATTTCACAGATTAATTTCAGTATGAGTCTATGTTCTTATCGTTTATGTCATGTCTTATGTCGGTCCGTATCACCATCTTGATTCCGGTACAATTTTACGAAGAAAGGACGAACGCCAGACGTGTAAAAGGTACGACTACAAGCCAAGGACGAGGAATAGACGTAAGATAGGAAGAGAGATGGAGGATTCGCTTAATGAAAGTAGAATGAAGGAAACTTTTTCTCGTGTGCTAGGAGAGATGGCATCGTTATTCGCCGAGAAATATATCATTCATGACATCGCAGCGATTTTCTGATTGACCTGTTATATTCATGTAAAACAGACACATTTGCATTTCTATTTGAGGTCTGTACGAGGGAGCTGGATTGTCGATCCGTTCTAAACCTACGGAGCCATGTTGAGTTTGGATGACAGATATCGCCGTCCTGAGATGGCCGTCTTCTGGGTTATAGCGCCGTGTAGTCTGGTAGAAGTTTACAAGTGCTTCGGAGGTCCTTGCTGCCTCCATCATCAGGGCGATCGGCGTTTTGACGCGGATTCGCGCGGCTCAATATGAGATCCGCGGGTGGGATCTTGCGAAAACGATAGTGGAGTATCGATATTTTCGTAAAAGGAGCGTAATTTCCCCAGGAAGGAATTTGCACCAGGGGCTAAGTTGCGAAAGGGAATTGTCAATGACCCATTCTTGTCAGACATCTTAATTATTTGACATGTTGCCAGTGTGGCGTAGGTGCCAAACTTTTCCTCCTCGGAGAATTCTGTGGTTACGTCAGCGCCGGTCTCACCCTGGGCTATTTTGGCGCTTTCATCTGTAATTTTTATAGAAGGAAAATTGGGCTTGTGTACAAAGAAAACCCATTATCTAATGCAGTAGCAGAGACTGAATTAAATGTCTGTCTGACTTTGTGGCAAATTATATTCGTACTGTCCAAGTTATGCATTCGAAATGGCGATGACTCAGCCGTGACTGGCTCCGAGCTTGAAGACAGGGATTCGATTCCAGGCAGGAAAAGGGTTAATTATCTATTGGTACCACGAAGAAACTGGGTAGTTCGGGTGGAAAATTTCCTTCGGGTAAAGCGGCCGAGGCTTTAACCTGACAGTGCAAATTCATCTCGCGCTGTGTCATAAGTCTTCATGTCACGATGATTAATCAGTGTAGAATACGCACCACGGAGCTCTGTTTCTCCGCCTTCAAGGCGTGGTGTTTAGACGTTGACTTCACCTTTAAAACTTACTACATTCAACGTTTGCTCCAGTAGAGGAGGCATTGATTGTTCTAACGCGTCTAATTTGTACTCGCAAGTCTCCGGTTGTATGTCAGCAGTTGGGCAGGGATGCCATTTTACTAATGTCGGCCCATTCCGACAAAAAAAAACCTCCCTTGGCGTTCATTTATTCGAGCCGATGGCAAGCTGTGTGTGTTAATTGTAATTTACATGTCGAGTTAAGGATTCTCTGGCTGAGTCTGACGGACAGAGGTCTTCACTCACGCGCCCTGCTACACGAGGGTTGCTCGAACGTGGAAATATTGGTGTTGTTATTACGACGCACGGCACAGCACGAGAAGCAAGGGACATCGGCGGTTAGGCTGACTGATGGAGAGTGGAGCACGTCGTAATGAATAAAAATGGCCTCTCGAGACGTCAGTTAAATGGGCCCACAGGGAGATCACAAAGTAGTTTCACATCGTTTGATACCAAGAAATCTAATCATGAATAACGCATTTTTTATTGAAAAATCGTGTGGTTGTTTACGTCAGAGGCTTGAGGAAAAGTAATTTTTCACCTGGAGACTTGGAAGTGTTCTCCAGCCCTTAAGTGTGACAGAGAGAAAAGGTACGTACACGATGATCCAAAATGTATGTACCAAGTTTAATGCTTTATTTTACCTGAAAGATGAGACATAAGAATCTCATTCAACTCAAAATCTCACGCCACTTATATTAAGATGTACTCAATGTGAATATTGTTTTCAGTCGTTGCAGCTGAAACCCTGCCGCTGGGGGGAGTAACTGATCTTGTCTTGTGACATTTCTTGAGGCCGATCCAACCTTGACGTCAAACGTTACCTGAAACGCTCTTCTGACCTTTCCTGGGCTTTCAGATGGTCGAATGCACTCTTCATTGATAATCATCCGCTGCTCAGTACTGCACAAAATCGGATGAAAACAAATGGGTTGAGGGCTACTGCGTGTCAGCAAATTTTCTTCAAATTATAATCACTCGTTGCGGGGGAAAAATTAGTTTAAACTTTCTAGGTACATTTTAGAACACCCTGTAGAAGCGTTAGCAATTAGAACCTCTAAGACTTAGCGGTTAGCTGTGTCCTGTGACTTTTTTTAAATAGGGCCCTCTCCCTGTGCCAACAAAGGCAGAGAGGAGACCACAGGCCTCGTATTGATCAGCGTCTTTCAGAAAAGATAGAAGAGCCACGGGTCGGTACAGACAGTGATTGCTAGATCGATAATTGGGTTTGGAAAAGGTAAGAATCGTCCCAATTCAGCGCGTGAAGTGGGGCAGAGTTGACATTGCTGCTTGGCTGTTACGAGAGGCAGGTTGAAGGCCGAGCGCTGTGTAACCCCGGGCACATTTAGAAATCTTTCGTTCTGGAAGGAAGAATCCATGCAACAGTAGAAGAAACATAAGAAAATAAAATTTATACTTCAGGGTTGCAGAACATTCCGAGAGAACGTATGGAGCTACATGTTCCGAATCAGTTTCAATTTACCGCATTTGATAATAATAGTAGTAATGATAATTTTCGCAACGTAATATAAACCACTCCTCGAGGGCTGATGTAAAAAAAGGTTTCCTGCGTTTTCCTGCTCATAGAGCTCACCAGTGTGGGGTTAATTTTTTGGTTTCCTTGCTTCGCGTTTTGCGACCAGAAGCCATTCCCGTCTCCTCCCTTCTCGTCCTCGTTTTGATCACCCTGTACCTCTTAACGAAGAACAAAAATTACGCAACTCCTCGTTCCGTAATTGTTTTTATTTCGCTTTTATCCTGCTCTAAATTACAGATTTTTTTCCTGAGCACTATCAACGTTGATAGCATCAACAAACATATCAAGTTCTATCATTATTTTTCTTGGATCTATTTCAGTGTTACTGTTCGCTTGAATCGTCATAGTATAACAGAATAGCTCGCTTTATCTTCATTATCAAATACCGAAGTTTCTCATAGGAAGTGGAGGGGAGGTATCGCTTTTAACATTGAAATCCTTAAGCAAGTTATATCGTGCGTATCGTGAAAGGGGTTAAAACTCTTTGTTATTTCTCTTCTAGATGTTATTGCCATTTAGACTTGGAGGAAGTTACCAACGTTTCGGAGGAACATAATGCCTCCATCTTCAAAGCTGAAGTGACGTTGGTATCCACCTACAAGTGTACAAGGCGTATCAACTCATAAGACCAACGTAGACATCTTTACCGCCGCGAAAGCAAGGCACTTTATCGATGTTATTATTATTATTTAGTGTTCTGTCTGACGACAGGTCCATATGAACAGGATCCTTCCATCCTTTTCTCGGACTGGGACCTGTTCATATACGTTCTTAGCAGATGATCCAGAAGTGGTTTGCCATTGCCTTCTTCCGTGTGTGAATGGAGTAATTGTTGGGATGCCACGGAGAAACCGGGGAAGCCCCCGGAGGAAAACTCCGTGTTGCCTAGACCACGGCCTTGCCCAGCACAAGTTGGCAAGGCCTATTATGTTCAAATTTTGTCGAGTTCCTGTCAGAATCTGTGTTTTATTTGCGTTAGTATCTGCTAGGACACTTGTCTGTGGAACACTTTGGGGTAATGTTAGTAATGGAGTAGTCCAGGTGATGGTTTCAATGAGACCGGGGTAGACTGAGGAAAACAAAGAAGTAGAGAGATTACTAGTGGATTCCCCGCCCTCTCCCCGGTTTTGTCCACTGTTGGTTTTTCTCGTGTTTGCTGCCTGCCTGTCTCCCACGCTGATGGCATTGTTAAATATGTTTCGGCAAAGGTTTTGTGCTTGTAATAATAAAAATGGATACCTGTTCTCCAGTCTTTACGACACGTATTTTCAAAATGTGTTCTTTGTGGTTTGTATTCCTCATTGGGTTTGATGTTGGAAGCGTGTTGTATTGAACAGGAAAGATCCCGCGCGACGGCCCATGTTTTACATTTCATTTGGACCAAAGATGAATGAGTGTGGTCGGCGTAGAGACACCTTCACAAAGACGAGGTCCTCGGTTTGTAATTTTACACCAGATATTATTAGGACGAAATCAAGGAGCATGTTGTGCGCATTGGGAAGTGAGTACTAATTTTTTGGTTATAAAACACGAAGGAAAGGGACGATTTAGAAGAGCAGTAGATGGGAGGATAATATTAAAAACGTATCTTCAAGGGGTGTGAATATAATTCATTTGACTCAGAATAAGAGTCTTGTTGTGGGATGTTGTGTACACGGCGATGAGCCTTCTGGTTCAATAAGAGGCGTGGCATTTCGTGACTAGCTGAGCGTACTATTGACTTTCGAAGACGGATTGTGCTTCGTGCAGTTAAGTAGTTAAAGGCGTGGATTTTTCTGTGGATGTTAGATCATTTAGTGAAGTTGGAGCATCTG
>NW_019059645.1:969193-985127 GCF_000696155.1 Zootermopsis nevadensis | reverse complement strand
TGTTAAAAAAAAAAAAAACAGTGTCTTAATGACGTTCGATGAACTTCACAGGGTTGGAAAGGAGTAGATCTTGGCCTGTTTTTAGATGTGCTATGTTTGCCTTGGTAGACTTACCGCTTAGATAGGCTTGTTGGACCGCAATGCGCTGCTGCAAAGAATCGAACTCCGCTCACATTAATTCGTAAGCAGCCACCTGATTTGCTGTGGTCTTCTGGCTTGTTTTTTTATTGGACACACGTGGAAATTTGTGACTCTGCGGAATGTGTAATAGTGCGCTAAATTGCTGGTTGGATGTAAGGAGCGCTTGCATTTTGATTCGGAGTTAGGAGTTTTCATTTTGTGAGCTCAAAGATAATATTGGCTTTTGCATTCTTAGGATTCCACCCCTTTCGGAATCTGGTCCTCCTCAGCTGCCCTTTGTGAGGTTCGGTGTCTTATAAGCTTGCTTTCTCTGCAGAATGTCTTATTCGACCTTGAAATGAGTTTTTGCTAAGGACAGATAATAGTAATTGTTGTGAATAGTTTCACTTAATATTTTAAACATTTTCCAGAATCGCGGTTTCTTCTGTTCATAATATTTTAAACATTTTCCAGAATCGCCGTTTTTCCTGTTCTGATACGACGTTTCGGACTCTTGTCTAAATTTCGCTGCGTGTTCACCGCGTATGAAAAAATGTTTCAGGCAGATGAAGTTTTGCGTTGTGTGCCTATTTATTTTAAGGCAGCGTTTTCTTAAGATCCCAGTAAGTGTGATCTGTAAGCTTTGTGTCCAACCCCCAAACACAACGTAATCAAACACGGTTCAGAAATCACATAAGATGGCAGCACCAGTTATATCGAAATTCGTGGTATGAAATTTTGTTCAGTCTTCATGAAACTACATCGCGGTAAGGGCACAACGATCCTCTGCCATGTAAGTAGTGAAACGTCACTATACCTCATTATGAGCAATGCTTTTAACCGCCGGGCTGTGTCCCGATCTGCAGTTGTAATAAGATATGTACTGATTTTAAATTTATTAGCGAGAGTAATGGCATATGCTCCAGGGGGGTTGTCGGAATGGAAGACAATTTGCATAAAGGCTGTAGATGTTAGTTCGAGATCTTTATTGCTACATATGGAAAGTAGAGAGAGGAAAATGTATAAAGTATAGAATAATTCAGCTATAAATCTGACGATACATTACCAAAATAATTTTGGGTGCAAAAAGTTGTTTTATTGTGTGGTGTATACTGCATTTGTCTTGGTAATGTGGTAGTTGAACTGGGTTTGGGATTTAGGGGTTAGTTAGAGGTCTGAAGGCGGCGATGACTTGACTGCAGTCATGTACGGCAGGTGGCAGGCAGGCAGAAACTTTGGTCCCAAGCTGCAAGTGTCACGACCCGGAGCGCAACAGTCAGCGTGGACTTATTAGCTCGTGTGGTAATAATTTGCAGACAGAACATATTATTCCCGTTCTAACTTCAAAACCTTTCTTGAAAGTAAACTCTATTTGAGTCTAACGTGGAAAAGCACATGTTGTCTGTCACAGCGGTATTATTAAAATTGTAATTCCGTCGAAATCCGTTACGCAGTATTAAAAAAAATATATCTTATATACCGTTCAATTTAAGATGATTACATAGCAATGTATGTATTTTTATATAGATGGAAAGTGTCGTGACCTAATTTAAGTCATTATCTTTTAATGATTATGCGGTGACTGAGGAAAACCGTGAACGTCCTTGGTCAGAATATCAGGTCTACGTGCCGAGATTTGGACCCGGGACATGCCGGAAACGAAACAGGTGTACCAACCACTCGGGTGTGATGTTCCGCTCATTTGACTCAGTTTGGGGAACTGCATCTCGCGTGCTATGGCTTCCCCACATTAATTACCTTTATACAACGGCAGTGTTTTGGTAATTACTTCTGTTATTAATAATTTTAGCCATCCAGTCTGAATTGGTTGTTTTCTGTTTACAGAATTGCATCATTTAATCATCGATTGCGTTTGTGTTTTCACTTCGCTTTATTCCGCTGTTATGCGTGTTTACAGGTAATAAATATTATCGTTTTGTCAAAATATCGATTTTAATATTATCGTTTTGTCAAAATATCGATTGTATCACGTTCGGCTACATCCCCCCCAAGGCCTTGTTTTTGTGTGGTAAATGTGTTTATCTAATATTTCATAGCTTTATATCATGTGACATGCCACGTTCGGAAGTTGATTTCCTTCATTATGTCCCGTCTAGGATTGCAACCACATTGCCTTATACAGGGTGTTCCACTTAACGAATGTGCTCTTTTGTGCACAGCGACTGCCTCATTTCCCAGTACGTCGCTCCTGCTGATACGACGACATGTTTTGGCGAGGGATGTAACGTTAAATGAGACACTCTGTATGTAGAGATCGCTTGTACGTTTAAAGTAACTTTTTCAGGTTTGGTTTTGTAGGTAAGATTTGAAGATTTTACGGCGACTTAAGAAAACAACGCAGGAATTTGAGAAGGAAAAACACGTGTTTGCATGTGGAATAATTAAAATTCAAGTCGAGCGAGACAGGTAATTAAAATGAAGTTCTGTTAGCATCCCAGTTTATTAAAATTTCTCTGTTTTGTTAATAAATCATCATTCCGAGGTCGGAATGTATTTGGATGTATTTGCATATGGATGATTCAATTCAGTTTGTTTACAAAGTAAATACTACGCTCAGTTTATACGGATAATGTTGGGAAATCGCTGTATTGATTTAATAGGCGATGTACTCTAAATGAAGGCTTATATAAAGAAAATGTGTTTCACACACGGATATCCCGCTCCTTTATGTGGATTGCATTAACGAAGTCAGGGGTTGGAAAACTTCTCATTACCGCGACCCGCATTGGATGTTGTAGCCAGTAAATGAAACTATCCCCCCTCCCCCCCAATCCAAACTTAAATTGTGTAGCCGTTATCAACTTTAAAACAACTTCTTTATATTTCTATATATCTGACGTCACTGTAGAGAAGTTTCTTAGCCTTCAGACAGCTTTGATTTGAAGTGGTTATTCTCCGTGGCATCCCAACAATTACTCCATTCACACACAGAAGAAGGCAATGGCAAACCACTTCTGGATCATCTGCCAAGAACGTATATGAACAGATCCCAGTCCGAGAAAAGGATGGAAGGATCCTGTTCATATGGACCTGTCGTCAGACAGAACTCTAAATAAATAAATAAATAAATATCTGACGTCACTGTAGAGAAGTTTCTTAGCCTTCAGACAGCTTTGATTTGAAGTGGTTATTAATTTTATAAAGATTCAGTTATTAATACCACAGTTTCATGCAGTTTGGACAGTGGGACAGGTTACCTGTGATTTTAGCATTATAGGCCTAAATCTGTAAAAAGAAATTCGTAATTTTTCCCCCCGGATCGTGTTCCCTTTCGCTTAGACAATGTACACGCATTTATTTCAGTGTTCCTCAGGAGCAGAACGTGTTTGTCCTCGCATTGGCTGATTTCCATGTCATGTGGCGGACTTGATAAAGAGGTTGCCGGGCCTAGTAGGTTGTCGATCCCTGAACCAAGCTATTTAAAGCAGGGCTATGGACAGACCGAACGCTGGATTTATACCACTGAAAACCGTTCCATGGGAAGGGCTTACGGGCTGCGCGTTCGTTGTAGAGCAGTCAGCTAAAGTAGTGTTTTGTTTAGGGTCTGTTAACGGTGTTTCAGTTGCAGAACCGATGTAGCGTCAGACGGAAATGTAAACATTAAGGCCGTTACTTCAAAGTGTTAACAAAAGGCAGCTTTTGCTCGTAAAATTGGGCGGAATAAATTTCTTACTCGAGCAGATTTGCGTTTTTAAGTGAAGTACATAAAGAGGGTATATTAATGATGATACAATTTTTGTCTAACCTTCGTTCTGGAAGTTTCGTAATTGGAATGTTCGTTGAAATTTGGAATTGTGACTTCTACAACAGAAGTTGTGTTAGAACTTAAAATTCTGTGCTCGTTGGCTCGCTACGACGTGAAAGCATCTATCCCCAGTTCTAAGTACATTTCATTCCAGAAACGCTGATTTATAAAACACTTCCCAAAATGTACAATCAACAAAGTTCTTTCGGGTTTATGCGTAGTATCGTCTTCTGGCTGTATGCAAACTTTGGGCACCCCTGTCAGTATTTAAACTGATTTCCCTGTAAACATCAAAAATCTTGGGCCTGTGTTGTTAATTTTCCATCTTACGGCAGGGGTGTACAGATTAATGAGCAGGGCGGCAAATATGTGTACTCCCGTGGAGTACGTCACACGTTTCCTGTCGTATTGGTCTCGTTATTAAATTACTTCGGTTTTGGTACTGAGGTTCTTGTAAGATGGTCTTTTCGAAAAAGTTCTCGAAGTTGAATTTCAGTTTTGTGTAAAGTAGGGTGGGGGGAACTAATGGATGTTGCGCGCGTCTACGCGAAAGTGTCCCGACAACGTGTAATATCGGCCTCGAGTACCAAATTTCGTTGAGATCGGTCTAGTGGTGTTTCAGATACGGAAAATTTGCCGTACAGTTACAATTCCCCATTTACGCCTTCGTTTTAAATATGACTGTGTGGGTGACATCTGTTGGGCTCGTGACTATGAAATTGTGTTTTTATGACGTAACTGTATGGTTTATTGGAATCAGTTGAGCGTCTCTCCTCAACCTGAGACTGACGTTTCCAGTTTCCAATTTATAATACCATTTCGCGTTAAAAGTCCAGCTAATTTTTTTGTATGGTAGGTGATGACGTTCGACCTCAATTGATCGATAGTCATGCAGTTAATGCAAAGAGTATGTCTACGCAATGACGGACGATTTAAGTGTTTTCGTGTTTCTGATATCTCCCGTGTTTTTATACGCGTATTATCCGCGTTTTTTCAAAGCCATTTTGTGCAGTTCTTTGTCTGGATTTTTTTCCTCGGTTCTTTTGGAAGGAAAGTGCCCCCCCCCCCCTTTTTTTTGTAATATTTAAAACTCTCTTTAGTAATCATAAAGGGGTTCGTTTTCCTGCATGTTTATATAACAAGTGTGCGAATGTGTATTCCACTTTGAAGTTAAGCATTTTTCGAATGTTTTATTTTGCTGAGTCCTTAATGATTATTCATAACAGATTAAATCTGAGCAGTGCATTAGTTGGGCGTTCTTTTTAATTGTATTTTGAAGTTATGTGCATATTCCGACTCGTTCTGAATTTCTATTGATGTAAAGTTCGAGTAAGGTTAGACAAATTAAATTTTTACATCAATTTTTGTCTCGGAGATCCTACACCAAATTGTTTCCGGATTGCTTAGCGGTTTCGAAGATTTAACATCGTGGTAGGTGCCACGTTGGTTCCCTATCTGGCATTTATTTTTCAGCTTGTACGTTGAACGGAAGTGGTTTTCGGAAAGGTCCTAGTCTTAGGAGGATCGCCTTTGAGTGAAACTGCAGGTACTCATGCGCATAAAATGCCTCGATCAGCCAGCCGACAAGCTACCCAGCGTCTCGTGCGAGACACTTTATCATAGTGATTCTATTTCTGGAACTCCATTTCATTCTTTCCTTACATACAGTTCTCCATAAACTTACGAAACACTTGAATATCTGTTAAGATACAATCAGTAATCCTATTCGTCTGTAATCCTTAAGGATAACAGCTGGAGATACTGTCGCTTGGCACGTTATGTGGGAAAAGGATATGAGATATTGAGCCGGAGTGGGTCTGTGCTCCACAATAATTCATGTGCAAACATACAGAATGGCTAATATTTTAATATTTTCCGTCAAATCACAATTTTAATGAGATAATAAAATATTTAAAATATCATTTCACGTTCCGCATCGAATGATCGATTTACAAATTGGAACGTCTCTTACGACATGTTTCGGTTATATTTAACCGTCCTCAGGTATAAATTAGATTGGTAAATTTAAAACTCGAATTACAATCATTTACAATGTTATGCAGTTTATTGAAATGTTCTTATCAGATTACTCTTATATATTAGAAACGAAGGTATTGTTTTTTATATGGCGTGGTTCATCTGATGTTCAATATTAGTCGGTGATGAGTTGATAGAGACATGACGTGTCTGGCGGAAGACATCTAGAAGTATTACTGTGTCGGGTCGAGGTTTAATACTGAATTCAATTCAATTCAGTATTCAGTATACTACCTATACAGAATGGCGTATAAAGTGTATAGGTCAGTGCGCAGATGAGTGCGTAAGTTTCTATTCTAGAATAGGCGTGAACACGGCCTATGCGCGAGAAGGATTAGCAAAAAGCCTAGTTCACAATGAGCCGATGTTTGCTTTACAGTTCATGTAATAGTTTCTTTGTAAGCGCTAGATAATTGTTGGCTCGAGATAATGTTTGGATCTAAGCAGGATGATTTAAGTGGAAAATGGGAAAAAAAATTGCTTTTATAGATTTTATTTCATTGTGAGGTTACAAAAATTTATTTGGTTATGACGTGGTAGGCCCAAGGTGTTTGAAGTTGAATAACTGAAGACGGGGTATTATATTTAGAGTGTGGTAAGTGTTTGAAATTGACGTGTGTTCTGGTATGATGACAGACTAAAGTTATGTTGAAACAGATCGTTCCGAATGTGATTTCACAGTCCGTTAATTTGGGAAATAGGTTGTGATAACCAGAGCTGGGAGCTGTAGTGTTGGCCTTTGATGTTAGCGATGCTGAATCATCTTCGAGATGTATCACCAAACGTTGATTGCTTCCGAAAATAAACCGTGATCATGGGAGGTTCGTGGAACTGGCGCAAGGATTATATCCTATGTCAGACTTTCATATTGTCGACTGTGAACTTCTGGTTACTAATTCACTACCAGACATTCAGTTACGTAAAACATTGAGACTTGGTGTTCCGGGTTGTGACGTCATGCACCCACGTAGGTTGTTATTTACATTTTGAAGGAACGCACTGCCGTCTACACTGAAGAGGGAGGTGGTACGCTCCTCCTAAACGCTGGAAATCCATTACATGGCATCCTAATACGTATCTAAGAGATTGTTTAGTTCGACGAATTGTTAGTTTTGTGGTGATATTTCTAAACTTTTGTTTCATTTTGCTTGTTCTATATCTCAGCCGAGTCGAGGCCGACTTTACACTGCGCGGACAAAAATCAGTCTCGGTGAGGTTCGTGGTTGACGAAGTGGTAATGGGGCAAGTTTTCGTCAGGGTTGTTCGGTTTCCTCTGCGCCCCACTGCTCCGTTCACATTTGTCACCGCCCTGACCAACCAGCACTCTTTTATACCCTCAGCACAAAGTTAAGGGCTTCGTCTGTGACTGGTCCGGTTACACAGGTAACTTTTTTTTTTTTTTTTTTTAATTTTTGTTCTGAACGAAGTACGCTTTGTCTCTGTTTAGGGTCTGGCGGGCTTTCAGCCTTGAAGAAGCTCATTTCGCTTTTATATTGTTATACAAACGTCTCTGAGTCCAAGTTCTTGAGCTCGTGGCTAGTTAATTTATTTTTGGCACGTATGAAATGAAAATATCATCATTGCTGGCTAGACATGGGATTTCAGTTTCCTTGGCCATTATGTCTGGTTCTTGCAATAAAAATACGCCACTTCGCTTTCACTGTTGAATGCCGGTCAGTGGGTGTCAGTTCGATATTTTTAGATATCGATGTGTCTAGTGTTGCAGCTTCAAGATGACTGTGTTGTGCTGCTCCATGCAGTCTGGTGGTTAAGGAATAGAATGCTAGAAAATGTCCCCGTAGAGTCTCGACCTGGCTTATCCCCACCACCCACCCCCAGCGACCAATTTGTTCTTATTCATTACTTTCGTGTGTTTGCTCTTGAGGGTAGTTTTCTGATGTTTAATTTTTCTTTCGAATTCCGTTCTTCATGTATCTGCTTCAGATAGTTTGTTCGGAGTAAGATCTTGATTATGAAATTAGTAGTCTCAAAACTCGTGCAACATGAAGCTGAATATTATATTTATTATACATTTTATTTATATTTATTTAGTGTTCTGTCTGACGACAGGTCCATATGAACAGGATCCTTCCATCCTTTTCTCGGACTGGAACCTGTTCATATACGTTCTTGGCAGATGATCCAGAAGTGGTTTGCCATTGCCTTCTTCTGTGTGAATGGGGTAATTGTTGGGATGCCACGGAGAAACCGGGGAAGCCCCCGGAGGAAAACTCCGTGTTGCCTAGACCACGGCCTTGCCCAACACAAGTTATAAATTCGGGCACCGCCGGGAATCGAACCCGAGACCCCAGGATAACACATAATATACATATTATAATATAATTACATATCAAGGTAATTATTACGTAATTACAAAATGCTTAATGTGTCCCACATCCACTTGAAGAATGACTCATCCCGTTTTGTAGACAGTTTGTGACGAATGGCCGGCGACATGATGCGAGTAACGCAAACAGTTGACTAGACAGCAGCGAATACGAATTAACTGCTTCAAACCGCCGACTTGTTAGAGTGACGGTAGTCCAGTGTTGCCACCGGACATAGAAACATGAAATTTCCCTGTCACACTAACAAAATGTCGGTCTTAAAACTTGGGGTTTGTATCTCAGAATCACAAATTTCGTGAATCACGACTCCATGGGTCTTCTGACGTCTAACGATGTCGTGGTCATAATTCGACGAGGGCTGATTAAAGACGCGTGTTCCGTTCTCTAAACCCGATTTCTTCAGCGCCGTTATAAATATATTTGGGGACGAATGGGACAGGCGATGCAACTGTGTCGAAAAATGGCGTCGTGCCAGTTTTTTTTGGTCCCCGCAGAATCTTGTGTGACGTAATAAATACTGAAAAAAATCACCATTGGAACTTGGTTTATGGACAACCTGTGAAGAGCATATTCAGGAATCGTAGAATAGAAATGGGTGTTTGAACGAGTTACGTTGACATTTAGAGCTACTGTAGTCGAATGTGGAAACTGAACTTGTCATATCGCGGGAGATTTCCGCTACTACCTGATCGAAAAACGTTTCTTCCACTGTTGTCGACGCTTGGAAGACATTTTTCTTTTTTGAAGGAAAGAGAGATGCGTGGTATCGCTTATCAGTGCCACTGTCTGAACAGGGTTCTCCTTGACACGCTGATAGTCGTCTAGTTAGTCAATGGATTTGTCGTCTTTAAGGAGTGGTCTGAACATTGTTTCATTGTAGTGTTGGAACAAACATTGTGTTCAACTGATTTGATTGTTAGATTCAACAATCTAATGACATTAATTAATTAATTAATATGATAGGCGATATTTAATTTTAATAACGCCTTTTAAACGTCATAGATTATATGTTTTAAAATCTTGAGTAAGGAACTAAAATATATAGGTAAAATATATAGGTAAAATATATTTATTATTGATATTTTAATTACAATCGCCAAATGTTGGCCATAGCATCGAATTTTGTTGGAGGAACGTCATGATTGCTGGAAGATGGTCTGTAAAGCGTCTGTGGTGTTCCTGTTTAAGATGCTGTAGCATCTATAGTCCTTAACTGTTCGGGAAGACAACCGTCTTTCAGAACAACCGGTTAACTGGTGAATGCGTGAACCGGTTTATGCATTTCGCGGGCTGAGAACATTTCCAGCTTGAGGACCAGCAGTGAATGGGTTCAAACTGCAGTTCGGCAACGCAGATGCTGTTTCCGGCTTCATAATACGAACAGATGTGCAGTGTAATCTGTTGGGACTTTGCTCCAGCTTTATGGCGTCTTTTACATGTTGTTTTGTTAAGCTCGCATCTAGTCGCAAATACCTACGTTCTTGTAGAATTTAATGGACGGAAATGTAAGCGAAATTTTTCTTCATAATACTGAGGTTTTATCTTAATAGGTTAATCACTACATGGCCTAAATCGTTACCCGCTCGTTTCTCGTATTTGGTAATACCAATATGGCGGATTCCGTATTTGCGAGACGAGACAATGCGGACGCCAGTATTCATAATCGTGTGAGCGTGTTACCAGATGTCGCGGCAGACTCTTAGTATTACCTTGTTCGAGAGGTCCCGGGTTCATATACCGGACTGGAGACCGGCTATCCTGAGTTTCGTTCGTGGTTTTTCCAAAGTCCCTCCACACAGATGCCGGGATAGTACCCAGTCCTTTGCAATTTATTATTCATTAATGATCCGGTCCCACGCTTTGAGCCACTGACAGCGGCTTTAAATAAGCTGCCGGTAATACGGCATTTCAAAAACCCATAAGATTTTTTCTTTATATTAATTTCTGTGTCATATCCCGTGATGGGACATTTCAGAATTGTATGTTAATCCCCATTTAATTTAAAATTTTATTAATTTTATCGTAAATGAAATATAAATGCCGTGAATTTAATCAATTATACATTATTGAATTTCATTTCCCTATTAATAAAGTATATTATGTATCTAATTACATCCTTATTCGTTCCAATTACGAATTTGTATTGCGTTAGTATTACTGGTTTTATGCATTTTAATTCGTACTAAAAGTTCCTAAAACCCGTGCGTTACCAACACAGGTGTTCGGATAATAAAGGGGAGGGGAAAATGCTGTCTCTCGGAAAGAATTAGTAAAATAGTCTCGCGTTTTGTTTGTGCGTTTGTAAGTGAACAGTCGTTAAATTTCGTACGAATTTTGTATTCTATGACAGTTTAGTTATTAGATATGGAATCGAGATACACAAGATCCACGAAATCTCCAAATTTCACCACACCAATTACATATTTTATCATTGTTTTGTTATTATATCAGTCACATCTTCGAGTGGACTTCCAATTTGACGACGAAGTTTCTGCTCTTTTTTTAGATCACCCTGTATATCCGTACGAATGTAATGGTCCAGGAATTAGTACCACGGATCTTCATTGTATTTTCTATGCGGTTTTGCGCCGAAGGTAGCTTCTGTCTCGTCATTTTGGCCCGTGTCTGTGCTGTATGACTCATCAGTTCAAATGTGGATTGTTCTGAACTGCAAGCATTTGAAGATAGTGGTAGGAGGCTGCGAGCCCATCAAGACAGCTTCTGTTCCAACCTCTGGTGTTTTCACACGATTGATCAAAGCTCCTACTTGTTCTCTCTCAGCCTGGAAGTTGGACGCAGATTTAGTGTCGCGATTGTATCTTTTGTTGACCTGGGGGTTTATGGTACGGAGTCCATAAAGACCTGACTCCGAGTGTACATAACGTTGTTCATTGTCTGACGACAACAGAGGCGAAAGATAGCTTTCTCAGGGGAACAGACAATAAAATGCTGCATTAGTATGGACGTTTCGGAAGAATGGAGGAACGTGTTCGCTAAAATAAGTATCGGTAGATAATTCACCAAAGAAAGAGAGAGTACAGAACGTTCGAGAGAGATAAAGCGAATACATATTAAAATTAATTTTTAAAGCGATGAGCGCGCGTTTAACGAAAGCTTCCAAAAAAAAATGTAGAAAGTTGTATAACGAGGACCTTCGTAATTTGTACTCTGCCCTGCATGTTATCAGGGCGATCAAATGAAAATTGGTGGAATGGGTGGGTATGTAGCACGCGTGGGATACATGAGAAATTAATACAGTATTTGTATGGGGTAAATCCGAAAGGATCTCCTGAAAAAAAAATTTTAACTTCTAAACTACTAACATAACCCTTTAGGATAGCTTGTATTTATTAGTCGTTCGCTCAGACATGAGCTATGGATCGGCGCGTAAGGGAGGGTACTGACGCTGTCTCCTAGTGATAGTGGGGAACGGAGGAGTAATTATTTTCCAAAGAGCCCACTTCCCGCCACTGAAGTTAATCTTTTTCTTAATTACTGCCAACAACGATTTTAAAGTAGGACGCTCGCCTTGTGTAGTGTGAAATTCGTTAATCGTTCTTCGAATTACACACTTGTCAAAATCATCTACATCTGTTTTAATTTTCCTTCTTGGCCGTTTCTTGTGAGGTGTGCTGAATTCTTTTCCCACTCGTTTATTATGTTCGTACTCTTTCAGAATGCGTTTCAGAGTACTTATGGACACACCAGTAGCTTCAGAAACACGATTTTGTATTTGATTAACGTTAATCACATTGCCGCTGTCCGCTTCTTTCTTCATAAAACTGTAAACACTTATCACCATTTCTCTACTTTGGCTGTGTATTACTTTACGTCCCCCTATTTTCTTTACACCTCTGCCCACGCTTTGCATTCTGTTCGTGCTGAGTAGAAACAGCGATGAATATGAAATGCCTATTAAAAATGGGTCAATGTTTTTGAAATGGAATTTACCACACGAAGTGAACTCGGTCGCTGCTGCCTTGCAACTGAGCTCTGAGTTCACCCCACCCACTGTTCGGGGTGGAAATGCACTGCACATCTCAAGGCCATAGCTCATGTCCTAGCAAACAGCCTATACCTTAGCTTCATTGTAGACGTTGACTAAATGTTATTAGCGTTAATATTCTATATTATATGTGTACACATCTTTCTGGGACACGTGTATAATAATTAGAGCAGGTGTAGGTGAATATAGTGACTGTGGGTTGGACCATCGGGGTTCGATCCCCGACGGGGCAGAGGATTTTTCCTCTACCCTCTCCCCCTAAGCGTCTACACGGCGTATAGTCGGACATCTTTACTTTTTTTTACTGTATCAATGAGATTTCCTTTGTAGAATCTGCACAGCAAACAGGTAGACGCAGTTAGCAGCCATCAAACTTCGGAGTCTGGTGGTCCATTTCCCACAGTTGACAGCAAGTTGCGAAGTTTCATAAAACGCTTTCGTTGTCTCTACAAGTGCAACACGAAGTTCCTGATGTCGAGAGTAAAAAAAAAAAAAAAAAATGGAAACAGTACGATTCAAGTGGTACAGTTCTGTCATAAAGCCCCACTTCTGTGCGCGGAAGTCCTGAAACTTCTGACGTTGCGCATGCGCGTGTGCCTTGGGGCTTTAATATTATTGATTTTAAGTTTCGAAAGAAAGAAGGAACTTTCTAGAACAAAAAAAGAGAATGTTATGTTATTTCACATTAAGGCTGTGGGCTACAGTTTCTAGCAAGAAATGGTGTTCCATGGACACTCGGGTTTCGACTTTGCTCCACGATTTCTTGGAATGTTTCTGTTTCCCTTCTACGTAAATTTTTAGTTTTTCGTGTTGGACATCCCAACAAGTCTTTGCGTCTGTACGAGATTTTTGTTATTTCAACTTGCCACGTCGAGACTTAAGGATTGTCAGACCAGTATATAGTTCTCAGGAAGTAAGGCGGTTCTTACATTATCCTCGAAAGAAAGAAGGAAACTTTGCATATCAGCAGCAGAAGGCTGTCAAGTTTTTCTCCTGTTTGAACCCCCTTTTTTTTACACGAGACAAGTTTTGTGTAAGTTATGTCGAAACGTAAAGGTATTTTCATAATAATAATATTAAAATTGCCTATAGAAATGATGTTTGAAGTTGTGAACTTTATTAAAATGGTATGATGGCGTCTACTTGCAGACATAATGAAGTTTTGGATTCCCCTAAAACTGATAATTTATTTTACAGGTGTGCAACCTTTACAAAAAGGTACATCGTACTTTGTAGTTTATTATGTAAATTCTCGCCGGTTATCCATGAAAGAATTTCTCCGCGGTGTAATGCCTGTCGCTTGCGATATTTATATGAACCCATTAAGAATAATTAGCTTGCAGGCAGCTCTGATGTATGGCTGCATCGTGCACACTCAGTGACGTCTTGGCTTGTATTTTGTTTGCAGATTGCAACTTAGAGTAGTGTTCTACAGATAATGTAGGTGTGTGCTTTCTCTGGATGCTTCAGAATTCAGCAGAAGGCGTCCATAACAAGTATAGGGTTACTAGAAACTTATTATACACACTCACAAACAGACGCTTTGCGGAACAATAATATTGATTGAAATCAATTTTGAAAATTGTATTTGCAAAGTGGACAATTTCGAAGTGTTTTCAGCCAGGTATTAATGTTTTCCTGAAAGAATGGCCGGTCTCGAAAATTTTATTCTGGGCCCCCTTCCCTCCAAAGTCGAACTTCCGGGAACTCTTTCCATTGTGGCGTGGCACAGAGAACGTCTACGTCACGTCACTGTCCGACCTGATGACCTTAAACACAGATTTTGTCCTTAAACGATTGCATCACTTTGAACAAGAAGCCTTGAGCATTCTCATAATAATAATTTGTGAAGAATTTCGGTGCTTTTCACTGCACATCTTTCTTAATCTCCTGTCACATCATCCCTCTTAGGTTTAAATATTCTTCCGTGCCCCCAGTCCGCAAACAACCCCATTCTGTGTTCCTACTCTCAGAGTATGAGATGAAAAATATCGGATAACTAGACTTGTATACACCCTGTACTTGTAAATGGAGTCAACTTCCTGTAGCAGTTTTATGTAACTAATGCTTAAAGTCACTTGGAATACATGATTAATGTCGTTTAATGCGTGTTTCTTGTATGAGGCTTATACTAATGTTCTTTAATAATAAGTTTAAGCTCATCTAAGCTACTTTGCTGAGCCGTTCTCTGATTATTCTTAAAGTGTTGAATACCTCGGTGACATCTCTCGTTGGTGCACCAGAATCCAAGGTATGAATCACGTAAGCTGTGCGTTCTTAAGTTCCAGGTATGATTGCCTAAGATCAGAAGAAATGTTACCTTGGCCGTACTTTTTCGCTCTCATTTCAAGCGACTGGAGCGTCAGGCTGACCTCAGCTTTATCCGTTTACGAGAGGATAATAATCCATCGAGTTGCATCGCTTAACTGAGCATGGTTACAACTTTTACAGTTTACAATTGTTTAATTTTAACCGTCTAATCACAATAAAATATTTTATTAAATATTAAAATGTTAAAATATTATTATTACAATTAACATTTAATATTTAAAATATATTAAAATATATTAAAATGATGCTCTTTCATCGAAATGTTCGATTTACAATTAGAGCATCATCTTTTTCACGACATGTTTCGGTTTTCAATGAACCATCTTCAGGTGTATAATCAATATAATATTACATTTAAATTTATATTGATTATACACCTGAAGATGGTTCATTGAAAACCGAAACATGTCGTGAAAAAGATGATGCTCTAATTGTAAATCGAACATTTCGATGAAAGAGCATCATTTTAATATATTTTAAATATTTTAATATTTAATAAAATATTTTATTGTGATTAGACGGTTAAAATTAAACAATTGTAATCATCACAATATGATGCAACATTATCATCTCATTTTAGAGTTTACGTTTATATTGTGGGAATTATGGTGAGGGTTAATTTCGTCTGGTGAACTTCTGACCCGGGGTTGGGTGGCAGAAGGCTTGTGAAGACTATATATATATGCTCGATGTGGAAATGCGCGACAGATACTGCGGATTGAAGATTTTGGGTGAGGAATTTTCTCTGAGTACCGCATACTTGTTATCATAAAGTGGATGATACTTAGCTTATCGTGCTTGGTCGCCATTAATCATCTGGGTATGCGCTGCATCGCTTCATCCATTTTTATACGATCTGTAGGCCTCGGATGGTTAGGGGGAAGGACGGTATTTGCACGTGGGTAGGAGCCGAACACCTAGTAGATATTGCGTCTGAACGAGACTCCATTATCGGCTATAAAAATCGATGTTCTAAAGAAAGACATAATGCAGGAGACGTCTGAGTGAATGACGTGCCGTTAACTCATGAGCCCAAGTATCTCAGTCTGTAAGTGACTTGCCAGTGCTTGAGATAACCAGTGTTCGATTCTCATAGTGGCGGAGATTTTTTCTGTTTGATTCAACGTCAAAAAGGCTCCTTGGTCTAGCCACTAGTCAGGACAACCGAAACTTTGTTTGAAATGCGTAGAGATTTTCGTTCAGAAGCGCACACAATTTATAATAGATCTTAAGGCAGTTCCGGCCAACTTCTAATTGTTCGAAGTGAACAGCTTTTGCATTATTTCCTCGTCAGAATTCTGTCTTATTCTTGCCACCCGCGTGTGC
>NW_019059645.1:949720-969147 GCF_000696155.1 Zootermopsis nevadensis | reverse complement strand
CTTTATCCGATGGAAAATGTGGGCAGCGCGTCTTATTCATCCCCCTGATGATGGAAGCAATAAGCACCTCCGAAACTTTAGAGAACTTCTACCAGACTATACGGAGCAACATCACAGGAGACGTTCATCTTCATTCACAAAATTATTTTTTAAATTATTTTTTGTTACAGTTAGGAATTTGTACAGACATTGCAAGAGACTTTTCTTAAAGCGTCAGATAAGTGGTTTTAAACGATATATCTCGGTTTTAGCATTGGGAGGCTCATTGTGGTTGGCGTGAGATGGTTAATGTAGCTTGACGCAGCTAAATGTGGAACAAAGAGCCGAGTTGCTACGGCGAAGACATCTTAGGATGCGAGTGAAGTAGGCCTATCGCTTTGAAGGCGCGCTGTGGGCTTGTCAACTGTCAAGTTGCTCTAATCAGGCTCATTCTCTGACAGGGTCTTTGTGAGCAACGCATTGTCTGAGAGGAGGAGGGGTGGAGTGGGTGCTACATTGTGACTTGATATGTATGCAGGAACTCTCTCCATGCATCGGAGTTGTTCTTGCAAATATGATAGTCGCCCGATGTCTCCCCCCGCCCTCTTATCTGACCAGAAGGTCTATTATTATCGCGTTCACAACAGCCCCATATTTGTCCTATCTTGAGACAGGTCAGTCCTGTCTACCCTTTTAAGGTAAATTTTAATATTATCCTACGGCGTATGCTTCGATTTGCCAACTAGTCCGTTCTTTCGTTGAGGTTTTAATTTCTCATCTTGTCTGTGTGTGTGTGTGTGTCGCCAGCCGTCCGTCACGTTTGAATGATTTGTCACCTCTGTTTCGTGTTTTTGAATCCTCGGGTTGAAATCGGTCCCCTGGAGACGGGACATCTTGATTTTTAGGTTCTTCGGAGTTTAACCTCAGTTACTCACAGGCAAATTTATGTGATTTTTACTGTAAATTGAGTCAGTACGGTTTTTCTTTCACGTGTCTCCAAATTCATCATTCATCGTTCATTCGACAGTGAAATGTTTCAGTTGAAATCTTCCTTAAATGTATCAGGCGTCATGCGGGCTGCATGTCCAGCCCATTTTATCCTCCTTGTTTTGGTCGCTGTAATAATATTCCGTGGAAAATGTAAGTCGATGAGAATCTTTTTTTGTTTTGTCCCGTGAAAGAAAAATTTGTGGAGTGGTACCTCGTTAGCTGCTTTGTCTTGGGCGTGTAAAAATATTTCTGCGATTTTCTCTGTGACTATAACAAAGCTCTTTGCTTCCTTATGACACGGATCAAGTTATCAAGAGAGCTGTTTCTTTACATACTTAATGAGTATACAGTTTTTGTTAACGACACGTGTGTTCACGCCTCTTTGCTTACACTGCAACTTTCCGACGACTGTCTTCGTGTCGAATAACATGCTTACACCCCCGGGGGGGGGGGGGGGGGGGAATTTTAGCGTGGAAGAAGGACCAAAAGCCCAAATTCAAAAATACTAGACCGTAACTAGCACTTACATTACTCTGCTTAAAAATAACATTTAAGGTATCTTAACTCGGTCTTAAAAGCTGACGTTTGCCACGTAACTCGGGCGACGAAGAAATTCTTTCCTTTTGCGGAAACAAAGGTTCATGATCGTGTTTAAAAAAGCCTTCGTTGAGTCCATTTTTTCACTCAGTTTTGATATTATCTGGCCTTCTACAACTTGGTTTTCCAAATTGACTGTTTCTGACGTAGTTTTCAGTAAATCATGTATTGCTTAAGTGTCCGTTGTCTCCTTTCTATTCTTGTGGCTCCCCGAGGGATTGCAGAGGCGGATTATGAAGTTAGGAACTTGTTCTGGAAGAATTTATGTCACTTTGATATTGTTTATCGAGAGATTCATTAGTGGATGGGAATTTAGTTTAAAATATGTATGAGGTCGACGCAAAGAGCTTGATTCAGAAAATAAAAAATTGAAGAAAGGAGGTGAAAAGGATGGATTAATAAGGAGGCATGCGAAACGAAAGGGGAGGTAAACAAGAAGGAAAAGAGTGAATGGAATAGAAATAATGAAGGGCAGGCGGAAACAAGCGAAGGAAGGAGAAGAATTGTGTGTTGACGGTTAACAGAAACGTGTCGTCCCCATGGTTACGTCACTTGATTCTTAAGAATTACTTTTGTCTGGTGGCTTGAATCTTAACGCGAGACACGGAGTATAATAATTCGGGAATCCACTGATCTCTCTCATCGCTGTTTCTCAGGTCGTGTCTGTCTATCTGTCGTTCTCGTGCGCGGATTCTGGTGTCAGCGTCGGTTTATTCAAATGGTACGCGGTTCTTGGGCCAGTGCTGACTGGAGTCATAAATCAAATCAGCTTTACAGATGTCTGTGCTCAGCCTTCTGGCCGTGATTTAAATAACATGGATAAGAATGGCTTTCTTCATCGATGCGTCCGTAGACTTTAGATTCTCTTTCCTCGAGAGACTTTGCTGTTTCTTTGCAAAGATTATCCTGACACGGACGCCACCCGTGCACTTATAAGTGTGGGATTTCTGCTTCGCCTGATATATCCAGAGAGATTTTCTTCGTGTTTTATCTCTGAAATGAATGTTTCGAGAGGAATTACAAGTCCATTGTTTATTTCTGTTCTGCTTAAATCTCTCTTATAGCCTTAAACGACAAATATTAAATAATGATTTCCGCTTGTTGTGGGTGTGATGCCCCGTCCGTCTTAATTTGAGGGAAAACCATAAATTACTCGTGTTTCAAAGCAAAATGCTCAAGGAGATATCTCGATATAAGATTGATGAACGTAGAGGACAGTCATGAAGATGGCAGTCTTCTGGGTGGTAGCGCCGTGTTGTCTAGTAGAAGCTTACTGCCTCCATTATCAGGGCGATGTTGAAGAATTACCCGTTTCTTAATGTTCTAGCTTTATTTTCCATGGAAGGTAACATAATGTATTTAATTTACAAACATTTACAGTTTCCTGGCCCTATATTGTTCCCACCTCAGACGTTTGCACGGCCACCGTGTTGTATGGATTGTGGTAGTTAGGTGATGTCACCTTCTGAGTTTGTCCAGAGGCATGACATTAATTCCTTGATTCACTGGGTGGTGTTACAGATGGACAGACGTTCACAGGTCAGTGGTGTGGATGGGAAATTAACTGGTTTTCATGTTGGTCACCTCCATAGACTCCACGAAGTTCGTTGCGCATTCATCACTGGTCACTCCAGAAAAGTTTTACGTTATTTCCGCGACTGCTGCCACATACAATTCAGGTTCTAATTGTCTCCGGCGTGTAGAAGGTTGCAAACTACAACTGACGATCTCTGATCTATCAACACTGTCTATTTGTCAAGGCAGCGGTCACCTGTAATTAATGATGTTACCGAAAGAGAAGCTTTTTTTTCTCTTAGGGGCGTGGGCATAATGAGAAAGGTGTCTGCCTTGTCTGCTGTTTTTTTGTACCACAAACTTCGCCTTCGTCGTGTGCGTCCGGGGTACACAGACGAGGGTGTCGAGATTAGATCGTGGAAATTTATTGAATGATTTATCTTGCTTCTCTAGTAATTATTTCTGCTGTCAGAATTTAGATAATGCTGAAGTTGCTGTCGCAAATAACCATTACAGTTAATTAGACTTAAAATCCACGTATATCTCATTGGATTACTTCGTGGAATTTCCTCCAGAACAGATTTATTGGTTCTGCCGTCATGTTTCGGTCGCGAGATCCTCATTTGTAAGGACAGTGGACACGCTAAATTATGTGAGGGTTTATCTTAATGCGTCGTACATCATTTTGCCTTGTCTGTCAGTTTCTTTAGTTAAATTAGTGAAGTTGAGAGACCAAGACGACAGTCTTAAGGGATGTTACCCTCATGGTAGAGGCGGTAAGCACCTCTGACACGTCGGTCGGTATCTATCAAATTACGCGATTCAGCATTTCAGAACAGAGTCGTCTTCGTACTAGAAATATCACCAATTTTAAGATTTGGTGACTTGAGTTACCTTTCTCATCGGTTGCTTAATTTGGATAGGTTAGTTTATCGTCAGTTTGCGACTGTAATATTGAGACTTGCAAGTAATGCAGGAGTACGAAGCGTTAAAGGCTACTGCATAGCAGACGCTGTCTTATCTCCTTCCTCCTTCACCCCACTTCCTCACCCCGCAGGTCTCAAGATTACAGTCGCGAACAGTAGGTAGTTTGAAGATTTCTGTCTTCTGGGTTGTTGCGCTGTGTAGTCTGGTCGATGTTAACCAACGTTTCAGAGGTCATACTGCCTCCGTCATCAGGGCGATGAATATTCATCGCCCTGATGACGGAGGCAGTATGACCTCTGAAACGTTGGTTAACATCGACCAGACTACACAGCGCAACAACCCAGAAGACAGAAATCTTCATATTCACCGCTGTGAGAACCTCAAGTCTTACACAGTAGGTAGTTTGTTGGTCGATTAGCCACTCGTTTAATTTGTCAATTTGCTGTGCTAAAATTAACGAGCCGTTTTGTTAGTTGGTATATTTAGTCGAATATTTTGGTTAGCCAGCTTTAGATATTAGGGTTGGTTAGTTAGTTAGTTAGTTGGTCAGTCATGTAGTGTAGTTGTGTCAATTTGGTTAATCAGTGAGATGGTTTAGTTACCTGACAAGCAAGTTTGTTAGTCACGCTCTGTACAGTGTCATCGTCTGTTCAATTATGCGTCACGCAGGCAAACGGGAAATGTGTGCCGGTCCGGGAACGGGTTAACGTTGAAGGTACGTGAAGCATAGACCAGGGCAGGCGTATCTGTCAGCAGTCATTCAACTCCTCCGCTCCTCAAAGGCATTGAGCTGCTCATGCTCAAGATCTGCTCAACCAAACTCTCTCCCGGACCGCCTGATTAATTGATGGAGCGTGTTACGCGGGTAAGTCTATCGACCGGGAGAAATCTCTGACTTGCATGTTTTATTTTTAGCGTTTTAACCGCTGATAGCTGGCGGCATTATCGGCCTATTAATCAGATTATGTTATCATCTTTTACTGTGTTTTAATAGCCTTATGCTTATGACTCAGATGGACGGATAATGTGCCGGCATGGCTCAGTCGATAAAGTGACTCACAGCTATTATTATCCATAGGCTACGCCATCTATATTTGGTATCACTGCCTTTAGTAGAAGTGCCAGGGCGCATTGCTGCCTACTGGAAAATGATATTATACAGGGTGATTCACGATACCCTGTGCACATACATACCCTAGGTGGCGCAAGTGCCTTGCGTACGTCACGTGACTAAAGCTCTAACCAGTACCTTCCTTCAGCCAGTTCTGTGGACAGTGAGTTCTTGTGTTGTTAATGATGCAGGGGGACTTCTGAAACACTCCGTATAAGGAAATGTAAGTGAGAAAATTATATTTTGGAAAAAGGTTTCCAGGCCGTATGACTGCGTGACTGTGGTAAATGCAGCTAAGAACAATTAGGTTACGTTGTGTTTTGGTCTAGACTTGTTTAAAACTTCTTGCTTGTCAGTGGTATACAGCGAGTGGACTTTGGATGAGTCTTATACCCGTTAATTAAGTTACCTGCAAACCAAGTGGATTTGTAGGTCTTGCATCCGAATGCATACAATGGCCGACCAAGTTCAGTCATTGTTCTTGGTGACGCAATGAAGCTCCACTAATACACTAACTCCTTGGAGCAAAGTCAGTCTTGAGAAACCTGTTGTCGCTCAGCTAGTCGGTAAATTCCCTAACTCACTCACTCACTCACTCACTCACTCTCCTCTGCTGGTCGTCGCTTTGCAGTTAGCGTCGTCAAGATTAACGTCGTTCATACGTAAGCCACGTCAGAGTTGTTAACGCTTTCCATTTAATTGCCCCTGTCGCGCTCTGTTTCGGCCACACGCTATGCACGTATGTCGGAGAAGTTGCCGCATCAACACGGGGAAACAATATTTTGTGAGATTTGAGGTTCTAACGCCGAGTATGAAGGTAGCTAGCTGTATTCTAGGATGTTGCGATGTGTTGTCCGGTATATGTTGATCGACGTTTCAGTTCAGCTGATTCCGGGTGTCAAACCCTGGTATTGCAGCCCGGAGCAAAAGTTTTTTTTTCCCACGTCATGTACGTACTGTACGCGATGAATCCGTCTATGCCAGACGTTCATAGACAACGCCGTGGGAACCCCGGCCCTAAAAATAATCTTCAGGGCCCGCGTCGATGAAGCGACAACTTTATCCCGTCGTCCGCGTAGCTTTGCGTCTGTCTTCGTGTGCTGACCGCAGTCTGGGTTGGGTAGAATTAGACGTAAGCCTGGGTATACGGCCTTAATTCCTGGAAAGGTTGGGGGGGGGGTACTTTTATAAGTTACGCATTGGTGGCCTCCCGAGTGAAGTCCAAACGCAGGGCACGGCGTTCAATAAAATAGGAAGGAGACGTAGTACAAGGGCAGTTACAAGGAAATCGCCACTGATCCCTATCTATGTCTAGTGGGCCCAACTGTGTAAGAACCTGAAGACGGAGATAGAGTCCCATCTCCGAAACGTCGTTTTACGTTTTATATTTACTAGACGATGGATAACATCCAAGACAATTTTTATTCAATTGACTCTTCACCATCGTCAAGAAGTTTTAGATTTATTCTTGTTCATCACTATTGGCCAGTGTTTCACGTTATTCGATGCTACGTAAATTTGAAGAGGACAGTGTTGATTTAACTCTTAAAGCTCGTGGTAACTATATATACCACCTGTTTCAATAGTCGGTAACTCTTCATTTTGTATTTATGTGTTTCGTATGATTCTCAGTGTAAACAGGGATTATTTCATTAAACAGCGTTAATCAGCTGATCTTCTGTAATGGTAAAGTGTGGTGTTTTCTTCGCGGTACGGACTGAATTCTTAAATATTATTTAGACGAGCTTCGGCTTCTAGAGTGCCGTGTTCTCCCACACGCGCCTACCTTCATATTGTCCGAACGAGACTGTTTCTGCAGACGCACGGCACATCTCATTTTCATCATGCATGTCACGTGTTCCATTTATCTCGTCCTCATTGACGCATTCGCCGTTTGAATATTAGGTTCAGTGCTTCTAATTGACAACCACTGACATGATATGAACAGCGGTCCGTCATCTGGAAATCCTACCATAGTATTGGATGTACAGTGATTGAAATCAAATAATGCCTGTTTGATGGAGTACCAACTGGTCAGATCTAAATTGTAGTGAAGATTGCTAATGAGAAATGATGATGGTTGTGAGGAATGTTAGTGGAATTCGCCCTTACAACTCTCTTGCGATCAGAGGAATTTTCCACACGAATGGTCCTCTAAGGACTCGGCGGCTCGTGGTTCCTTGCCCCGTCGAATTGTGGGTTGGTTAAGTTGCGTGTAATACACGCGATATTTGGTATGCTGGTTTTAGTTCGGTGTCTAACTTGTTCGTAAATTCTGTTAGACGCTAGTAAGGGAAGATGATCTGGGAGTAAACGTGCAGAGACATTCGCATTTCCCCGCCAGACTTCAGGACAGAATCACACTAAAATGATGCTGGAAGGTCTTGCGAGAGTGAGTCAATGTTCAAAGGAGTTGGAGTTTGCGAAATCCGTAATTTGAAACAAATTACGAAATTTGACGTTCTCACACCGATGAAAACTACGGCGTTGTTTTGGGTTGTGACCCCGTGAAGACACGTAAGTAGACACAGACGTTGCCTTCTACAAAGCTAAAGACGTATTATGTTTAACCTAAACCTCAATACACGGCTTCACCGTCCGGAAGAGAATTGTAAAATTAAAGTTGCATTTACGAAAAATTTGGTAGCAGATCAGAATTTGGAGTGGTAGGTGAAGGGTCTGGCTGTTATCCGCGGGACGGACGAACGGACACGACAGGCGCACCAGGAGTACGCTTCTGACCTTTGAAGAAATACGAGACCGTTCACATAAACTGGCCACGGACAGGTTTCGATGAATTTAAGGACTTCTAAGTCCCTTGAATCCGAGAAATTTGCAGGATTGTTCGCTAGATCTTTTTTTAGTGGGCGTTGAAATACGGTAGGCGACGTCAGTTCACGTGGCGGCAAAATGGAAACATAAATTAAGGCTTTTCACAAGTCGATGTTTGTAATGGTGACGTGATGTGCTTTTACTACGGACCGAATTCTTAAATGATGTCTGCCCTGCAGTGTCTCTTGTGCTCAGCGCAGAGCGAGATGAAGCAAGGCAGAAACGTCTTGTAACAGAAGCGATTCTCAGAAGATTGAGTATGGAGGGAGGGAGAATGGAAATTTCTCTTATCTACACCGTAAGAATTGGATCATCTCGTTATCGGAAACCCCCCACCGCTATGCGTATTCAGCACTTCCAAACGCTGTATCGCCAGGAAACACGCGATCTGCTACGCCACGGCTCTGCGTCATGACCATTGCAGTTGGTACGGCGTAGAACTAACAGACGCAAAGGACGCCATTGTAATACTCCTACTTTGTTTACGTGATTTAAAAGTTTTTAAATTACCGCTCAGTGTCTTGTAAATTCTTTCATATTGCAGCAGGTTTTAACTTCTTCACCTGATGGCGCATTAATGATACAGTGTGTTCAGAAAAAACCCATACACAGCAGCAACTTTAGTTACGTGTTGTTGGACGTGAACAATTGATTACGTACGATTTGATTATTCTATATTCTTTACCCCAACCATTGGTCTACGCCTTATATTACACTGTGTGTAGCTGTGTTCATTTCTCCTTTTCTCGGCCTGGGACCTGTTCATATACGTTCTTGGCGGATGATCCAGAAGTGGTTTGCCATTGCCTTCTTCTGTGTGTGAATGGAGTAATTGTTGGGATGCCACGGAGGAAAACTCCGTGTTGCCTAGACCACGGCCTTGCCCAACACAAGTTATAAATTTTAACCCGAGACCCCAGGATTACAAGGCCAGCGTTCTAACCGCTAGACCACCGTGGCGGTTTGTTCATTTTAGTATTGTAGCATTATTTTCTACGCGGTATATGACAAATGACGCTCGCTTTAACCACACGCAGTTCCCAGCGGGTTCACATACCGAGTAGGCTGGACTACGTTTCTGCGCATTCGAAACCAAGTGGTCACCATAAAATAACACGACAGTACCTACAATCTGTTGTCAAAAAAATTTTCACCTCCGACATGCCTTCATGAAAAATGCATACGTGCCACCAGAGATGTGAAAGAAAGACAGTGGAATGGATTTGGAATTATAGTACATGGTCCTGCCAGTGTATCCAGTATTCGAAAATTACTCTTTGTTAGCATAGTCTGTTCATATACATCGTAATTTCGTGTACACACATCGAAATATCAATTCTGCTTTATCGTTGTGTGCTGGGATCCAGAGAATTGGGTCACGCCATTGTGGTATATTATGTACGCCTTTCGACGTTTTCTTCAATAACTACACAAAAGAACGTATAATGTAAAGATCTGTGTCAGGAACAGAGTTGAAGTATTATATTCCTCGTCGCCAGGTAATCTAATAGGCAAACAGGACCTGGTGTATTATTTAGTTATAATCTGTTTGTTAGGCGCTGTCCTAGTATTCGCTTGGGAGGTCTGAGGTAAACCACGAAAGCAAGCCTGACTCCTAGCTGAAGCTTGAATCTAGCAGAGGTATTATCGATTTTTGGTTACGGTCGATCCTCGGGTTCGTGATCAGTCAGTGTCCGCCACGCTTGACTGTACTAGCGTGTCGTATGTGCCATGTGGGAAACATTTAAATTAAGTTGTGACAATGGTAGCAAGAAATGCGCACGAAGCTTTGGTGGAATCTGGCTTTAGAATTTTTTTTTTTTCACATTCAGTTTACTTTGTAAAGTAATTTGATAAATTTTGTATCTTAATTGCGTCATGTTTGTGTTATATCAATACATATATTTATTTTTCATTACGTTCTATTATATTTGTATTACGTTTAAAACTTACATCCTTACACTCTTTGAATTGTTATTATATTTCCTATGTCAAAATCCATAATCACGACTTGAAAAATTAATTTCACAGATAATGAACATCAAAATGCATACTCCAAATCAAGATGAAGACTGAAAATTAAAAAAAAATTAAAAAAATAAAAAAAATCAATAAACGCAATGCACAAATGTACAATAGTTTTTTAAAAATATATGAATTGATAAGCCTGATGATGATGTGGTAAACATCGAAACATGTCGTCGAAATCAAAAGCGCTGTGATAAATGTAATATTATACGACACAGAAAAGCGCCATAAAATATAACATAATGCAATTTATATTGTAAATGTTATAAATAATTTTAACAACATTATTTTAAAACAAGTTTTGTGTATAGACTGGAAAAATAAATATATGTATTGATAAATTTTGTTGAAAGTATGTTTGTTATAGGCACTATTCTGTAGTTGTAATGGGCAGAACCTTTCAGAACTATATTACAATATTATAGTTATCGCACGCATGCCTTGTAATAACAGAAAGTAACACAAATGTGTTTGTGAGGAGCCAAATAATCAGGTAATCTGTATATTTCTCGCATCGCTGTTTCTCACGCGATGGCCATGTCAGCTGCTGATACGCTGTCGCTAATGCGTGGCTTATGCTAAGCCATTTCACGTAACGTGGTCGTTTAAGAATAAGAAGGCGAGCGGAATATCTGGACATGAAAACGGAACCAGAAGAATGGGGGGGAAATTACGTAATGAGTTTCATAATTTGTGCTATTCACCTGATGGCTGGTAATAGGTGATTAAATCGAGGTAGATGAGACGAGCAGCTTAATTTAAAGTTAAATAATGAAAGCGGAATTAGTGACGTTTGTGAAGTTGGTGTCTTGCTCAGACAGTTGAAATGGCTTAACGTCATCGTTTACATGTTAGGTATTTCAGTGCGCTCTCAAGAATTTAAGAAGGTTTAAATTCGGGGAATGCTGGCTACACGCCGTTCGGAAAAGTTCTTCCTGTCTCACATCGAAAAACTTAATGATTAAAAAAATGCAAAATAATAATTTTACCTTTTGTTTTATGATTGTGGAACGTGGTGTTTTAGAAGATGGGTTTGCATGGTGTGGATTGGATTCATCTAGCTTGGGAATGGGATAGGTGACGGGCTGTTGTGAAGGCACCAATGATCCTTCTTGTTAACTAAAATTCAGGGAATTTCTTGACTAGTCGAGGGTTCTGTTAGCTTCTGTAGGTGGTCTCCGCTACACGGAGCTGCAAAGTGTCCTCATTTGACTGATAGCTCGTCTATTTAATTAGCTCTGCAGAGTGAATTTCCATCTCTCATGATGTCGTTGAACGCGTGACTCATGTTCCTGAAATATATTATTGCACATTATGAAAGTTACGCTGTATCAGAGCCTCTCAGCAGTAGTTCATATATCCTAAGAGGTCTTAGAGGGATGAACTGTAAGTACGTCTGTGACAATGTTTTATGTGTTGTGACTTCCACTAGGCGACGTACGTAACTCGTGTGCATGAGAATCTCGCTGTGTTTACAATTTGATGTAGCCGTAATTCTTTTATGTTTGACTTTGTTTACGCGGTTTGAATCCTGGTTATACCGACGAATGGTTTCCGCGGGTTTCTGGTCTCCAAAGACTAGGTACGCCACGGCGCGTTAGCGTTATCTCTCATCTTATTCCACGCTGTTCGAAAAATTTGCGATTGGAACACTTTCTAACTCTTTATAATACCCAACCGTGTCTCGCCTGCTTCAGAAATCAATTACTCTCCATTTTTGTATTTATGGATTTCGTAGCAGTGATTATTTCCTTGAACAGGGTTAACCGCTTGATAACGGTGAAGACTAGTGTTTTCTTCGCGGTACGGACTAAATTATTTAATAATTACGCGAGCTTCTGTACCAAATCATTGCCTGGGGACCTTCTAGATGAAGATGAGTGTCGCCTGGGATGTTGCGCCGTGTTGTTCACGTAGAATTTAACTGACGTTTCATAGGTACTTGCTGTTTCATCTATCTCGGCTCTCAGGAAACGAGCATATCTGAAACGTCTGTAAACTTTTACCAGACTTTAATAACATCATCAGTTTTATTTAAGACGTGAGGAGGGCCAGTTTATTGTTTCAACCACATGATGGCGAATAAGCGCGGCAGTTGGCGATCAAATGTTTGGCTTGTGGCCAAGGACCTACTAATCCCAATATATTTAGTCATTAATTTATAGGACTGGTCTAGCGACAGCTGTCAAAAGTACAAAGGATTACATATAGCATTTCCATTAGGCACACGCTGTTTCGCAGTCATGGTAACGGCTGGTTATTGGGAGGGGGGAGTGGAATGTTTCTTGGCGACCACGGTGTCGCCTGTAGCGTGATGGACTCAGTCCCATACCGTGGACTACTTTTCTGTCAAAAGAATGCGGAGTGATTTATAGAAGGTGTTGTATGTGGAAAGTCAGGAACATTTTGTGCAGACTGTATTGGGCAATGCATAAGCTGGATTATGTGTGTTTAAAAGTAGTTATTGAAGTGAGCTGGACTTTTCTAATATCGCATACAATACGATCTGAAAATAGTTGACAGTGCTAATATTATCTTTCTTATGCGTACAGTTCGATGCTAATGAAAGATGAAAGGAAAATATATTTGTTGGAATAGGAAATTTCTTTAGAGGGATATGTTTAATAGACGAGTATCAGATATTGATGTTTCTAAGTAAATGTTCTTATTATTTCCCTAGTGTGTTTATTTACGTAAATTCCATATTCAAACCAGAGTGTGTCTTGTCTCGACTGTAAATTAATCTGTGGGTATTGCTTTCTGCTAAGGCCACATATATTATTTGCGATCGGACCAAGAATCTCTTAAAAGTACTCACAAAATTGAGGCATTATCCGATTAATCTAATTTAGCTGTAATAAAACCAACTTTCTTAATATTTCATGTAAAGTAATATATGGTTTCCCATCTACTTAGATACAGGAAATTACATTCATGTCGTCAAGTTGGGAACACCTGCTTTTAGTACAGGTTTTATAAGCGTTATTTGGTTATAAAGTAGTAACTGCAGCTCGCTGTGCTAACTGGTTTGCATGGGCGCATTCGCTAGAGAACCAATCAGGAATCATCCCCAACAACTGGGATTTACATGCAAGGAGGAGAATTATGAAAGAGGACCTGAAGATGGCAGTCTCGTGATATGATCTTCGATGTGTGGTCTGGTCTAGTCCTTTTATCTGCGCCAGGACGTTCAGGCCGGCGCTGGGGCTCACATGGCTTTCGTATGAAATGGATACCGTGGTTCTTACCCCTGGGATAAAGTGGTCTCGGCCTATCACGCCCATCTGGTGTCAAGGTTAGGAATGTGTGGAGGTTTACCTCCACTGTCCCATAAGTCTTCGTGGCCAGTTACTTAATTATATACCAGGGATAATTTTACGAATTTAACCCACGTGTTAGTGGTTACATACACTTGCAGTATTCGAAATTTTGTTTGGAGCGAAGCTTATAAACCGTGAGGTATTTGGGTACGTACGGTCGACGTTTCGTGTATATGCCATCCTTCCGACTTAACTGAGCACGCTGTGCAGAGGCGTGGTCACGACCAAGATAACCGTTGTGTTTCTCGACGGGGATTTTATAACCCAGCGACGTCTGATTCCCAGCGGTAGGGAGTTTTGACACGTACAGACATCGAAAGTGCTTTCTGCCTGCTGCAGTTCAGCTTTTTGAAGATGGTTTCTTGGAATGACGAAACTGTAATGACATTTTTTCGCCTCTTATGAACCAGAAGTTTGTTTGCGGTAATGGTCTGGCTTCATGTGTCTATAAAAAAATAATAGGCGGGAAGGCAAACTATTGCGAGTATTCTTAATGAAGTAGTTTGATCAAACAGTGCCGATGTGACGGGTCTGGACTGTTGGACTGTCGCCGTAGAGCTGTCCGTACCAATTTGGGTTTTGAGGCCTCCCCGGCTCAAGACACCAGAACACTGCCAACGTGACAGTAGAAAAAACACTAGCAAAAAACAACTTCCTTGGAATACACATGTATATTTTTTATTCGCACAGAAATTTTGGCAACTGTTTGTTTGTTAATGACGACCGCTGAGATGCCGACGACAGTCACAGAAATAAACCAAACTGCGGCACGCATCTGGCGTCAACAAAGAAGTTTTGTTACCCCAAAAGACCCGAGCCAATTACAAAATATTTCAGAAAAATTAAACAGCTTACTATGTAACGAAATTAATTCTGGAGACGGTCTTCTAGGTAGAAACGCGGGTAGATACCAAAGTTTCGAAGGTACATACCGCCTCCATCTTCAGGCCTCTTCCCTCTCAACCTCTCTTGTGCCGCGAGCCTCCTCCCAAACATCATCACATCCATTTTGATAAACATAATACAGATAGAAGATATCATGTTTTTCATCATGATTCTTATAAATGTACTTTTCTTTAAGATTTTGCAATAATTTCATGTCTGCCCTTGCAAATACCTACACGAACATACATGAATACTCTAATTTTAAGTACTCAAAATGGCCGCCTTCGAAGGATGGCCAACGTGTCCTGGCTATTGCACCACCCGGTATACAAGTTCCATTTCACAATATCAGTCCAATCATTTAAATTCCACGCCTATTTCTGCATGAATCTTATCATTTAACTGCCCGACGTGTAGCCTATATGACGCACCAACTTCGATTAAAGGAAACACCGCATTGTTAAAAAAAAGGCAGCTACCTGCATACAAAATCTCAATGAAACAATATTATTTGCAATTCCTGAGGAAGACATGCGATATCTCCATCTGTATAAATGGACACGCAACAACAAAGCCGCGGTTTTCCTGCAGAGACGCAGGCTACACAGTGTTGCCAAGCTTGTGGGATATAAAACATTATTTCACGGTGCAGACATAAGACATTAAAATTTGAAGGAACGCCCGTGAAAAGAAATGTAACACGATTTTGGGTTCAAACGGCGCTGTGAGGTAGTGCCACAGTGTAGACTTAAAAAGGTGGATGTTTCGGAGCAACATGCTGCCTCCATCTTCAGGGCTAGATAACATCGACACTACAATGCGTATATACATTAGCATAGATGAAAAAGTTTCTGTTGCTGCAGTGTGATTTGGTGGATGTAGAGGCAATTCTTGCCTTGTGGGATACGATACGCTTAGTATCTTACATTTGCCCGTCATTCTTGACGGGAAATTTACTAGTGCATCCATAAAGAATGTTGCGCTGACTCGAAGAAGCCGAAGAGTTGAAACAAGGAGTCTGGTTTGTAAGAAACAGTTTTGTTACGAAAATTCGTCTTTGAGAGATCCTTGCAGTAATATCAGCCGAGAATTTTACCTTATGTTTTGGATTCTGGTATTGCAAAAAGTTTTCTAAAACTACTTCATGAGATGGTAAAGTTGCGTCATATTGTGATATAACAAATATATATTGTTTAAATCTTGTCCGTCTAATCACAATAAATTCTTATTAAATATTAAAATATTACAATAATTAACATTTAAAATATTTATTTATATTTATTTAATTATTGCAATATTTTAATATTTAATAAGAATTTATTGTGATTAGACGGACAAGATTTAAACAATATATATTTGTTATATCACAATATGACGCAACTTTACCATCTCATGAAGTAGTTTTAGAAAACTTTTTGCAATACCAGAATCCAAAACATAAGGTAAAATTCTCGGCTGATATTACTGCAAGGATCTCTCAAAGACGAATTTTCGTAACAAAACTGTTTCTTACAAACCAGACTCCTTGTTTCAACTCTTCGGCTTCTTCGAGTCAGCGCAACATTCTTTATGGATGCACTAGTAAATTTCCCGTCAAGAATGACGGGCAAATGTAAGATACTAAGCGTATCGTATCCCACAAGGCAAGAATTGCCTCTACATCCACCAAATCACACTGCAGCAACAGAAACTTTTTCATCTATGCTAATGTATATACGCATTGTAGTGTCGATGTTATCTAGCCCTGAAGATGGAGGCAGCATGTTGCTCCGAAACATCCACCTTTTTAAGTCTACACTGTGGCACTACCTCACAGCGCCGTTTGAACCCAAAATCGTGTTACATTTCTTTTCACGGGCGTTCCTTCAAATTTTAATGTCTTATGTCTGCACCGTGAAATAATGTTTTATATCCCACAAGCTTGGCAACACTGTGTAGCCTGCGTCTCTGCAGGAAAACCGCGGCTTTGTTGTTGCGTGTCCATTTATACAGATGGAGATATCGCATGTCTTCCTCAGGAATTGCAAATAATATTGTTTCATTGAGATTTTGTATGCAGGTAGCTGCCTTTTTTTTAACAATGCGGTGTTTCCTTTAATCGAAGTTGGTGCGTCATATAGGCTACACGTCGGGCAGTTAAATGATAAGATTCATGCAGAAATAGGCGTGGAATTTAAATGATTGGACTGATATTGTGAAATGGAACTTGTATACCGGGTGGTGCAATAGCCAGGACACGTTGGCCATCCTTCGAAGGCGGCCATTTTGAGTACTTAAAATTAGAGTATTCATGTATGTTCGTGTAGGTATTTGCAAGGGCAGACATGAAATTATTGCAAAATCTTAAAGAAAAGTACATTTATAAGAATCATGATGAAAAACATGATATCTTCTATCTGTATTATGTTTATCAAAATGGATGTGATGATGTTTGGGAGGAGGCTCGCGGCACAAGAGAGGTTGAGAGGGAAGAGGCCTGAAGATGGAGGCGGTATGTACCTTCGAAACTTTGGTATCTACCCGCGTTTCTACCTAGAAGACCGTCTCCAGAATTAATTTCGTTACATAGTAAGCTGTTTAATTTTTCTGAAATATTTTGTAATTGGCTCGGGTCTTTTGGGGTAACAAAACTTCTTTGTTGACGCCAGATGCGTGCCGCAGTTTGGTTTATTTCTGTGACTGTCGTCGGCATCTCAGCGGTCGTCATTAACAAACAAACAGTTGCCAAAATTTCTGTGCGAATAAAAAATATACATGTGTATTCCAAGGAAGTTGTTTTTTGCTAGTGTTTTTTCTACTGTCACGTTGGCAGTGTTCTGGTGTCTTGAGCCGGGGAGGCCTCAAAACCCAAATTGGTACGGACAGCTCTACGGCGACAGTCCAACAGTCCAGACCCGTCACATCGGCACTGTTTGATCGCCTACTGAAGTGCGTTGATAAGGATTTTGTATTTTGGAGTTCCCAGGTTCAAAGCCTCTTCCACAGTCCTCTCTTTTTTTTTTCTTTTTGGTGAGTTTCCTCAGGCTTTCTGGACAAATGCCGAGATAATACACCACGACGCTGTCTTATGCAAGGTGTCAGTTCATCGTTCACTGACATCCCGTAATTTTACGGTACATACAGGGTGTCCCAATAAGATATATACGCACGTTCAGCCAATGAAATAAGTATATTTTAATAAATTAAATCAATACGTACGTCAGCATTTGCAGTTAGTGAATTTTTCGAATCTAGTGTTAATGTACAAAGTGACCACCGGTAGCTTAAAGGCGTAGTTGACATAGTTCTGCAAATATGCATTTGCGGTTTATAAGAGTGAATTGTGACGTGACATGTCTTTGTGTGATATTCCATTATTCGTCTGTTGACGTATGACGTCATTATGCTCTTTGATTTCGCTGAAGGTGTTCAGCTGTGGCCTTGTTGGGATGATGGATCACCTGATGTATGTATATTGTGTGAATCCTGGGATTCTAAGCGAGGGGTGGCTCAAACCAAGGTGAATATTTAGATATTCTGACGTACGTACTCATTCAAGATACAAATGCATTGCATCATTTTCTGCCTGTTATATACAGCATTATGAAGGATCCGTTTTTGTGGAATTTATTTTCTGTCTGCCCCTCGTAGATGCTGTTCCTGGGACAGGTGTCTGCTTTCTCAGGAAGGGGGATTAATAGAGCGATCCCATGGACGTCATCACCACTGCCGCCGTACACAGAATGTTCGCTGCGTTGTTATTGCTTTAAACTTGTTATGGACTTGATTGGGCGATTTGAACATTTGTCTAGCGGTTAGAACGCTGGCCTTGTAATCCTGGGGGTTCGATTCCCGGCGGTGCCCGAATTTATAACTTGTGTTGGGCAAGGCCGTGGTCTAGGCAACACGGGGTTTTCCTCCGTGGCATCCCGACAATTACTCCATTCACACACAGAAGAAGGCAATGGCAAACCACTTCTGGATCATCTGCCAAGAACGTATATGAACAGGTCCCAGTCCGAGAAAAGGATGGAAGGATCCTGTTCATATGGACCTGTCCTCAGGCAGAACACTACAAACAAATAACAGTAACGTATTATCACACATTGCGGTGTCTGGCATTAAATAAGAATTTTGAACTAACATGGCTGTCTTCTGGGTTGTAACGCTTTGTAGTCTGTTAGACGATTACCAAAGTTTCAGAGGTCCTTGGTGCCTCCATCATCAGGGCGATGCAGTACTACACCATTTCTGACCATGGTGTATTGCAGTTATGTTGGTGGGTTTCTGCTAAACACAAGACGGGAATTTACGACGATGAATGTTTGTGAATTTACTCTCGACACCGTAGTCATGTAGGTAGTTACCGACGTTTAGGAGAACGTTGCTGCTTCTATCTTCAGATGCCTATAGCAGGCTACAGTGACGGGATTTGCGTTACCATAACAGCCGGACATTCGTCATCTGAGAAACTACTGACATTTCACTGAACGTTTTAATTTTTAAGTTGTTTTGCTAGGTTAGGTAGCCATTTAGAGGCGGTAATTTAACAAGAAACGGCAGTAATGTCCTGTTACTTTCAAAAAAATGTGGCTGAAAGATGTCTTAATGCTTTTATCAGACTTTGTTAAATATTTAGAATCTAAATAGCGGAATATCTGCTGAGGCTGTTCGCTGCAGGACATCTTAGCCCCTGGAGGTAGGCTGATAAACTGCAGACATTTTATACTAGCCTTGAATACACTTTGATGTGCTCTCGGCTTCTGCAGGACGATGCAAATTTTAATGAACAAATATCCATAGACGCAGCGCATTTACCAGAGGCGGTGTTGAGTGTCGTTGTCCTGTTAAACGCAAGACGTAACCCTCTGGTGTACAGTGTCGTCTGTGACTAGCTGGTGACATCTTCTGCTTTGATACTAATCTATTCCTTACTGCATTTGCTGATTTCCGTCGCGGACCCAGATTCAGCCAGAGAAAATCTTTGTTTTTCACGAACAGCCGTTGCGAACTGAATCCTATCTTCAGTCATACTTCACGATCTACGCTTCAAGCGAGACGATCTTCAGCTCTGTCACACGTCACAAACGGAGATTATTTCAGAGGCATTTCACCCTTTTAAGTATACTTCGAATCGGGTCACTAAGTCTCACGTGTAGAGTGGACGACCATAGTTCTGGAACTCGGGTTTCAAGACACGTGTTTCTAGTGTATATATGAAGACCACAGTTTTACCACGAACTTCATTACTACTATCATCCTAG
>NW_019059645.1:927050-938308 GCF_000696155.1 Zootermopsis nevadensis | reverse complement strand
CAGATATTGAAGTGTCTCTCACTTCTCCCCCACCAATTTCCTCTTTCTCTCTCTCTCTCTCTCTTCGGCTTCAGAGGACAGAAGTGAAATGTAATGCGGCGGAGAGAATGCACATAAAGCAGGCAAGATGAGTGCATCTACAGATATCGAACACCGGACAGCAGGGTCGAGTATCGCCGGCCCTCAGAGTGTCGACTGGCGCCGTGACCCGGACTATGAAACTGCTTTTTTCCGCGCTGCCTTCAGAACAGTTTAACCCATTTGCATGCATTATGTAGCAGCTCGTGAGCGTTGTGATGAAGTATTAATGGCATCTTTTTCCCCCCCCCCCCCCACAAATGGCTACCTGTCCTGCTAATTGATCATCTTTCATTCTTACTAACTAACAAATCTAATATAGCCCATGTTACTAAACTTCATAGACGACGCTAATAAACTCCCATTAAATGGTTGAACTCTTCGTGAACTGAGCTAACATTACGATGCTAAATTGTAGTCTGAGCTTCGTTCAAAGAGAGGAGTACGATTTCAACCGCTTCATAGCCAACCATGAGTTGTTAAGGCATGGTATATCTAAGGTAACTTAAACTCAGCTTCCGTTAATGAAACACCACAAACAGTTTTAATTAATAGAGAAGTTGAGAGAATTATTTCTCACTGACGTCGTTGAACACTAAAGTTACTTAGAGCAGAAGTGACTTGAGTTCCCGAGACATTTCTGTTCTATGTTCCGGACGTCCCATTTATTTCCCTTGGAAACAGGCTATCATGTGTTTATGTTTTTCTTCAGTCTTCCCAGGCAAATGCCGGGATACCTTCATTCTAATCCTTATTCTTTCCAATTCCATTTCCACGAATCATCATTCTCTCCGTACACGCTTACAGTCTTAGGCTATTGACAACATCGTTAAACAAGTTACGAAATTGCTGAGGGGATATTATTTAACATTGTAGAAATAGGAGTGTGTTACATGTTTGTAAAGTTAGCTTAGCCTCAGAGCCTCACTACTGGCGAGATGTCGTGGCTGTAACGTAGGTGCCTCATATATAGAAAATTATCCTATTACACCCCAGCCCGTAGTTTGAGGCAAACACTTCATTACCTCGAAGTGTTTGCTCATTTCGACGGCCGACTGCAGGCAATATTCAGTGCAGATAATAACGATTTCGTTGACACACAGTCCCACGGCCTGCTGGATGTCTCTTCAAAGTTCGCAACAAGTAAACTTGTTCACACGTGATAATCGGCTAAGTTAGCCCTTGGCCTAGTTTGGGTAACGCATTCATGCCTCTGAAACCAACTACTTTCCTTAAAAGAGCACGCTTATTTCCGCCTCTGGTGCCATAATTGGCGCAAGGATGGGTCTGCCTAATGTCTTTGGAGTACCACGGAAATCAGGCATAAATGGGTCTCTTGCATCGAGATGAAATCGCGTAATGTTCTAGCATCAAAGGTTACGCACTATTTCAGCATTATCTAGAATCACACAGCTGCTACATAACATGGCAAGACATTATTTGAATGTAAAATATTTTATTTATTCTGAGTGTCGGAAAAAAAAATTCTGATAAGAAATTCATATCGTTAGCACCAAGTGGGTTAAGAAACGTAGAGCTTGTATTATTTAACTACTTTACTGATCCTTCGTTTTACTGGATATTATGTGGTTTTTAAAGTGTGGTGCGCGGACCTCTCTGAAGACAAGATTTGTTCCAGGCGCGAAGCATTTTGTATCAAACTTGGTATGAAACATGCGGCAGAACCTCACGTTAGCAATTTAATATATTAGTTTAGGCATTTAATTCTGATATACGTCTGACCCAGCTTCAGATCATATGTAGATGTTTTTTATCACACTGTCAATATGAAGTTCTCCTTGTAAAGTAGAACTTCCACTTACTTGTATCAGTATCCTTGTGATTGCAGGTTCAGTACCTCAACGCTGAAGATGTTCTTATTCAGAACCTAACTCTTCACAACTCCATTACATTGAGTGATTTGAAACCTCACAGAAACTATACTTTTACTGTGGTGGTGCGCTCGGGTACTGAATCGCAGGTCCTTCGACGGTCACTGCCCGTTTCTGCCATATTTACGACAATGGAATCTGTTCCCGGCAAGGTAAGGAGATCTCATCACTGATCAGTAATAAATGTGAGACTTAAAACAAATTCAGAGTTTCTGCACAGTTTATTTGTAATGTTCGATTCCCGGCGGTGCCCGAATTTATATCTTGTGTTGGGCAAGGCCGTGGTCTAGGCAACACGGGGTTTTCCTCCGTGGCATCCCAACAATTACTCCATTCACACACAGAAGAAGGCAATGGCAAACCACTTCTGGATCATCTGCCAAGAACGTATATGAACAGGTTCCAGTCCGAGAAAAGGATGGAAGGATCCTGTTCATATGGACCTGTCGTCAGACAGAACACTACAAATAAAAATACGTAATTATTAATTATTATTATTATTATTATTGTTTTTGTGTTTTCATAGGGATTTTAATTTTGTTACTGTTATATGTATTTCGTTTAAGTGTACATTAAGTTCGTTGAAGTATATAAACAAAATTTACTAATTTTTATAAAAAAAACCTTAGAAGCATAATAATTTTTGGGTTGATGGGGGTGACACGAGGGTGGTTTGGAGCCCGCGAGACGAAACAGCAGTTGGACAGTTTGTTCTAGGTTATGATCAAGACGAGACTCGCACACGTGTGCATTTCATTCGGTAGTATTTTACCAGGTTTTTACTAAATCACAACTTTTTTCCCCTGAGGAGAGCAATTTAATAATAAAAAAAGAACGTTAGTCCTACAGCTCATACGTATTTATGAAATAGCGCGATGAGGAGGAACCCGTCCCCCTGAGCGCCCCATTGTCCATTATTAACAAATTTTAATACGCGTTGCCCACGTGTCGTTGCGTCAAAAATTCTCTAATAAGCATGGATGAAGCTACAAGGCGTTCATTAAGTTTTACCGAACGTGTGCTCCGTTTGATTTCTCTGTCTCAATTTACATATTGCACAGTGTGACTATTTTGTTGTGGCCGGTGGCTGCGCAAGAGATGTGACACGAGCTGTGGTGGCGAGTGATGTCTCTGAAGAACTCACTTATAAGTCGAATGATTGACTAATCCATTTTTGTTTTGTTCGCGATACATTTGTTCAAATCCATTTTTATTTAAAAATAATGTTAAAAACTGGGAACTAGTTTTGTGTCTGTAGGTTTACATTCTTATCCGTGAAGAAATAAATTTCCCCTTGTGAGGATGGTATCTGTCAACAGCTGTTATGCTCTATGAAATAACACTCAAAGCGAAATGTCGTTAAAGAATTTGGTTATATTTTTACGTCGTGATTTGGATCCATCCATATTTATACATTCGCGTGGAAGCTTCCACGATAGGCTTTATACCAGCTTGGTAGACGTTCGGAACGCATATTGGAAAAAGAAAAATATCGGCTTACAGTCGTCTATAAAATGTGTTAAAATTTTATCACTCAGAGAAAATAGTTTATAAAAATACAGCGTTGGTGGAAAATTTATTTTATTAATGTCCCATCATTTTATGCGGTGTTGCAGATTTTTTATATTTTTACATGAGGGAAGGATCATTTTAATTTTTCTGTGACAGGTAATAATAAAATTGTTTCACTTCTGCATTGTTCTTATTGGCGGTTTGCGTGACGCCAGTCGAGGGAATTTAAATCAACTGACGACGACCTTGCTGCCACCATCGTCAGGTCACCCTTGCTCTTGCCCCCCCCCCCAACCTGTCCACCCTCTAACCCCTTTGGTCCAACCAAGTTTCTGTCTTGTACCAATGGTTTCTGCGCTTGAAGGAAGTTTCTTGCGCTCTGCAGACTCATTGTCTTGTCGCTGAAGGCAGCAGTCATCTCTGAAACGTCGGTAAACTTGTACCAGACTGCACGGCGCAAGACAGTCATCTTTTTAAGTAGTTATAGTATGCAAAAATGAAGTAAGTTAGCAAACAGATGCGTACAGGCGAAGTCTCTGTCCAAGTTCGAATGTTTTCAGAAGAGGCGAATTTCTGTCTTTTGTCATAGAGAATGTGACACTTCATATCGAATGTTTTTAGTTCCCAGGTAGATAATTGACATTCGTGTCTTGAACGGAATATTGGCTCAGTCTGCGAAGTTAGCAGTGGCAAAGGATTTCGGATGTTAAACGCGAGGGTACAGAGTCCGCTCGTGCTACGTGGAGTCATAATTTATCTGGGCGTGCAGTGTGAAGGAGCATAAAGGGACGAGTTTGTCAGTAGTAAAAACGAAAATTCTCTGCGAGTTATTCACTGTTTGGTCAAATCCTAGGAGAAAATGGGAAGTTTAAAGGCTGGCAGATGCCACACTGTTTGTTTTATTCACTTTACGGTGTTGTAGCTCTGTTTGCCGTATGTGTATGTAATGACATCAAAACGAGGAATGCAAACTATGGGCTAAACATCGGTCAATATCTGAACGTCGTAAAAAAATGTCTTTGTGAGTTCGGAGTGTACACTAAAATAGGTCGGCAGTAATGGTTTCCATGTTTCGCTGTACCTGCGGTGACACACGAATGCAAACGACGACCACAGAAACATTCTACAAATTCTTTCGAACAACTTCGTAACTTGCTCGTCAGTTGTCTTTTATTTCATACCAATAAACGGGATGAACGCCTGGTTTTCAGTACGCAAACCGAAAATAAATAAAATGTGGCATTATTTTAAAGATGCCTATTTTCTAGGATGATGTAAGGCAGCTATTCTGGAGGTACTGAGGAGAACCAAATCCTGCGTCTAGGTTGCTTGCCCTAGTCGAAATTTCGAAACGTTATGTACCTGACGAACAAAGGATAATTACGTCACAAAAATGACAATTTCCCCTGTCAACGTGAGGAAGCTACAAGTCTCTTGCACTCGGAAGAATCTACATCAAGTATTTACTTTACATATAAAGAATTTTTCCATATGTTACAGTTATGCTACTATTTAGTGAATTTAACATATATTAAGAGATTAAACAGGCTTATTAAATATATATTAAATCTTGTCCGTCTAATCACAATAATTCTTATTAAATATTAAAATATTACAATAATTAACATTTAAAATATTTAAAATATTAAATGATGTTCTTTATCGAAATATTCGATTTACATTAGACCATCATTTTTCATGTTTCACGACATGTTTCAGTTCCTAAAAGAACCATCCTCAGGTGTATATAATTATATAAAACTTCAAAACGATAAATAATTCAAATACAATTTTCATACATTATGCTAGCGTACATTTTTATCAGATTTTTTACCAGATATCAAACGACAATATGACGCAACTTTACCATCTTATGACTCTCGTAGAAGTTTACCGATGTTTTGGAGATGGTTAATCCTGCCATCATCAGGGCTATAAGACCCTCTGACCCTCAATTTCGACGTAGCGTCCCACAGGATCCTCAACACTGAAACCAGTGACGCCGAGAACCTGAAATATCTTTTCTTATTTATCTCTCTGCTTATAGTAAGGCGACTCTCTCTTAAGTAGGCGATTCGTCACTCGTTCTGGTCACTTCCTGTACACAATTCGCTGCTCTGTGGCTAGAATTCTGAATCTGTTTTATTTTCGCGTAGACAGAAACTGAATGGCTGATAACAGAGTTGAAGTTCCTGACGTCATGTTATTCTATAAATTAACATTGAAATGTCTAACGGAAACTTGTGCAAATGCCTATCTTAGAAGAACGTCTTTCAAGGTATTACTCGTCTGAATGCTGTTTGATCTTACCAGCCATACAAAGGAGGTTGAAATATACAAAGAAGCCACTTCGAATCTCTGAAGATACAGTGACTTTGATTTTTAATGTACTTGTTTTTCAGAATTCGCTAATTTCACCTCAGAGCTTTGCAGTCTTCTGACGTAGCCTACTGTACGCGAAACTCAGTGCAGGCACAGAGCAATGAAATGGTGGCTCCTTGACCAGTAGACAGAATTTCAGTTCTAAACTCTTATTTCCTGCACCAGATCAACAGGAACTCAGTGAAGTGATACAATGACGGCAGTGTGCAGTGCTTTGTTATGACAGTAATTGCTTCTTACTTGTGATGGAGACGCCGACGGTCTCACAGTTGCTTACAGCAGTTTTCCATTTGCCCCTCCCAATGTCCTCTGCAAATCTATATCCGCTCCATAGACGTGTTGAACGAAGTACAGGGTGATTCGGGAGTCCTCGTGCGTCGGTAGGAACAAGTGTTTGAAGAAGAAAATAATTACGCGCGCGCACGCCCCACGTGGTGCACGTGACGTGTGTGTTACCACTCCTAACACTGGTTCTTTCGGGCGATCACAGGCTTTTGAATCGTTTACTAACTCACTCCCTCTGTGGTGCAAGGAATTCTTTAAAAAGTCGATTGTATACTCGGATTGTCAAATAATTGCCCACTTTCTTTAATGGGCCCTAATGTTCATCATCGTCTTCACAAAAAAAAAACTTTTGAATCACCCTGTATAATTTGGTTTGAACGCGGGGAAATGGAAACTGGATGCAGGTTTTTAAAGCCAACGTTGAAAGTTGGATAATATTAAAATGAGTATTATGGAGACAGAGTTGAAAGGCGTGGATTGGATTCATCTGGCTTAGAGTAGATGTCGGTAGCGGGATCTTGTGAACACAGTGACGATTTTTCGGGTTTAGTCAAAGGGGATTGAATGATCTACTGTCAGATTCTGAAGAATTTAGTTAATTATGAAGGATACACCGTAACCAAGATGTAGTTAGGTCAGAGGTCAAGTTATAGTTTGGATGTATTAAATGGAAAGTGGCCCACCCGTCGGACGAGCCAGCCTCTCAGGTGCGGGTTTAATCACGACTCTACTTTGTTCTGTTTTAATGAATTCACTTCCAAAAGTATTTGTGTGTGTATGTTCAGAGGGGAATTTAACAGTCCAAAAGTTCGATACACGCTGGCTACATGCGCGCTTTGATTTTCAAATTTAATTACACTGACAGCGTCAGTGAATATCAGCAGCCAGCCCCCACCTCCCCTAACCGATTCTCTCGCCCCTATCAAATCAGTTACGACGGATATTAAATAATTTCTGAATTTTAAAGTTACGTACGATGTTTGAAACATATTTTAGTCGTGTTTTTATGTTCTTTGTGTGTAACAATAAATAACTTAGGTTACATTTTTTTTGGTTGGCATCAGATTTGTACATATTGAGGCAACATTTAATGTCTTCAGAATAATATTTGGAGTTAGCTGTATGTCGGAAGTAGATCCATGGAGTATGTTCGTTCTTGACAAACTGGTCTAGAATTTCACCGCCATTCTTGGATCCAAGGGCCAATAAGAATCTGTCACCTGTCTTTGTACCGATCCACTTGATTTTTTCACACACCCTCAGACGCTAATCATTTAAAATCCATTTTAGCGTCATTTTTTAACCTAACCTAACCTAACCCATCCTAACCTAACCTGACCAAACATAACCTATGTTTCGTAATCTGGTCTCTTTATAAATGAAATTAGTAGGCATTGCGTCAACGTCTTGAGTCATATCCTGTACGTAATGGTGTTTATTGTCTAATGTTGTCGACAGATGGAGGCGTAACCACGAGCTGTAAACTTCCGTTGCGTTTGTGATACACGGCCATTGTTCGTGTGCTATATTGTAGAATTCTCAGTACCGATCCGCTACTCATACATGTGTGCAGCGTTGGTTGAAGAAGCCCTTATCCTCAGGGGATGACACGTGACCCGTTTTATGGCAAGATGTGTGATTCCTAGGGTCCATCTTTACGTGGCGCCGGAAAATGAAGACGCTATGCGTCCATTGTGCAGCCAGTCACTTTATTGACAGGGATATTCGGGCTGTAACTCGTTCTGGAATTTCCTGCTGCCTCCTTCATCAGGGCGGTTTGCCTTATTGATGGAAACTACACGATTCTAAAAACCAGCAGACGGTCATTTTCGGGAGAACCTCAAATCCCGCTGAGCGGGATAAGGGCTGCTGCAGATAGAATAATAGGCAGACAAATTGGTGAAGAGAGAAACCGCATAGTTGATGCGTCAAGGAGTGGATGGATCTCATCTGCTGTGAGTGACGTAAATTTATAAGGTCGAAATGAAGGTTGCGAATTCGAGGATTTTCCCCTCGCTGCTCTGATATCTCGGGCTGCAATTGAACCTCATTAAGATTATTAATGGCCGCTCAGATTACATTTCTAATAGTAATATTCATTTAAACATTCTTCTGAAATTCGTGTTGATTTCTATGCAAGGGGAATGCGCCATTTTGCGGTCCAAATCTGGCTAATGGAATTTTTTTTTTTAAAAAAAAAACGAACACGTGGCTTTGTCGTAAAAATTTCTTTAGTTTGTGAAATATTAAGTGAAAAAGTATTTTGGAAACACTTAAAAGCAAAATCCGAAAGGTGAGTTGAGAATTTGGATAAAGAATACATTTCGACAGTTTAACAGAATATGTGCGGAATATTTTATCGAAGGTAAGAAAATGGAGAGAGAGAGAGAGAGCAACGTTGCCTTTGAATTGCCGCGTGCTCTGGCCTATCTGATGCATTTAACTATGTTCAGGTCTGGCTACCGTTGAAATGAAATGACTATTGACAGCCGGTGTTTAACGGCCTTATGAGTGTCTGAACAGAACGTATTTCCACGTGTCATTGCGTCCCTTATCAGCGAGGACGGGACGACCAAGTCCGACGCACGGAATGGCGACTGGCGACGAGTTAATTCCGCGCGGTCGTATCAGGGTTTTCCTTTGTTCTGCGACGTCAAAAAGTTGGAATCTGCCGCTGCACCTCAAATCTCGTGACAAGTCAGCAGTTCTGATGACAATTAACACGATTCTGCGGCTACCATGTTCGCAGAGGCTCAGAAATTCATTGGTAGAGAACTGTAAGGAGTTATTCCACCCAGTTTATGATTATGCACGTCACGTGAGCAAAATATGTTCTTCGCTGTTTTGAAAAGTGTATACTTAGTGTTGATGTTATATAATCAGTGATTATACGTTTGATTCTACAGTTGATAGAGATCAGTTTAATAACCAACCAATGAAGGCGCGACGTGATAATTGATGAATTGCAGTTAGCGCCCAGTGCGTCTCAGGGGCGTCGCAATTAACGCCACATAGCGCCAGAACTGTCTCCTCGGTCGCCAAGTGATGTCTCGATCTGACATCGCCAGCCTCAACTCGCGTATCTATCGATCCTCTCGTCCGACCACGCATCCCCGTTCAGCCAGCACGTGGCACCAGCCAGTCTCACAAATGTTAAAGACTTTTCTACTCATACTTTTGTTGTTCGACACAGGCGCTGCATTGAAAGAGGGATGAGGAAGACTTGCTTCGAAGATGACGTGCAACTTGTATCTTAGAGTTTTCTTCCGTGGCATCCCAACAATTACTCCATACTCCATACACGCAGAAGAAGGCAATGGTAAACCACTTCTGGATCATCTGCCAAGAACGTATATGAACAGGTCCCAGTCCGAGAAAAGGATGGAAGGATCCTGTTCATATGGACCTGTCGTCAGACAGAACACTAAATGATAAAATAATTGATATGTACGTCTCGGTATTGAGCTTGTGGGTTCCATATGGGAACTGAGATTTCTTTACCAGCTTGTCGACTAGCAGGTTTTTAGTAGGGACTCTGCTTTATGGAATTGGTTGGTCAGTTGTGTTTGTCGCATTGTGGCAGCCATTACGGTCCTGCGTGCAGTTTCTACATTACACAATAAACAGGCGCGCAGTGGTTCATTAAGTTATCGCTTTATTACTTAAGGGCAGTGCTTTCCTTGAGAACACTTAAGCCAAACTGTGGCAGTTGCCGGTGTTAATTTCTTTCGCTGAGTAACAAGCCATATTGTGGAGGTGCGAATTCCTATCTGAGAGTGAACCGATCATTGGGCAAAAGTTTTTTTAATGACGGTTTTGTTGGGCGTGCGGTCACTAAGCCAGTCAGGAATTACCCTGATGACTTCGGCCGTCACCCCAGAGTTTTAACCATTATTTATTTCTTCTCCAAGAACCGAACCTCGGCCGTCCAGTCTGCGGTTAACAACTTTACTGTTTTGAGCTCTACCGGTCCATTATCAACACTGAGAGGTTCACTGTACATTTCCTGCCTATGGTCTGCCTATTTTTTTTAAACATTTTACGATGTCTGAGAAATCTTATTGCCTCGATCCTGTAGACTTCATGATTTGATTAGCTTGTAGCGTGTTTCTCTTTGATGTGAGGCTCTTTTAATTACCCCCGGGGACGGTGAATTTAAGGATTTATACGACCATGTTTAATTTCCTTGCAATTCCGTGGCTTTGCAGCTGCCAGGACTCGTACCTCAGTCAGAACGTCGTTATGAAGTCACCTGCAGTTCCCCCTCGTAGTCATGCGGACAGTATTTTTTTCTGGTCTTAGAAAACATCTGATGAAATCTAAACGCCGATGGAAAGAAATATGTTGTCCTTAACACTGAACGGGTTATAAGTGAAAATGTTTCTCTTCAGTTTAAAAGCAGACCATTAAGGTTAGATATTCCATGATCTCTCGTTTATTTCATCTCTTGGATCTACCCACTTTTCTGTCGAAACAGATGTCGGAAGCTGTGGATAAAGTAGCCGGAATGTGAATCTAGGCGCTCATGTTATAATGTGTCGAGTTTGAAAGTGGATTGAGTTTATCCCGCCATTTATCCGTGCCCGTCCTCGTTTGTGGTTCTTAACTTCTACATTTTGCCTCGAATCGATAAAATTCTATCAGTCCTTTGCCCAAACGCAGATGACCGCAGATGGACGTTTAGCTTGGGCGATCGCCCTGATGATGGAGGCAGCAATGATCTCTGAAACGTCGGTAAACGTTTGCCAGACTACACGGCGTAACAATCCACAAGACAGCCACGTGCAGATTAAGCGTTATTGTTACTTGTGTTTGCAGATGAGTGCTTATAAATCGAAACTTGGGCTTATCTGTTACGGAACAGTAAGCTCTTGGTTGTAGCAGCCCACAGCTCTGTGCTACAAAGGTCGTAGGTTCGTTATGCTAAGCATCTTGATCTGCAAAGTAATGTTTCCATCCACGCGGAAAGTTAATGCGGACTATTGATTTTAAATCGTCGTTTTATCCAAATCGGTTATGAGAGGGGGTAAACTATTTTTCTTGTTCTCGATAAGTGGGGGAACTGTATACATTTGCATGTTGTGACAGTTTCATGGCCACAAACATTTT
>NW_019059645.1:887115-916965 GCF_000696155.1 Zootermopsis nevadensis | reverse complement strand
GGTGCCGGAATTTATAACTTGTGTTGGGCAAGGCCGTGGCCTAGGCAACACGGAGTTTTCCTCATTGGCATCCCAACAATTACTCCATTCACACACAGACGAAGGCAATGGCAAACCACTTCTGGATCATCTGCCAAGAACGTATATGAACAGGTCCCAGTCCGAGAAAAGGATGGAAGGATCCTGTTCATATGGACCTGTCGTCTGACAGAACACTAAAAAAAAAATGGTGTACCTTCCACATACATTACATGTAAAGTCATGCGATGCATTATGAATGTCGTACATTTTAGCACTGTATCAGATTAGGAATCGATTGGTTCCTGGCCGAAATAATACGGTAATTTACAATAAAAGTAACACATTAATTGTTTTTACGTCATCAACCAATCATAGTTACTCTCTGCTTTCTGGTGAGGAAATTATGAATGCAGTGGCGTATAAACAGAACGTCGTCTGTCAGATTTTAACGATGACGTCACTAAGCGAACCCCCGGTAGAAGACGGGCTTCTTTGAGGCCAGGGTGAAAGGGTTGAAATTACCCTTTTTCGTAATACTTTGTTCAGCACTGACGAAGTTTATTGAGTTATCTGAGTGCTTATGTTTGTTTTGGACTGCGCTGTTCTGCGTGTGTGTGTGAGCAGTTTTAACACGAAGTTTCTTTATTTTGCTCTGATTTATTTCTGTTGTTACTAGAAGAATCATGGAGACAGGGTGAATAACTCTGCGTATCTTAGATCCGTGTGATAAACCAGTCCGAGGCTCCGGGGAAATGGATCTTTGTTGTGGGAGCGGCGAAAGGAACTGTCTGATTACTTTTATTGTCAGCGAGCTGAGAAGTGGCCGAGATGCTGGGAAATTAGTGGCGCAGATAGGAAAAACGTGAACAACATACTGAGTGCTGAAGTCTCGTACGCAAAGAACAGAAGAATTGAATACTTTGAGTAGTATTGACGTTTATTTACATAAGTTGGTATAGTTGCGTCATATTGTGAAGATATATATTTAATTAATTATTCTTGTCCGTCTATTCACAATTTAAAATTTAAAATTAAGATAAATATATGAAATTACGATTAAGTTTTAAGTTTATATAACTTTAATTTTTATACACCTGAAGATGGTTCATTTAAGAACCGAAACATGTCGTAAGAAAAAGATGTTCTAACTGTAAATGGAATGTTTCGATAAGGAACATCACATTATATTTTAATTATCTTAATTTTAAATTTTAAATTGTGAATAGACGGACAAGAATAATTAATTAAATAATTAATTAAAAAAGTTTATTTACATGTTTTGGGTGTGTGAATTGGATTTATCTGGCTGAGGATGGGGTTAGGTGACTGGCTGTGAACCCTAAATGGTTAACGTTCTTTTTGTCTTTAGTTTAAATAATGAAAAAGTTTTGTTGACGGACCACTTCATTTTGTTTACAGAAATTATTCTTCCGCGAAAGGCGGGAATTTGTCTGTTTGAGGTTGGTATTAGGTTCTCAGGAAGGACCGTGCTTTCTTTATTTGTTCCATGGAATGTTTCAGCCCTCATGTCGCATTTGCGAAACTTTCTAACGTTTTTCTGATTTTGGTGTCGGATGTTTGACGTAAAGGTTAATTATTCCCTTTCTGGTTTGGATACGTGTCGTCGTAATAATCGCGCGACTCTTAAATCATGCCGTTGTTTATTTTAGTGTACTTGCTAATTGTACCAGGAACTTCATAAAAATGATCATAATTAAGAGCTGTTTTGGAAAATGTGTGATTTCCAAATTTTGGTAATCCCTTCCAGTTTTAGTTTGAATATATACCAGTTTTTCTTTCGAAATATCATATTTTAGCAATGTCCGATGCACCAGAATGTGCATTCTTGAATGTCAGGACTAGTCCCAATGGTTAGGCGTGTGTAGATCTCCCACAAGGGTCCTTGTGACGTAGTTTATGACGTAACATGCAATATTTCTCATCAGGTGTTGTTTCCTTTGTTTGACGTAGACTCAAACAGTGTTACACATTTTCCTTCCTCGTCTGTACATCACTAAATAAGCTTCAGAACAGACGTTCGGTGCAACTCCAAGTTATTTTACAACTGATGGTCAGAAAGTCGGTCCATCTTGGCACCCGGCCCTCTGTGGGGATTATGACGAAGGCTGTGAAGTTCTTTTACTCGCCGATAGTCGTCGCAGGATGTACTTTCATGGTCAACTTATCACAGGAATACGCACGCACACTATTTTTGCCCCTCTGACCGTAGTCAGTAATCTGTGGATTGTAGGATTTGAGGTTCACACGGTCGTGAGTCCGAAGATGGCTGTCTTCTGGGTCATAGCGCCGTGTAGTCTGGTAGAAGTTTGCCGACTTTTCAGAGGCCCTTGCTTCTACCACGTCGCTATAACCTAGAAGACAGCCATCTTAGGCTGTGGATTGGACGACCGAGTTTGGTTCCCGACAGGGCAGGATTTTTCTCTTCGCAGACAGCCCCTGGGGTCCCTTCAGCTTTTCTATCCATCTGACACCCGGGTTTCTCCTCAGAGTGAGGCGGTCATCTAATGCCTTGGTTAATGCGTGGAGTTGCTACGCTACCCCACAATACGAGTGCTTAGCCTGGTGCTTAACTAAGCACCAGGCACACTCACACAGTATTTACAGTCGATATTGTGAAATTCGTGACTGGTGTTTCTGTGTAATCGCAGGTTATTATCTGTATAACCGGGTAACTCACTTGCACTTTCACGTATATACGGCCTTCTTCGGCCAATCCGGGCCTTGTCTGAGCTTGTGCTATACATATAACAGCCAGTTCCGCGTGTTCTGAACTCCAGACGTGGTCCCGTGGCTGCCAGCCAGCCAGCTGTCGCTTCTTGGCAGTTTCTTTGCTGATCTCAGCTGATGTTCCCAGCCACCCTGAAGGGTTACGCAACTCGTTCCCTGGCGCTCGCGTCTCGCGGCGTCTTCGTGTGCTAACGCGATTAAACTCTTTCTGTGAGAACACAGAATTTAATGATCGATTGAATTTCTTCAGAGAGGCCGTTATTGATTGGGAGGTTGTTAGAATCACAACTACGGTTCGGATTCTGGTGAAGATGAATGTAATCGAGCAAGAATACGGCAGCTAAATGCCACGGGATGTCGCTTGGAACTGTCATGGTCTACAGAGAGAACATACCGGAAGGAAAAAACGACGAACCTGTCAGAACAGCCAATCTCCGTATTTGAATCCAGGAAATTTGCGATATCCGCCATAAACAGGCGTTGTAATTACATTGAATACCTGAAATGTGACGTTTGAGTCATTGAAATGTGACGTTTGAGTCGTTGAAATGTCACGTTTAAGTTTTTGAAATGTCACGTTTAAGTTATTGAAATGTTACGTTTGAGTCATTGAAATGTGACGTTTGAGTCATTGAAATGTCACGTTTGAGTAATTGAAATGTCACGTTTAAGTTATTGAAATGTCACGTTTGAGTCACTGAAATGTCACGTTTGAGTCATTGAAAGGTGATGATGGTGAATATACAGTTTTACCCAGTCGTTCCTAGTTTGCGTAATTTTGAGGTGGATTGACTATAAGAAACAGTGTCCCCGCTTCAGATTAATCCCTTAATACCACACAGGCCTGGAGTAAACCTGCCGCTACCTGGCTACATTCAAGCGCTGTACATTAAACATTATTTTCCCTCGGGCCAAGAAACCATTCATTCTGGCGAGGCTCTGCTTCCTGGCTTAGAAACCAATTACTAATGATGACTCATTCTGAGCAGCAGAATTATCTGAAAATGGGATTGAAGGGAACGTTTTCCATTTTTGTAAAATCGCACTTGCAGGCTTACGCCATCATTAAAAGGGAACTTAAATGTCTCTTGGTGTGACGCGCACCTGTGACTCAGATTACGCCGACGCTCGCATTTTGCCGTCCGTGTCGCTGTGGACCAGCTGGTGGGTATTGTTACCCATAAGACCTTTGTTGCAAAAGGTCGATTTAAATAGATGATACACGATTTATGTGTTTAATAAAGTGTTGTGTCGGTAGCTGTCTTCTGGGCTGTAGCGCCATGTAATCTTGTAGAAGTTTACAGACGTTTCAGAGATTATTGCTGCCTCCATCATCAGGACGTCTGAAACGTCGGTATAATGTTTATGTAAAAATCGTATATTTTAATGAGAATTGTGTTCTATGTTATGTGCTTTGTGCAACAAGACGATTTGAAGAAGAAGGTAAGGGTTAGATTAATGTGGAGAGGTTGAAATCAGACGAAAGTTAATTTCGCTTGACAATTTTTTTTTCCATCTGAATCTGTATGAGTATTTTCTAAAACGAAAAATTGAGGTGGGCCGACAGACAAGTATTATTCTGTTTGTGCAAGGAATGTATACACTTAATAAAGTATTACGGCAAATATAAAACTTTCTTCGCTTGATTTCTTTACTTTCCTGAGCTACAGACGTAATTACTTTGCCGTGCATTGTGGGTGAGAAGAAAGACTTCGTCCTGCTGGCGCCTCTTGAAGAAGTAAGAACCCATAAAACTCGCGGTCCGCTCTCACTGCCTTGTGGACCCCTGCTGTCTCTTCCCTGCTCAGTGGTTGCTATTTTACCAGGCGCTCTGAATTTCACTCACAAGTAGGCGCCATCTAGTGTAGCCGGCCGGAGGTGGGGGTGTTCTGTGTACGAAGGCAGTACCACAAACGAGACTCTGGCGACCGACCCACGGCCATTATTCAGTCCCATGTTATGGAAAATGGCGTTACAAGAAACTCGTTAAATTAATATGCTCGGTTTCTGAGTTTTTGTCTTCTTTTTTTTAGTGTATCGCGAATTATTATTGCAGTGAAAGATTTATTTAAATACTCTGAATTAACTACGTGGTCTGTACTATGACGAATGACAGTCAGCTTCTGAGAGATTAATTGCTGAAGAAGTTTAATCATTCATTCATGGCTTGTTAGAAAGTAGCGTATCATTTGTTTGGAGGCACTGGAAAAAATCACATTTAAATCTCAGGGCTGTCCGAAAGGCGAGGTACGAACGCGGGACCCTCGAATACAAAGCTCACATAATACCCACTACATCTGGAAGTCCGATTCTTATATTTGTGCATGCATTAATATAAGTTTTCCCATTAGTGCATTTGACCACATTGTCGTTGCTGTATTATCTAGCCGTTACTTCTGATTCGTGGTTAAAAAGTCATAATTTTTCTTCAACAGAATTACAACATAATTTGAGACGCCATTTTTCATATGACGGCTTACCGCTGTATTGGCACGCAGAACCTGCTCAACAAGTCATAGCATTATTGTATATTAGCCCTTAAACATCCAGTGGTAACTATATGTACCACCTACTCTTATAGACTGCAATTCATATTTTCCACGAGTGTATATACGAGTTACCGTGACTGTCAGAGTAATGATCGATTGTTATCGTAACAGCATCAGTCAACTTAGTGATCTTTTTTCATGTTTCGAGGTACGAAACGGAATTTCCAGATGTTATTTTGATGATGTACGTTCTTCAAAGGGCTGGCGACGTCAATAACTCGGGAGCTGTCAAATTTTTCTTTGAACAGCGATTCATCGACTGAACCGGGGAGTGAACTAGCAGTTTCTACTGATTTCGGAATGGAAGCCTCTGTTAACGGTTGTCTGGTTTCAGTTGTGTGAGATCACTGATCGTGCCCGAAGGCTTTCACACGATCTGAAGCGATCTGCAATTAGTCTTCATCACTCGTGGAGAAAGAAATCTGTCTGTGTTACAGTAGCTGCTTCCCCTCTCCGTTTCGGCTTTAAATTGACTTCCTGTCGCTCCAGCTCAGTCAGACAGAAGTACAGGCCGGCGACCGATTACGTATCTCCGTCAGTCTCTGGCCTCCTGCGTCTTCTGGGACTCTGGCTTCCATTCTGCCCGTGGTCAATGTCTTTCTGTACCGCGGTTTGCTGTGGAGGTGAGGGGTTCTTCCGACGGCACAATATCTTCGTCATCGAGTCCTGCCAAATGCCGGGACCGGATTCGTAACACGAGAGGAATCAGTAGCCTGCAGGCCTAGACCTCCTGGTTCAGATAAATTAACTTCTGCTTGATACCTGAGGGCCAGAATAGACATCCCAGCGGTTCCTTTCAAATTCATTTATTCTTTGGTCATCCTGTCATTAGATGCTGTGCAATCTGAGATGTTGACAGCGTCTTTAAATAAGAGACGATATTAGAACACTTGGACGACATATGAATAGACGTGATGATAATATTAAAGAGGATCTGAGATGAATGGGTTGTGAACGCATAAATTGGTTTGAACTGACGCACGATAAGATCGTGTATGAAGGTATTTGTGAATGCGACAACGAACGTGTGGGTTTATTGAAAATGTGCATTTTTATTGCCGGTTTAAAAGTTATTAAAGGTCCAAGGAAGGTCGTGAAATATTGAGTTATGTGAAGACTCGAATTTGGTTGAACTTCACCGGGGCAGATGCAAGTTCGGGGTTTGACTGTTACAGCTCTGAGCCTTCTGCTTTCATAAAATCTGTTCCTGAGAAACGGGCCTGGAGTCGGTGAGACCGTGGGGGTGGCCTAAGGGCGGAAGGGGAGGGCAGATTTGCCGGGTGCTTCCCAGAAAATGTTCCAACAGGCGTATCCGAGTAACGAACCACGTAAGAGAGAGAGATGAATAAATCATATAATGTACGAAAATTTATGTAATTTCTGTAGCAGCGACAGAACGGCGGAACAAGATTAGAGCGCACCGTAAAAAACGCCCGCCGCTATCAATCTCCTTCCTAATTAATTCCAGGAAAGTCTCGGAACAGAGCCCCGTGAGCTGTAGGCCACACACATCGCACTTAGTTCAGTTTTATAAATCTTAACAAGTGTTTGACGATGAAGGCGTTCAGAGGGTCTTGGAGGGATGAGCCAAACGGGATGTTTCCTAGAATGCAACGGGCTCCTTCGTGATTTATTGCAGGTCTCCTGATGCACCCTACTACTGGAGTAGAGCGAACTTATTTCACTGCCGATAGAGGCAGCAGGAACCTCTGAAACGTCGGCAGACTTCTACCAGACTGGGCGGTTAATACAGCGTGTGCACACATATTTTTTGACACCCTGTATTGTACTTAGGGCATGGAACAGTCGGTTCGCGTTCGTTGAGCCTTTGAACGGTCAGCTACTGCAATGCCCAGAGCTCATTGTGTGTCGCTTTGCGTTAGCCCACATTTGCTGTTATAGCAAAGTCCGCTTGTATGCCAAAGGTAATTGGACGCATATCAAGGATGCCGTATTATCTATTCACTTCGATTTATCAGTGTAACACAACCAGGGGTTCTCGCGCGCGGTAGGATCGCGTAATGTGCAAACAGCTCGTTAAGTTGATTCATCGATGCGTCAGTTCCAAGTGGCACACTGTGCGTATAATTGATCCTATTTCTTATCTCATAGTGAATCTGACAGCGTTCTGTTTTATAAATATTATGACGTTATTGTGTGCTCAATTGTGCTGTCAGTAGACTTAATAACAGTGTTCCTGAATTTTGCGAAATGACAGGTCACCCTATCGAAATGGGAAGTATAATTTCTTAAAATCAGGGATACTGACCGAATATTCCAAGTACACATTTGTTTTGAATTTTGTGTTTATAATTCTCAGGTTAATCAGCGATTAATTCGCTCAACAGCCTTAGAAATCTGATATCTGAAATGTTCAAGTAAAGTGTTTTCTTTGCGGTACGGACTGCATTCTTAAAAGTTAATTATTTGAAGAGACTCATCTTCAAAACGTTAATCAGCCATTTCTCTGGCGTATTCTTTTTGTCGAATGCGATTGAACGCGTTGTGTTAACGTGTAGTAAAATAAGAATTGAAAGTGGTGATATCAATAATCGATCGCAAATTTCTGTCCTTGTTGCAGGCAAAGTTGGAGACGAAAGCTTTGAAAGCGAAGCGACCAGGCTTCACGGATGACCGCTACAATGAAACTTCTTACTACATCGAGAATGGTGAGTTTATACACGTGTTCGGAGTGACACGTGCGTTTTCACTAACAAATTCAGGGTAGGAAGGCGCTTAATTAAGATAGTCGGGATTCAAAGTTTCATCCACAATGATGTATCGAGAGTGCTCCGGTGCGATACAGTGGAGTTGGTGATAATTTCAGTGAAAAATTCTGAATGTAAGAGACAATTGAACAACCTAGGTGTATTTTTTTTATTTATTTAGTGTTCTGTCTGACGACAGGTCCATATGAACAGGATCCTTCCATCCTTTTCTCGGACTGGGACCTGTTCATATACGTTCTTGGCAGATGATCCAGAAGTGGTTTGCCATTGCCTTCTTCTGTGTGTGAATGGAGTAATTGTTGGGATGCCACGGAGGAAAACTCCGTGTTGCCTAGACCACGGCCTTGCCCAACACAAGTTATAAATTCGGGCACCGCCGGGAATCGAACCCGAGACCCCAGGATTACAAGGCCAGCGTTCTAACCGCTAGACCACCGTGGCGATCAGATGGGAGTATAATAATAAAAATAATCTTATAATTAAAATGTGAAAACTGGATTCGTTAGCTTATGATAGCATCCGGTGAGATGGGGGTGGGGGGTGGGGGTGAACACTATAATGAACTTTTCCGTTCCATAAAGCCCAGGGATTTTATTAACCGGCTGATCGACTGTATGTAGTCTTCGCGACAAATGTTGTGCTGCATCAATTATTTCTCGTCGTGAAAACGGAGGAACAGGGCGGCAGCTCTTGAACCTCGAGACCGCCTTGAGCCAACACTTAATTTATTTATAGTCGTACAGCGGTGATTTCGGAGTGCTTCGCCAACGCCGTATTACAATCAAGTATTGATAATAATCCGCATTCTGCCGAGTACGTTAAACGCCACGAAGCCCCGTGGTAGACGACTTGCATCGCCTGTTTTGATGTTCGGGGTCCCTACACTTGGCTCACGGAATTTTCTTCCGGGATTTTGTTTCGTTCTCACCAGTTAAAGTATAAGAATCAGAATTACGAGTGCTTGGCCCCGAGGTGGAGGGGGGGGGGGGTCTGTCCGCACGTTTCGTTTCTGTATTTTAACACGTCTGGATGAAATATACATGTACAGGATGTCCCAAAATGTGCCTACACAACCCTTACAATGTCAGGACTATGTGTACATATTTTTGGGACAGCCTGTTGTTAGTGTAAAAGCTAATATATTTTTTTCGTCCATATTTGTCAATTCTTTAGTACATGTGATTGAAATCAAAGTTTTATTACCTGCACCAATTTTTCAACCAAACACGTGAAACATTATTACTTAAATGACGTACTTAACCGGTTCATTAAGATGTAAAAGGTTTGCTTGAAAAATTACATTTTCCGATGTGGCTCGTATTTAGCGACATCAAAGGGCCGAGTCATTTCACCCCGTGTTGTCTGCTGTCTGTACAGCGTGGTTATTTTGACGTAAATACGTCTATACAGAAGGGTCATTCCGCAAAAAGGCGTCATGAAAATGTGTAAGATGGTTACCTAGGAAACGTCATCTGTTTACTCGGCATTGTTGTTACCTATAAAACATTTCATTACATTACCTTACCTTAGGCGCCACGGTGGTCTAGCGGGTAGAACGCTGGCCTTGTAATCCTGGGGTCTCGGGTTCGAATTTATAACTTGTGTTGGGCAAGGCCGTGGTCTAGGCAACCCGGAGTTTTCCTCCGTGGCATCCCAACAATTCCTCCATTCACACACAGAAGAAGGCAATGGCAAACCACTTCTGGATCATCTGCCAAGAACGTATATGAACAGGTCCCAGTCCGAGAAAAGGATGGAAGGATCCTGTTCATATGGACCTGTCGTCAGACAGAACACTGAATAAAATAATATAAAAAACCTTACCTTACATTACCTTACATTACATTACCCTACCTTACATTACATTATATTTCATTTCATTCATCTACCACAGACCCATCTTAAGCGTAACTAATTCAAGTTAAATACGCAAAGTCTTAATCAAACTTTACTCAATTGTAAAGCATGTAAAAAGGAAATATTTAGAATAAAGCCAATATATAAACTTCCTTTCCGTATAGACGTATTTACGTCAAATTATCCGGAACCGTGGTTCCACTGACAATTTTCTTTTTGTAGTAGTAAATCTGTATATGGTAGGAGCTAACATTCAGGCACACAACGTATTACCTTGATATACGAACACCTTTCTTCTCCCCGAAACATCTGCGCCCTGTTGTCTCGATTGCCCCAGGTACATTTGATGTTTTAACTAAAATTGTAATTATTTATAATCAATACGCGGTGTATTGGTTTCCTGCTTCCACGTGATAACGGCGACGATAATTTATAATAAAACGACGCTAGAAATATATTTTCCCCCCTCCCTCTTCCTGTCTTTATTTAGTTCGCGTCTTTATAAGAGCATAATCGGGAGTGACGTCAGTTCGTATTAGAAATCGCTCTCTGACGCTTTTAAACCCTTTACCGTAATGACACTTCGATTCTGCAGGGGAATGTGGAAGGGGGGGATGAAGTCTGCTCTTGAGATTAAATCAACGGGGATTATTCGTACCCCTCCCCCACTTCTATTATTCCGGCAATTAAGTCAGGACTTCCAAAACCCGCGTTAACTTATTCTGTGTATGAGATATATCACTCTTACACTAACGCCTTAGGAATCTGATGGTGTCAGAGACCTCCTGTGCAGTCCTGTGCCAATTTAAAGACGCATTTCTGGTTTTCTACGCAGCAGAGAAGCGAGTATATCACCAACATAAAAATGCTAGGACGAATGGCGTGAAATAGTCCACGCATCTCTTCATTAAGGTCCTTCTGGACTCGTAATAATTCAATTCAATTAATTTATTAAAGTGCTTGACAACAGCCAAGCACTAAACCAGAGTACAGGATAAAATATAATAAGTAATTAATTTATTTCAATAATAATAAAAGTAAAACAAACAAACAAATGAAACTAAATATATGAATGTACCATATTAATAATGATAATAATTCGATTCATTTATTGAATTATATTTCACAAGTAAATGGGCTAAATACGATACCTAAGTAATATAATTCAATTTAATAATTCTAAATAAAATAAATAATACTTAATAATAAACAATATGTATCCCGGAAATAGCTGCTGCCCTTTGTACCTTAGGGACAAAGTCTGTCTCGGGTACATGGAAGTACATACCCCATAAAGTGGTGAAGAGATGGGATAATAATAATAATAATAATTCTGTCGCTATATATCACACACTGTACGCCCATATCGACACTAAACGAATCGATAATTACGAGTTACTCGCGATACTGCTGTCAGTCTGCTCGGCGAATGATAGAGCAGTTGGGCAGTTGACATTTATTCGCCGGTAGAAAAGTACCCCCCTTCACTACGGATCCCTGAAAGTTCATAAAGTATTAAAAAAACTCGCCATTGGACACCCCCCCCTCCCCACCTCGCGAGCGTAGTCAATCCAGGCCACACCCTGTTCATCCGATATTTTAATGTTAATATTAATGAAGGAGTTACAGAATGACTTGACACAAACCCGACCGAAAACTAAATTAACAGAGTATAACAGAGTTGTTGGGTGGGGGGGGGGGCTCCATCACAGAAAATTTACAGGCGAATGCTACAAACCCTTGAAAAACACTGTTAAACCTTCTGAGGCATTGTAGAAAAACAACATTTGTGTAGTCATCGACTTTTTTGAAATCGATCAGTCGATAAAGGAGCGGAGCTCCGTTATATCGAATTCCTTCCTCTGAGTTACAACTTCTTTTATTACGTTTGACCACATCACGCATAAAATCGATGTCATCCGTCGCCATTATATATTCCGCCAAAGAATATGCGAGGGAGAAAACTTGGATGTCAGATATTGGGAATTTATTACCTTCTCTACATCAAAGTAAAATACCGTCATTGGTATCAGCAGTCAGCTACGCAACGGATCTGTTCCAGACGTCAGGTTTAGCCTTCGACCGTCTGACACCAATTTTTGAAGAGTCACGAAACACCTCCGAAACGTCGGTGAAAACGGCGCCACACCCCAGAATACAGGCAACCATCTTCACACTCGCCACCGTGAGAACGTGAAATCGTATTTGCGTAGTTAAAATAGTAGTTTAGTGATGTCGATTCTTAACTCATTCTGTCAGTGAGTGAATTCGTAGATTCGGGACTTGAAGCGATTTCTACCTAATCAGACGGCTGAAGGCTGTTATCTCACGACACACAGAATTGGCGATTACTTCTGTAACATTTCTGGCGCTGAAAGGAATGATCATCCGGATTACACCCGGTCCCAGACGGCTTGTATAAACAAACGTTTTCATGATGTTCAATTATTTAACACAGTGGTTTCTGTGGTCCCTTAGCAGGCCTGATTATAAACCAACAAATGTATAATGTATTGATGTCAATCTAATCGCATTACAGAGCTTAATATAACCCTTAAAAAGATATTACAGAATCCACCCAAAGGAAGGAGGACAAGAGAGAGTAAAAGTTTATAAAAGTGTCATATCATTATCATCGCTGGGATTATCATTGTAATCATCAGAAGACCGCGTTTCAGAGCCATCAAACCATTTGGTGACGCATTTTTTTTTATGAAACGTAAACTTTTTTTTTAAATACCCAGTGTATTGATCCAGTATTTGCGTCGTCATTGGTCATATATGTTTATTACGACGTCCGCTTCGGCTGAAAACGCGAGGCGTCACCTCTTTGGGCGATGACCGAATCGCCTTTTAATTCCGAGCTCTCTCTCTCTCTTCGCCCTGAATAATTAAGTAGGCTTTTTAACTAGATATGAGAGAAGGTGTGGAACACGAATTATACTATTTTAGCATTACTGTGCTTTAATCTTCTCCTGTTTTTATATATTTCTGCTTCTGAAGTTCGTCATGTCGCTGGAAACGCAAAAGGTAGTTTTACAAGTTTTAAGATATGTGAAAATATTATTTCGTTATATGTAATTAATGAATTACACGTAATTGTAACGTAAGGCGGATTCAATGAGCCCCAATAACTGATTTTCTCAGCCTCTGTCACCTGCGTTGGCCCCGGATTGAATAAGTCTTTTCTTTCCCACCTTAATTTGTTTTAATTTATCGGCGTACGTTAAAGGTATTTTCATATATTTTAGCTTAATACAAGCTAGCCACTTTTTATTATACAAAATTACAAATATAATACACGGACCATCCAGAATACACGTGCGGACCTCGGGTTGATGACCCAGTGACCTAACGGGAGATCACAAAGATCTTATAAGTTGTGGAATCACCAGACGTTATTCTAAAACGAGCCCAGTGGTAAATATATGTACCATCTGCTTAGACAATCAGTAACTGTGTTTTGTAGTTAAGTGTTTGGTATGAGTCTCAGTGTAAACAGCGATTATTTCCTTAAACAGCGTTAACCAGTTGATCTTTGTAATGGTGAAGTGTTGTGTTTTCTTCGCGGTACGGACTGAATTCTAAAATAATGTTTTTAAATGTGACCAGTTGATCTTTGTAATGGTGAAGTGTTGTGTTTTCTTCGCGGTACGGACTGAATTCTAAAATAATGTTTTTAAATGTGACCAGTTGATCTTTGTAATGGTGAAGTGTTGTGTTTTCTTCGCGGTACGGACTGAATTCTAAAATAATGTTTTTAAATGTGACCAGTTGATCTTTGTAATGGTGAAGTGTTGTGTTTTCTTCGCGGTACGGACTGAAGTCTAAAATATTATTTAGACGAGCTTTGTCATAAAAGGGATTGTGAATATACACTGCAATATCGAAAGTGAATGTTGACTGACGAGCAGCCAAGAAGTAGATGGAAAAATGGCACTAAAATTCGAACCAAAGGTAGAATAAAGTGGATAGCTCTGTGCAGCACCTCCGTTCCGTTAGGTTGAAGAAAATGGGCGATCAGTGAGCAAGCAGCCTTGTTGCTCACTTGTGAACACCCTGTAGAATGCTGACAGTCGCGTGATGAATGGACATTGTACAGTACGGAGAAGTGCTGTAAGCTTCAACGGTAGCGTAAATCATTTCGATTTTGATGACCGACAGTTTCTGCCTCAGACCAGGAGTAAAGGGGTTTTTGAAAGAGCTCCCAAAAGTCAAACTACAGCTGTTTCTTTCGGTAAATCGGTTGTGAAATACACTGTTTCTGAACATCTGAATATAAGAGACTAATTCCGTGTATCCTAGCGCACTAAATCAAGTAGGATTATTGTTTTGCGTGTGCATGTTCGTACGGACAATCTAGGTTCATGTTACTGTCATGCCTAGAGGGCATTTGGCTTCTCAAGTTTTGTGCCCGAGCTACTAGGCGCAGGTGAGCAGTCAGCTTCATGCCCCGGTTGAAATTGCATATGAGTCGGGGATGTTATAGTGTTTAAGGCGACTGGTGGGTGTGGTGTTCGATTCCCGATAGGGATTGTGTTTAGCTGTGCAGTTTCTTCCTGAAATAAAAGAACATGTGATCCGACAGGGTGTGTAAAATGGGAATGGATGGATTTGAAAATGTTTGTACTCCGTATTACCGTTCACCTTTCCAGTCTTGGTGGTTTTTTAAGCCCGAAGAGAGAGAGAGAGAGAGAGAGAGAGAAAGAGCATCTTGTAGTTAGAAGGTCCCCAGGCAATGCCCGCTCGTCCTTCTGTTAAGGATAAAGTAAGAGTGAAGACGTTAGTGTGATGATTGGCAGAAAAGACGGAATTTTGAATTTTGTATTAGAGAAAGCTGAGGCTATTGATTTGGAAGTTTAGTACATAATTTAGAAGTTTCTACTAAGGGGGGGGAGGTAAATTTTGACGGCTTTAAGGGGTGGTAAATTTTGATTAATTTAAATCGGGAGGGCTGCATGAGAAGCTTGCAGTGGCAACTTGGAACTTGGGAACCATCTCAGCATTTGCTTGAATACAGAGGAAAACCAAGGAAAACCTGTGTCGAGATGGCCGACTTAAGCCCGAAGCGCATCTAAATAGCTTTGTCCAGTCCGTACTTCGAAGAAAACACAGCATTTAACCATTACATAGATCAACTGGTTAACGCTGTTTAAAGATATGATCGCTGTTTGTTTTGAGAATCATACTAAGCTATGTGGGCAACATGCTTAGTTATTGAGTGTTAAGGAAGGCGGTATATATAGTTACCGTTGTGCTTTAAAGAGCTAAGCTTTGGACAAGTAAGAATAGAGTACGCTACTGACGACCATGGAAAGCAGTGTCATTGTGGGGAGATAATGGGATGACGTTACGAACCTCAAGATGAAATCAGTCGGTGGCTCTACTGTTTATAGGATGGGGAACGTTCATTTCGGCTGCATAATACACAAGCTGTTGGTCTGAACACACAATGTGTGCCGCCCGACTCCTGTACTGATAATTACGTGTAGTCGTCCCTATTGTACGATGCACTTTGTATGCTGATGATACAGCCCTTTCTTCAAGAGCGTCTGCCCCTTTCAGACACTTCTCCAAGTGTCATGCACATGAACTAAACGAGCAGTTTGGAACAACAGAGGGCTGTCTGGCGAGATAGTTGTAATACTCGTATATCTCTAAAGGAACGTCCTGACCTTTGAACTAAAGATTTCGAAACACGTGTTCGGTTATATCTTTTAGATATCTGATTGGTTATTCCATTATTTTGCAAAGATATTGTCCACTTCAGTAGGCTGTCACGTTGAGGGAAAAACTTGCACGTTTGAAGATGGAGACAGTATGTTCCTATTAAATGTTTGTACTCACCTGTAAATCCATATGGCGTCACACAATGCAGAAGACCAAAATAAAAATATTTTGATAGAATCAGACATTTATGTACCCTTGAAGAAAGTGAACTCAAAACCAGGGCAGGTACAGAGAACATCTCTAAAACGTCCCGGTAAGGGGCCGGCAGGTTCCGAGACACTGTAAAAATTTTCTAATGCAAACAGTGTAAAAGGAGAAAAATAATACAACATTTTCGGAAACCTATAATGACAGTAGTCGTTTATAATTTATTACCGAGGTAGACAGATCTCATTTCCTGCTTTCAAAATAAACTGCCTTTCTGAAGCAGAGAGCAAAATAAGGATACAATATACAAAGCAAAACCGAAAAAAATTAGGTGTCTTAAATTGTTGATAATTATAAATCCCTGTCGTAATGTAAACCGTGACTTTTATGCACTGGATTAATGATTTCAAATAGTTTATAATATGAATTCGTAACATCTAAATTCCGAGATTTTGACTGCCGATAGAAAGAGTTTTTTTCTTCCGTTTATCCACTGAGCTTACTTTCCTTGACGGCCGGCAGTCGCCTGCCTTCCCACGTAGAGGATGTGTGACATGGCCCAGCACCCCACGTGCCGTCAATACGACTGTCATCGAGAAAGCCTTTGACTCAGTGCCAGAAAGCGCTCCTGTAGTTAAAGCCTTTATGAAGCTTCTCTGTTACAACTAGGACAATTGAGCGTTCAGTTCTGGGGGCGATGTGTGTGTGTCTGTGCGTGCGTGAAGTTTATTGCTGCGTAGAGAGCAAATGCAGGCCTGCCACTTCAAAATCAACCTTCGAAAAAACTGTAAAATGCTCAGTGCGTGGCTGCATTCGGAAACGAATCTATTGGTAAAGATATGTGACATAAGTTGATATAATTGCGTCATATTGTGAATTAAAATTTAATTATTCGTGTTTTTTTCCCATCTAATCACAATTGTATATAAATAAAATTATACATAAGATATTAAAATATGTTCTCCTCGGATACGTTAGTACTTCTGAATACCTTCAAGACATATCTACGCTCTTCCTTGGCCAATGTTAAACCACTATCACTTCAAAATATACCCTCACTCCAATGAATTTGTTACATTTTGTCTTCTATACTCGTTCTTTCAAGGTCAGTAATATTTAAAAATATTTTAAACTATTTACGTTACAGGCCAATGTTAAACCACTATCACTTCAATATATACCCTCACTCCAATGATTTTGGATGTAAACATCATCAGAAGTTACACAACAACAGTAATTAAGTTTTAGTTTATAAGATTATAATTTTTAACTTTTAACTTTACACCTGAAGATGGTTCAATGTAACCGAAACATGTAGTAAAAAGATGTACCAAATATGTAAATGATATTTTAATATCTTATGTATAATTTTATTTATATACAATTGTGATTAGACGGAAAAAAAACACGAATAATTAAATATGTGATATACTTAAACAGATGTATATTTAAACTTTTTGTTCTCTTTTTATGTTAAAATGTTGTTACCAAACGTGGTTGGTACTCGTGCTTCGTGTTCGAGAGGTCAAGGGTTTGAATATTGTCTTGGCGATCCTGTCACGACTGTGTTAAATGTTCTTCCTACTATGTCGTGAAGTTCTAAACCACGAGGACGACGAATAAGAAGTATAAAGGTAGTATATTTGCGTCATATTGTGAATTAGGTTAATATTTTAATATTTTCCGTCAAATCACAATTTTAATAAGATAATGAAATATATAAAATATTTAAAATATTATTTCACGTTCCGCATCGAATGATCGATTTACATATAATAATAATATATAAGAGTAATCTGATAAGAACATTTTGAACAAACTGCATAACATTGTAAATGATTGTAATTCGAGTTTTAAATTTTACCAATCTAATTTATACCTGAGGACGGTTAAATATAACCGAAACATGTCGTAAGAGACGTTCCAATTTGTAAATCGATCATTCGATGCGGAACGTGAAATGATATTTTAAATATTTTATATTTTATTATCTTATTAAAAATTGTGATTTGACGGAAAATATTAAAATAAGAAGGAGAAACTAAATACGTATTTCATCGTGTAATTGTTCGTCAACATCTTCATTCAACGTTTTGATCAAGGCAAATAGTAGTAGACTATTCGCCGTGTTGATGCGGCAACTTCTCCGGCAGCGTTGCGTGACGGGTCATCTATGCCCGATGTTGCAGGCGATCAAGATATGTGTTTGGGAAGTTGAACCCAAAAGTAATGTTTCTATTAATCTAGCAGAGAGTCTTTGGACTTGTGACTTGTTACATTATTTTCAAAATATCAGGACGAGGAACGAACGTTTTGGTAGCCATCAGAATAGAAGTTGTCTTTATTTAAGTAAAGTTTATTTCCAGACACACCCGGTTTAAGAATGAGGATAATCCTTTACGCTCCTGTGATGCCACGTAGAATTATCTATTTTATGATTTTTTTTCTTAAATTTTGGTTAGTATGTGGCCTGCCATATTACATAGACATATTTTTTATAATTTTAAAGAAAAATATTGAATGCTTTTGTTATATGTACTACTTTAAAGCAAGTGTGTTTGAATACTTAATATTTATTTAATGTAGTTTAAACTTAATTTGTGGGGGGGGGGCTGAAACTATTGAGGTTAGTGGAGGATGAAATTCGCAGCGAAAGCGTTTGGGTTCGATTCGAGTCTCGAGTAGGTCTTGTGCTATATGTGGCATTCGATTTTTGTTGTCGAGATATTGAATCGATTGTAGTTTTATACGTTTGAACTTTGCGTTCTTACTTACAGTCCCGCGCTTAGCATTTGTACAGGGCGTGGTTTGACGCAACGAATGGCTTTTGTGATTGAATCACAGATGTGCGAGAGTCGTGGAGGGAGTTTTCTGTATCAAGATCGTACAGGAAATTAGGAAACTGCTCCTGACGTACTCCTCAGTCTCTGAATCTAGGATACATCTCGTTCTTCCTGGCGAATGTAACATGTACAAAAGCTGATTGTGATTTTACATACGTCACTGGCCTTGATGTTTCTTAATTACGGATGAAGGTGTCTTGTAATGACAGTAGAGATACTGCACTACGTACAGTAGCAGTGAGCACTCCCTCTTTCGTGGGCCTGGGAGGATCACACTAGCTGTTTATATTACAGGCTTTATTCCCATCCAACTCACTGCGACACTGAAGATGTAGGCAGCATGTTTCTCTGAATCGTCGGTTGTACAGCCCGCTTCAACACGTAGAGGTACTCCAGAGAGAGACGCATGAATTTGTCTTTTGCCTTTTTAATATTATCATAATTCAGACAGTAGAGCCTAATGTTATGTGCACTTTATACTGTGTCGCCATTTTTTTGCTTTATGAACCATTTTTAATAATTAAGTAAATCGGATATTCAGCAAACAAATTTAATGTTCTGTGGGATATATTTGCTTAATTGTAGTCCTGTGCTTTTGTTTATTTCGTCCATTATTCAGGCAAATTGTAATGGCGTACATTTAGTTAGACGCGTGACACGGGACATGTTTTTTCGCCTGATGATGACGCTTTGGCGTCGAAACGTGCAGCCAAGTAACATTAGCCTATATTCGCGTATGAGAAGCTAATAAAATTATGTTGACAAGTGTTTAATTTACTTTATGTAACGTAGGCAAGATAGATGTCCCAATACAGATTATTTCGTGGTAAATTTAATATATTTTATGTGATTTGAGGTTCTCACGGCGGCATGTATGTAGATGGCTGTATTCTGGGATGTTGCACTTTGTAGTCTGGTACCCCTGATGATGGAGGCAGCAGGGACCTCTGAAACGTCGATAAACTTCTGCCAGATTACACGGCGCAACAACCCAGAAAACAGACATATTTATTCTTTGAGGTAATTTTTTTATCATTAAACGTAGATGTTTATTGTTTACATGTTTACAAAGTTTAAATAAAATAATATTTTAAATTTAGTATAATAATTTTTTTTATTAAAATTAAGGTGATAACACAAATTCGCCATGGATAGTATTAAATTGATAAAATAGAATAGAATATCTTAAGCATTGTCCACATTTTTCTCGATTTAACCTTAGAGTTCGATCACTTCACAAACGAGGCTGCAGAGCCCGAATCATGGTGGTTTAACCCTTATATATGTAGTAAAGTCTTGTTATTTCCTGATCCAAGACACCCCTGATGCATTGGTATAACCATTGTATCTGGTGTGAAGGGAAAGCCAGTATATAATTCAATAAACCCGTGTCATGATATTCAGAGTGCACTTGTAGCGACTTTTAAACTCATTAAGCAAACAAATGAGTTTCATGTCAGCTTGGAGCATCTAATTTAATTATATGCTCCATAATGTGCCAATAATTGCTATTGGGATCTAATTATACTCTACAGTTGTATGCTCCTAATGAGCTGTACATGTTGGTTCTCTTTGTCTTTAGACAGACATGCAGCTACGGTTAGAAAGACAGAGGAGGGTTCCTTCGGGGCTCAAAACATCGAGAAATATTAAGTCAAGGAACAGCACAGTGCCAGTAAACGTTAACGTAACCCACACTTACGTTCTCAAATCAGTACCTGTAACGTGAACTCAAAATACTTTTGTTTCATTCTATCGGTTGTTGCGCTGTGTAGTCTGGTTGATGTTAACCAACGTTTCAGAGGTCATACTGCCTCCGTCATCAGGGCGATGAATAAGCTCCTATAAACCTAGCCCCACACACCCTATTGGCATACTCATCGCCCTGATGATGGAGGCAGTATGACCTCTGAAACGTTGGTTAACATCGACCAGACTACACAGCGGAACAACCCAGAAGACAGAAATCTTCATACTCACCGCTGTGTAAACCTCAAATCTTACATATCTCTCCTTTCCAGCTTCCAAGCTGAAATTTTTTTAAACCAGCATTGTGAAAGAAAACATAAAAACAAAAATTACTTTTAAGAGTAAATATACTTTTTTAGAGCCACGTTCAGAACCTCTGAGGCAATGTTTAAGCACTCATCATGTTCACCCTGAGCCCAGTGAAGAAAAATAAATAATCGTATGTCTACATTGCACAGTTATTTATTTTAACAGCGTAACATAACAATTGAGCAAATACTTTCACATATATTTTCTGTGTTATGAGTAATTACTTGTTCCACAAATAAAGGCTAATATGTTTGTTCCTTTCTTTTATGTCAGTTTATACTAAATGTAAGCACATTTAAACTCTGTTATAACATGAACAGCAACACGTACATGATGGAAGCCTCACAACGCATGAGGAATGTACTACATTTTATGGCTTCATTGTACCGAATGCATAAAAGTAACATACGATGGCAATCACATGTGTTCCATCCTTGTGGTTCGTCTCTGAAAATACATAAGGGATTAAATATTGTATCGATTGTGTTTTTTTGTTTATGACTGTCAGAGGCTGAGACAGTGTAGCATCAAATGGTAATTAATGATCGGTGAATTTGAAAAGATATGAAATGAATCAGTTATGGCATTATTTAAGGTAATGTCACAGTATTTGCCTGGGACTGAGGAAAACCATGAAATCCACATTTGTGGTAGCAGGCCAGTTGATCGGTACAGCCAATGACTGTAGCTGCCGACTCGAGTCTCCCGTAATATTTTATCCCATTTCATTTACTTATCTCTCATGTTATGACGCAAAAACATTCGAGCACTTTCAAAGGATTGAAATATTTAATAATTCTTCAAATGAAAATGATGATTGATACCAGTTAATTGGCATTTTTATTCACTGCAAAAAAAATCAGGCACGACACATGTTTTATGGGTTTATTTATTTCTTTATTTATATATTTGAGCACAGAATACGCTGGTAAAATTTTAGTCTTCATCACCAAAATTTAATTTAATGTCTTAATTGCTGTGTTTGTTTAATGAACTTACTTGTTTTAATTTCTGGAAGATAAACATTTTATATTGGATGCCATAACATCATGTTTGGCACAATATTATCTCAGATACCATCCATTTGTAACTGAAAATTCTAAGCAATTATACTCCTCACCACCATTTATTGCCAAGTTTAAGGATGGGTGGAAACTGTACCTCATCTCGCCTCATGCCCCTTCACCGTGTACTTAGGACAGCTTTACTTTAATGAATGCAAAGTGCACTTTTCTTATCTTTACAGGTTTAAGAAAAGTGTATCCTTATTACTTCACCTTCACTACCTTCACAAAGGGTCGTTGGGTTGGAGAGAAGATTCTAGATGTGTTTGCAAGAGAGTTTCGAGCGCATCCTGCCGAAGAATATGTAAGTACGCAGTATCTCGTTAATAGTATATTCAGTTTCGTGTCGTGTCCTTTCAAGCACGCTTAGCTGATGCAAAATAATTATAATTGGTTCCCTTTCTGTAATTAGAAAATGAGTAAAGTTTTCACACATTTTTGAATTTTAATTATACTCTCATTCTGTATGACGGTTTCCAAACCGGCATTCAGCACAAAATGGTAGAATGTTGGTCTTACAGCGCCATGCGTCAACTTGAGATGGTGGTGGTAAATGAAGTAGTATCAAATTCAAGAAACTCGTAATCATTTGCGTGCCAGTACACACTGAATGTCACAGTCAATTGGATAATACTCCTTTACATCTGCAAGATCCTGTGTTTTATTCTCAGCAGAGAGATTAACAATCCTGGGTTTTTTTCCATGGTTTTCTTCTGATAGTCCACACAAATGTCAAGACTCTTAAATCATGTTAAGCTATGTCCATTTCCTTCTGTATTTGTAACAAATGATTGTTCATTAATCATTTATTCATTGCTGTAGTCTGAGCTATAACAGTGTCATTATATAAACAAGTTAATACATCGTAGTCAGCACATAAAAAATCAAACTATTTATTTGAATGGCATTCCATGTTTCTCTTCAGGAGAGATGCATTCGTGCAGGAACGCTGACTGTGAATTATGAGAAGGTGGACACTGACTACCGCCTCAAACACAATGACTTACTGGCCAACATCGTTCACAGGTAACATTAAAAACTTACTCAGAAATAACATACACGTCAAAGTATTCCTGTTGTAGTAATTGCCATCCAAAAATGGTAACTGTAAAATGAATTCTTACCACTGACCTCTGGTAACCAACATTTCCAATTTCTGGACATGTTGTTGCATGTTGCCATAAAGTACGTTTCAAAAATATGTTTTAACTTAGTGTGAGTTCATTTCAGAAACACTGTGTAATTGTATACAAATCTGATGATGTTATGTGTTCTTCACACTGTAATGTGAGCACACATCTTATGTGTCCATCTATGTCCGTCGGTCCGTCATGTTTTTCAAATCTGTGGGACCGAAGGTCCCATTGCTGAAACCCATTTCTACAGCAATGAGTTCCAAGGGTTCCCATTGGACTAACGATGGGACCTCAGATCATATTATTGCAAGAACAACCTGAGATCATTGTTGGAAGGCATAGTTTCGCAACAGTGGCCTGGGATCACGTAAATGCATAGACCACCAAAGAAATGATGACCTACGTCTTGTGGCATGAAGAATATCTTTGGAATGTAAGTGTGTTCCAAAGAGTAGATCTTTCCGATCTTGTTCGTATTTGACGATAAATTAAAATATGTGAAATTAAGATGCCATCCCTTGTTCAGAAGGGTGTGTGCGTGAAACCATACCCATTTATCATTATCCATCAGATATAACTGATAATAAAAGTGTATTTTAAAGTTTTTCTTTGGTCACTTGAAATTTAATTATCAGGTTTTCTTGTACCGAAGGTCACATGAGAGGTCATACATTATTTTGACACATTTACATCACATCTCTTTAATATTTGCTCAGGTGCTTTATGCTTACACTGTAGTTTTGACCGCATCATAACTTAACGAAAGGAAGGAAAGAGAGTGTATAAAATTTCATCAAACTGTTCGTTTCCTTTTAGTTGTGTTACCATATTTATATGGAGAACTTTTTTATAATTTATTATTTAATTTTTATTTCTGTCTTGCGTGACGAAAAGTGGACATTTTGCATTATGTATAACTGAAATGGATTTTCAGTATTTGAATTTTCATATATATCTGTGTATGTTTAAAAATTAAATTTAAGAACATGGTGTTTGTGGTCTGATGGAAATAGAGGCAGAAATGCCCATCATACCATCGGACTACATGAGTTTAAGTCATTCTCAGGTTCATGAGAAGTTGTTTCATTTACTTTCTGGGGCATATTAAGAAATAAAATTTATATCTTTATTGATATTTTCTAAGATGATTTAGTACAGTATTTATTAATGGTTTTATTTACCTCATATCACTGTTCTCTGTTGTTCCACTTTGTATTGCATGTTTTTTGGAGTATCTGCACTTATTAATTCTGACACCAAATAATGCATGCTTGCTTGCATACACACAAAAAACAAAACAAATATAAGGTGCACTATGCATTCCAAAAATAAGTTTTATTTGACCTCTATCGTGTAGGAATCGGGCATTTATACGCCCATCTGTTTTACTGGAGGCTGAGTGGACTTCAACCGTGGGTTTTAACTATTTAGCCGTGTGCTACTGCGATGTACAGCCAGTAAAGCTTAACTGTGAAACATATATTACTGAAAACAGAGGTCAAAAATTTTGTTCACCTATTAACCCATTTCTCTCTTTCTTCGTGTACATATTCATGACAGTGTGACCAACATTGGCAACATTCTGTAAACTCTCTTTAGTGCTGTGTTTGATCCACCGATAAATTTCTATTCCCAATACAATTCTAAACTGCTTGATGCTGGGTTCCCCGAAGTGAATCTTTTATGCCTGCGACAGCTCAGGACAAGACAGAGCCAAGTCAGGTGAGTAAGAAGGGTACAGAAGCATCCCAACTCTTTGTTACTAAGATAGAGAATTAAAAAGAAAATGGCAGTCTAAAATGCAGTCACTTCACCTGACTTTCACATCGCAACTCACGGGGAATGTCAGTTGAGGCCGAGGACTTTGAAACATAAACAAAGAGAAAATTTGTCACCCTCTGGTAGGAATGTTCTTTTGTGGCAGCAGGTGAATGGAGCATACCATTGGATTGCATTTTGTACAGAGACACACGTGCACAATACACACATTCTCAGACACTCTTACGCATGTCTTTTATTACAAAATGAGTGTTTTATGCAAAAGAATTCATTGCTGTCATTTATGTCTGTTACTTGTTTCTTCTCCAGTCGTATTTTATTAATTATTTTATTTCTTTCTGATTATTTTTGGTACCAGTTCACAAAACTGCTACTAGTTAGGTAATTCTGTATAATGGTTCCACGCACAGCACGACAGATTCAAGGTACCGGGTTGTTGCGGTGTCTGAAATTTTCGTTGTGAATGTACCTAGTATATTTTTCAAGCATTTTCATGAAGCTTTCTGTATTTCTGCTCATTAACAGAATATTATGGAACAGTTTACAACTTTGACTTTCAGGGTTTAGTCACATCATGTGTTGAAGGTGTTTAAATATTTTGGCAAAGTTGAAGCTGCCATCTTCAGGAGGTGTCGTGTGAAAGGGAAAGGGAGCTATTATGAGCTCAAAAGTCATGGGTTATAAATTAGATAATTAGTGAAACTTCATGGCGGTCTATTAAAAATGCTACAAACTTGTAATTGTAAGTAGGTTCACATATTACTCAGTACTTTTCTTTAACAGCAGTTCATAATTCATGAAGTATTTGACACAGCTTTTATTTCAGCCATTTAATTAATACTTTAAAACACAGTTGCAACTGTGTGTTCCACCAGCTTTGACATTAAATAATTTTCTGTTCTCCCCACAGAATTTATTTATGGGTTTCATATGATTTTCTGAATAAACAGGGATTATTTCCTTAAACAGCATTCACCAGTTGATCTTTGTAATGGTGAAGAGTTGTGTTTTCTTTGAGGTACGGACTGAATTCTTAAATATTATTTAAATGATCTTTGTGCTTCAGGGACGTAAGGTTATGAATGTGTACAGAGCTATAAAGAAAAGTACTGGTTCTCTATTTGACACAGTCATTGTTCAATTTACATAAAAGACCACCATCTTAGCTGCCTCTTGACTGGCAATTTTGGATTCTTTTTATAGTAAATGCATTTGTTTTCATGTTTCATGATAGAAATGCCAATATAATATACCATTGCCTTCTGCTAGGACCAAACCCTTGTCCACGATTATGTCCAAAGTTATTAAAATTCAAAACTGCACAGAGGCATTATGAAGACCCAGTATTATGTGGTGGCGTCATATGTGTGTGTTTCCAATTCCCATGCACATTTGCATGAATTATGATTTATTATAACAAATTACATACCTATTATTTTGTTGTGCACACTGAATTTTGGCTGCACTGGAAACTTATTCAAGTTTGCTCTGACAGACTTCCCTTTTAGGTGATGTATGTCCCAGTTTGCTGATAGTTACCTACAAGATACATTGTGCATGGAGAGTTTAGTGTGGTGATCCTACAGCACATAAAAACATTAGTTAAACAATTGCTGCCTGTATTCTGTACTGTGTGTACTGATAAATAAAATGTTTGTCTACTGAACGAGATAGATAGTCGGTGTTGGTCTTGTGGGCTGTAACACCGCAGGGACTTATGTGTAGATATCAACATCTAAAAGCAACATACTGTAGACCAACATCAGCATCTTCACTGTCATGAGAACTTTGAATCTCACAAGAGATAGTGGTCACTCATAAGTTTAATGATTCAGCAGTAAATCTCCAGCGTGCTAACGCATCAGAAAATCTCGTGGACATTAACAGTTAATAACTTGCAACAAATGAGCCATGTTTGGCTCCTCTCCAGCCTCTTCAGCTCATTGGATTTGGCAGCTCAGTCATAAATTGTTAGTCACTGTACCCCGGTTGTCTGTCCGTCCTCTATCATTTAGATATCCGCGCACATCTGGGTGCATTGAAACACAGTAATGGATCAGAGATGGAGAATTTTGGCCGGCAGCCAGGCCATTGGTTCGCAGATCTGTGGCTACCCAGTCACTAACTCTCTTTACACTGTTGATATCTCAGCTCGCTGTGTAGCTTTCCTTCAGTACTCTTTTATCTTCGCTAAGTCAATGTGCTGGCCACCACAGAGTAATGATACCGTAGCAGTGCAATGGTGGTATTGTGATCTTGAAACACGACTTGCAAACAAGTATAATCTTTTTTTTTACTTTATTTGTCATGTAAGTGTTATTAAAAACATTTTGGAAATTGCTTCTACTTCTGTCTTCAGGAGAAAGGAAGACAAAATCCTGATCTGTTAGGCCCCCTGGTGACCAGAAGTGTGTTTTTAATAACGTCTTGTTGATGGATAAAGTCCAAAAAAACAGTTTAACACAGTTGTTTTTCACAATTATCAGAACCTTTAAACTTTGGAGTATAAGTTTTGTTCCTCTACCTCCCCCCTATAGTGTGTGATTGTGACAAGACTGCATTATTGGTTTGTTTCAGGCATGAAGTCCCCGTTACCTCCGACCCTATCACCATAGTTCACATGGACGAGGACATTGTGGTTGTTAACAAACCTGCCTCCATCCCTGTAAGTGGGCAACAAGACTGCCTGTCTGTCTCTGGTAGCTCATTCTCTTGTTTTATACCATACCATACCATCACGTCTGTCCTTCCTGTCTGTCTCTGGTAGCTCATTCTCTCGTTTTATACCATACCGTACCATCACATCTGTCCTCTTATCTTCATTTGCCAAAACAGTATTTGCATCACCTATCGTTAGATTCCTATAACTGTCGGCAGTTCCATGGATACGGGGAGGTTTAAATTCCCAACTAAATGGCTGCCAGCTGGACTCTAACTACAGGAATATTTTCAAGTTTTAATTGCATGTTTTAATTAATTTTGAGTGATGCTGTGAGTGAGTTGGAGGAAATGAATAACAGCATCAGAGTCTGAGAAATACGTTCCCTGTCATGAAGACCAAAGGAGATTCTACGTACTTATGTATGTTCATTCTTTATGTCCATGTCATGATGGCATTGAGCCCTCTATGTTGATGTATTTTCATTTTTCATTTTCAAAGTTTGAGAAAGAAATTTGCAGGTAATAATTATCTGTTTTAGGTGTTTGCTGTATGTAGATTAGGTTCAATACAAAGTTAAGGGACGTGAGGTGATTAAAATATTTACAGTAATTTTCTTATCATAATTTAGTTACACCAGAAATCAATATATTTATACATTTTATACAATGAATGAGCCTGAATACATTAGATCCACATTCTAACCAATGATTGCATCCAGTACTGTTATTCTGGTTGATAGACCAGTTTTATAAAAACACATTTTAACAAATATGATGGGGGATTACATATCTAGAGTTTAAAATTACTGTACGTAATTTCATTGAAATAAATTTCTTCACATATTGTAAAATTCGTCATGTGAAATGTTATGGTCCTTATTCATTACAGATGAAGGGTAATATTTTTTTGTATATAGAATGGAACTGGGGCACATTTTTCTTTGCATACTTCAGTTTACCCTGCTAATCATAATTTGAATAATGTTCCATCACCTCCACTGAGGTGTGTGGTATGCATGACCTGCGAGCACATTGTCACAACCTCTGTCCTTAGCTGGGACGTCTCTACTGACCTGGCACTTTTCTGCGTGCAGAATAAGGAAATTTACTCAACTGGTAAATACAGAAGTAGGTTATCTGTTTTAATGTGTACCATAGTTAACACTTGTCAGAATTATAAAATGTAGTTTAGTAATTCAAAAATAATAATATATGTTTATTCAGAAGACTTCTTTCAACCGATGTCATATTTAAATGAGCTGGATAGTGTCTTCTGTTCTTTCTCCTCAGCATGCTCTGTAAGTAAGAATTTGTTACGCAACTTACGTGTGATCATTGCAACCAAGAGTGTGAAAGCATGGGTGATGCAAATATCATGCACCCTGTATGCTACGTGGATAGTTCCGTAGTCTAATTTGTTTTGCCTTGTGCATTATACCATTCCTATGAACTACCCCTCATTGCTTCATTTCCCAGGTGCGTACAGAACATCGGCAGCCCAAATAAACTGGGGACTACCTCTATTTGATTTGCACCTGTAATATTTGCAACCCTCAAAACTAACTTCACATACCAAGAGAAAAGTGAGAGCTTATATCAGTGGTTAGAGTGTGATTTTTATGTGCCATATTTAAATTTCTTTCCAGACCATTTATTGATGACGTTTAAAGTCCTCTATTCATTTGAAAGAGTACAAATTGTTTTATGTTACAGTTGTGCATTCCTCAAGTATAGAATTCAGACATTGTAGAATTTGATGCATGAGATTCATTCTGAAAATAAGCATTGATTTACTTCCTGAAAACAGCGCACCAAATCTTGTTCATTTTTCAAGATACATATTTGCCATATTGTGCAGTGTCCATGAAATTTTGATGTTTTAATATGAGAACTATTTTTTATCAGCTATGAACTGTAACTGGCTGTGGTAAAGTATTCAAAATCTGAACCAGTTTGGCTCCAGCCGCATACACTTTATGGTGCTAGTTGGGAATATGTGTGTGAGGTTGGTTTTGAGCGTCATGTGACTGACTCCCTGTTTGACGGGCATGCCGAGCAAAGCTTCCAGTAACATGGCAAGCGGCAGAAAGGGCTCAGCTGAGGCGTAATGTGGTTGTATTGCAGACATGAGACCCCAGTCCTAGCAAAACCCATCAAGCTAATTCATGTAGATGAAGACATTGTGGTGCTGGATAAACCGTGTTCTCTTCCGGTGAGTATGTCAGTGTGATTTAACGTCCCAGGGTATCGCAACATCATACCCCAAGTTCTTTGCATCTGCTCCTTTCCATTTTAAGTGTGTGAGAAATTACACATTTTTTTTAAAAAACAATGCACTCCTGAAGTTCCCTCAGAGTTTTAGGATATTTCAACAGTACTAATTGCACATCTTTGGCTCTCAGCGATAAGCTGCATTGAACGTTGAAAATTATCCATTTTGGCATACATTGCAGTTTCCATCTTCAGGCCGAATCTGTAATGGTTGGGCATTTTTGGAAAGTACATAAGGTAGTCAGTAGTAGAGGAAT
>NW_019059645.1:846591-881294 GCF_000696155.1 Zootermopsis nevadensis | reverse complement strand
ACAGTAGATGGTGACGATGTTAAGCAGGAAGTTTCTTGTGGTGAAACAGTTTCTTTTAATTTCACCTTGGCGTATTAACCAGTCCTGTGAATGTAAGCGCTGTATATTTTCTGTGATGATTTAAGAGGGGATGGTTTCCTAGGTAATGTATTCTATTGACAAGTGCACAAAAATACAAGTGAATGATGAAGTGCATAACATATGAGCTTCCCCCTCAGCCTTGTGTTTATAAATAACATTAAATTGTACAGTAGAATTACAGACTGTGCCTTGGAAACATTGTGTGTTTTTTCAAAATTAGATGACCACATACTCTACATACCTGTTTTACACCACGTGTAGTCGCTTGCTTGCTTGCTTACTCTGATTGTGTGTTTATGTTGGTTTCTTAACATATTCAGATGCAGCTTGGAACTCATGAAACTATCTCCCCATGCCAAGAGACAAGATTTTGCAATTATAGTTTTAAACCTGTATTTTTTAAGTAGTCTAATCCATATAAATTTGACAGTCTTTGTGCAAGAATTTTCACTCATGATTGCTTTGTTTGAAAGTGAATCTATGATGACTGTCATTGACAAATGATGTTGCACGTGAACAGACTTCATGAATTTCATGTGATGGCCAGCGCATGGCAGGAATTCCCGTACGAGCAGTGGAGCCCAGTAAGTAAGTGTCATGTCTGCCTCGTTGATGGACTGGAGATAATGATACTATGGTGAGATCTTTCTATATATTGTTTCAACTGTCCTTTATTGGTAACCATACTGCAGAGCCATCTACACCGATTGTGACATAAGCTGCAAAAAAAAAAGTTGTATGCCACACAAGAAATTTCTGACTGTGAATCTGAATTTGTTAAGTGATGCATGGCTTTGTGAATAACTAACTGCTATCAGTAGTGAACCAGTGGCTGACTGATAGAAGTAGCTGTCCCCCCCCCCTCCTTTTAAATTTAAAAGACTTTGTAAAGAATGCCTATGATATATTGTGGTTAGCACAGTAAACTCAATAATTATCATGTTGATTTATATTGTAGTTGTTGAATATTGTGTTTGAAATAAAATAATCGATGTTACCGCAGACAATACAGGGGAAGCTGTAAATTGAAGTTCCCAAACAAAGACGTTAGAATGTTTGTGGAGCAAATGGAAAAATGTGAGATATTAAATTTTACTGTAATTGTCTCTTTCAGTTCACCATGGACTGGCTGCAGAACTTGGCAGATAGAATATCTAATAATAATAATTATTATTATTTAATATGTATTATTTTAAATGAATTCCTCGTCTCTTCCCCCCCCCCAATGAAAGATACAACCAATGTGTGTTGCATTTGCATACACATGCACATATTTTAAAGTAAAAAAGTAAATTATGTAACATATATATATATTTATAAATAAATTCAGATTTTATTTCAAAAACTAGGAAGAAGAAAGAAAGAAAGAATATTGGCCTTTATTTGTATTTCCTGTTGCTACAGATTGTTGTTTTTTATGAGTTACAAATTGATCTTCTCGCGTTCATTCTGTAGCATAAATTTTGAATCAGCAGTCTTCATTTATGTAACTCCCAAAGAGATTCTGTTATCATGTATGAATAATACATGTCCGTACCAATGTAGTCATAATTTTACGAATGTTTCTTGTACCGTTTCCATCTTTAGATCTTGCCCAGTGTCCTTGTATACGATTTTATCCCTTCTTGTTTCTTAACAGTCTGTAGAAACTTTATATTTGCTTCTTGTAATATCCTGACATCTCTCTTACTACCAAAATTATGCCAAGAATGTGACAGAGATGATACATTGTCTTATGTGTGTCTGGGAATAGGCAGTATGAGGGAAGTCTTCTTCTGTTTTGTGACCGGCTGTGCCATTCTTAACTGTTCAACACTTTTTAACTTCTCAAAAATAATTACTAGGTTGTTTCATGAAAACTGAATAAGAGAGACATCTATGCCAAAGATAAAACAGCGTTAAATGCTTGAAAGTTCATTGGGGAAGGAATGCATATCATGACATGTAAATGTCTGTAAATTTGTAATTTCAAAATGTGCAAGATAAACTTCTGCATAGCCTATATATCATTTTCCCTAATTTAGGCAAGCAATTTGGTGAATAAGGCAACTGATTAGTCTGAAGTAGTAACAAATATTCTCTTTTATTATTATTTGAAGTTAACTGGCTGTCCACACTGGGAAATTCAGAGCCCTGTGGGTTTCAAGTTGTGCCTGATTATTTTCATATTAATTTTATATCCATAATTATCATTGGTAGCAAAATTATATATAAATTAAATATACAGTATTATATCTGGTAAGGTATTGAGCTAGTTTTGTCAACTAACATGTGCAAATAAAATATTGTTTCCAAAAATTGTAATGAAATCGATTGACAGTTAACAATTCTTTGTTGTTACTGTAATAAATGTTTTTGATGATTTATGTTTGATACTGAAAAAGACCCAACCTTTGACACTAAAAACAATAAATTCTGGGAACAACTTATGATACCTATTTTTCTTAAAATTGATCAGTTTATATGGTGATGTTAGCAGGAATTATGTATTGAAGATTATAGAATTTGCAGACTGATTTGTATCCCTAATCTCCACTATTACAAATTCTGTGTGATTTTGTTGAAGATAATTTTAATTTCACACAATCATCATTTTTGTTACTGTTTACATATAAAAATAAATATTTCATACAGAATTTGTAGGTATGTTTATGATCAATCTCCATGCAAAATTTAACATGCCTAGCTCCAGTGATTCGTAGTTATTAACATCAAATCAAAAGCAAAGAGCGTAGTTCGTGAAGGTGTCATGTTGCTGTTTTATATTCTGCAAAACAATTGCCTTAACAAGAGTTGCATATTTTTTGAAGATCTATTACCACACACATTTTCATGACCCAATGCTAGTTCTCTTGTAGTGGCACTAGTGTCATTCTCACTTCACAAGTTCTTACAGCTGCCATGTTGGTATTATTGATAGAAAAAGATTTAAAAGTTACAAAGGCAATATGGCCTCCAGTGGCTGCAGGCTGTTCATATCAAGTTTCATGAAAATCTGTTGATTTCTTTTGAGGGGACAAATATATGCATATGATGTAAGCCAATTTTCTCTTTTAAAATGAGAAGAATTGGCTTCGAATAGCAGCCTCATAAAAGTCCCTATTCCATTTCAATCTGTATGAAAGGGAAATCTCCATTTCATTATTATGCTAATGAAACATATTTATGCTTGCCAACTCAGAGAAACATTATTATTATGTTAAGATTTGTAATATCTGAAATGCATGAAACCATCAGTCTGTTAAATCTTTCAAATGGTACAAATCTTTGCTGTCTTAAATTTATACTTGTGGTCTGTCACCATAACTGACAGTTTTGCAGTAAAAAATGAGGCAAGATCTACAGAATAAGTGGATAGCTCCAGCCTAATTAATCCATAATTATTTTCTTTTATTTGTGAATGAGCCCGTAACCTTTATTGGCTGTGGGTCACAACTTGTGTTGTTAAGCTAAATCCTTAAACCCCAGAGTTAAAGTCTGACTGGCAGACCCATTGTACTGGAATTAAAATCTATTTTCATGTGAAAATGGTTATAGTGTAAAGTGCTGAAACTGTGTTATCTTTTAGTATCTTCTATACTGAACTGTCATGCAGGTTTCGATATTCTTTTGATTTATATGTTCAATGTAACTTGAAAATTAAACTTGCACGAAGCTGAATGTTGGTACCTTACATTGTCAAGAGATGATGAGACACTTCTTTTCACTTCACTTCAAGTAGGACTGGTTTAAAAGTGATTTTATCTGCTTTGTATCCTGGGAAAGATTTTTAAAATCATGTATTTCCATCAGCGTATGAAACTGAAAGAGAATGTGCATGCAACAGAGAAGTATGATTTAGGACTGTCATATGTGTGCTTGTTTCCTAATTTGTCATATTTTCATTGTTCTCATGGTTCAAAGATGGTTTCTTCTGGGCTGTAGCACCATGTAGTCATCATGATGAGTCATTGCCCTGATGACAGCAGCAAGGATCTCTAAAACAATTATAAACCAGACTTCATTGGTTCTAAAACTCAGAAGACATTCATTTTTGTACTTAGGATTGTTTGATAATTTCCATCTAATCATCATTACAAATATATTCGTTATAGATTAATTTATAATGAGTTATATTTAACCCATTCACATCCGTAAGCATACGTGTGTGCTCCAGTCCACAGTCCATGCAAGTATACTAATGCACAAAGTGTGGAGTGCTCAAAGTGGTTCATGCCACAGTCTACGAATGGTGATATGTTACTACATGATTAATGTTGATGGATTTCTGCAGTTAATTTCGTGCTATACTCTTTCATAAATTCTCTAGGATGCAGGTGACACTTGAAGATCAGTGAAAGTACTTTTTAATAATTCATAGATGAGGCATATTTGTAATAATTATAATCACTTTTAAAAAGGGGTGGTGTCTTAGGGTGGGCTACTTGAAGTGCCAAAAGATGTGGATGGGTTTAATGCAAGTGATGTGTAGGAATTTATCTTTGATGTAATTCATACATATGAAATTTTTATTTTGGATGTAACATAAAGAAACTTCTTATGTTACTTACTAAATATGGCCATTGTTTCTGTCAGTACATGTTAAGTACAGAGGTTTTGATAGATAAAGTGTGTGAAAAGTAGGTCTCATGATTTTGAGGGTATGTGTGTTTACATACTTATTACATTATCATAAATATAAACTTTCTCAGAGTTAAGTTAACCACGCACCTTCCATAATGGAATGAATCTTGAAAATATACAGCATTGAACTTGAGTGTCTTATGTGTAGATATTACCATTTTTACTGAAATTATTGCTTTAGCTATAAATATTCAAATTGGAGATGGTTAATGAGACCATGTGTTGATCATGCTTACGTGAAAATTTTGAAAATTATATTTATGAATTGCCATTCCATCCCTTCCAGATATATGTATACATAAGTGTATATATAATATGTGTGTGTGTTTTCTCCCTACATTCAGAATAATTGAATTAAAAAGTTGTTTATTTGCAGTATGAAATTTACATTGATCAAAGAGTGCCGCAGTTGCCATCAGAGAGCAAAGTTTTCAACATGCAGCTGTATCGATTGTACTTTAGCGTAAAAAATTCTTTCAAACTTTTATATTTTATCCTTTTTTGTTGTTGTTTATTGTCCTATAACAGGAGTCAGGAGTCAGAAACCAGTGGTCCTTGAGCTGCAGGCAACTCTTTCAACATAACTTTTTTTTACTAAATTCTTTGATCCTTTTTTATTTCCATACGGATCTGTGGGTTATAATAGAAAAGTCAGGGCTTATTTATGTAGGGGTTATATAGTGGAACCTCAATATAATGCAGTTTTCGGGGGACAGCTTCAGTACCTGTGTTTTTGTGAAATATGTAATCATGTTGGGGGACATAATCACGTCCGCGGTATAACAAGGCATGGTATATCGAGGATTCACTGTCTTATTGTATTTTATTAACTTGCACAAATTAAATGAAATGTTATATAAACCAGTACAAACGAGGTTGGTGTGAAATCTTTTACTCAATATTACAGAGATAGCTCCTCCGTTAATTGGTTGCTGACCCTTGTCTTATGATGTCATTTACAATAGCTATTTATTTTCTGTATTTTTCATTAACTTCAATGATAACCTTTTTGCGATTAATTATTTGGATGTCTGATTATCTGATAAAAGGCTTTATGTCTTGGAAGTGTTTACCGTTGTTCGATAGACCACATGTACTTGAACCATTTCAGTTCTTTTGTTATTCTCAGATTTATGCCGACAGTTCTGACGAACTTAGGTGTAAAGAAAGAAAAGAAGACTGTTACAGTTTATCATGTGTTCGGATAAGTTAGTTTTGAAGGGTAATGCATGTCAGGGTCTGTTTGACATGTGGAAAATCATGCTCCAGTCTAATGTCATACTGATTTTGGCAATTCTGAAATTCAAGCAAAATAATAGTGCTTGGTAGCATGTCATACTCAAACATCAAAATATACAGAACTAGAGAATTAAATATAATGGAGCTGAATGTTTATAAATAAAATCATATGATATTTTAAACCGTGAATCATACTCTACAGATGGGCTGGCTGATTTACTGTTTTCTCCTTTACTACTGGACACTGATATGAAAAGGACATGTTCTTAGTGACAGGTATTATTCACCAGGAGACAATAATTTAAGAATTATGGGCACATTTACTTTACACTAGAGGGATTTCAGTAAATGTTTATGCCTTTGTTATGGAGAGGAATCTTATGGTGTATAAAATATTTTAATAAAGCAATATTACAAGGATTAGATGGGTGGGGTATACATGGGGAATGTGAGAAGTATGTACAAAATTTTTGTCGGAAATCCTGAAAGAAGAGGCCAGTCAGAAGACCAAAGGTTAATATTAAAATGGAGAAATATAGTGGGAGGGTGTGGACTGATTTCATCTGGCTGAGGATGGGGACTGCCCGTGGACTTCTGTAAACATTACAATGAACCTTTGGGTTTCGTAAAAGATGGGAAATTTCTTGACCAGCTGAGTGCAAAATGAGCTTCTTAAGAAGGACTGTGCACTGTCATGGAGATTGTTACTAGATTCTATATGATTTTCTTTCAAACTCTGGTAGCATATCATTGTCATGTTTGTGACATAACTTTTGTTGTGTGCAACAATTATGATCAGTTTACAGGTGGACATTTATGAACCCCGGAAAGAAACTTGAGCTATGCCAGGACAGCCTTCTATTTACAGAAGTTAGAAGCTAATCATGTACGTTGATACATGAGTATCTAAATGAATTAGCCAAACTTCATAAATAATGTGGTTTTCTTAACTGTTGTGAACCATAATATATTTTTGTAAATAAACCTTCACAGGGCCTAAAATTGTGCTATTAAAATGTCTCAGTCTGTCAATTTGACTAATTTAGAGTTGATGTACTTTGACTTCAATTTCTCAGGTACCATTACCTTTCTCAGGAATTTGGTGCTTGAAGGAAGGGCAGATCTTAATACCATTTCAATTTAATTTATTTTAATATAATGGGTATTGATGAAAAGCTGACTTTCTTAAAAGAATTTGCCATGTGATACTTTGACTTTTATTTCTCTTCAAAATACAACAAAAATTAAATGTGAAAACTTTTACATAAATTATATCAAACTGTAATATGTTATAATTCTTAATGTTACTTTATCTAGTTTATTGTGGCTATTGGAATGGAGTAAATTTCTTTCAATTGTATGTGTTTAAATGTGTTGGTTATTCGTAAGGGATGTAAAACGTATAGCTGAATATTAATTTTGTGGCACACATTCAGAGTAAAGATGTCTTGTTTATAGTTCCCTGTTAGTTAGTATTTAATGACAGACTTGAGTTAGATATTATTCAGCGTAGACTCCAGGTCTAGGAGTGGAAAGAAACAATTTGAGTTGGTTACAACTGCTGTGAACTAGATATAGAATCAAGATTCATTCTTACCTGAATTTCTGGAAGGTAAAATGTTTTACGGTTAGTGGTTTATTATTTGTTTTAAAATTAGAATAGCAATCAAATTTATGTTGTGACAGTTTGTATTCCTGTAACAGGAAATGTACAATATGACCCAGTATAAAGTAGGTAGAAAATTAAATGTTTACTGAATGTAGTATACCTCATAAATTAATTTTACAGTAATATTAACAATCGAAATGATATGTTGAGAGCAAAACAAATATGGCCTGCTTCATGCCAAGGACGTTAAGGGGAAAAGGACTAGCTCCTACTTGTTCTTGACCTTGACCTTGACACTAGGTTAGAGTGAGTGGTCAGTGTCATGCCCTGGCCACTCTTCTTCCTCCAGGGGAAAGATTCCTGGTATCCATTGGATAGGAGATTGTGTGGGCCGCAGAGCTGGTCTGGATGCAGAGGCTGATAGGAAAATCTTTGGACCTCTCAGGATCAAAGCCTGGTCATTCAGTCCATGGTCAAATGCTGTATTGACTGAACTTCCGTAGCTCCTGAGGGCACTTAAGCCATTGTTTAACCGTTATTGGCCATGCATCACGCCTTAGGTCTGGTCCAGCTGACTACCACAGTGAAACTAACACCTGTCTTTGACACAACAAAATGAGTATGTGCGCTCACATTGGTGTCGACTCTTGGGTTGGTTTATACTGGGCTGTAGTGTACTTAAGAGCAATAAGGGAGAAACTTCAGCATGTTTACATACTTTACATTCTCCTGAGTTCCAACCAAGTTATTTATATTAAAAAAAATTGTATTTGGGTGAAATCAGATCAGTGTCTTTAGCTTATCTCCCAATCTCAGACTGGTACTGTATTTTTATGGAGGGGCACTGGTACAATCATCTGGTCGGCAGTAAACACTCTTGAACGTAAGTAAGTAAGTGTGGTGTTCGATGTAAATATCTTCGCTACTAAATTACAGTGTTTATATGAATTATTTCAGTTCTTCCTTCTAGTATGTAATGTGCATTTTGTATATAGCATTTGTATGACCTATTGTGAATGAATTTCCCATATCAAGGAACGGTTACAAAGTGACATCAGAATTCAGCAACTTCAGTATTTTAGTTTTAAGCACAGTATTTGCACAAATAAAAGAAGCCATTGGGGACAATTTTGTTGCTTACTAAATCATCTAAAACAGGTCATGTAAAAGAAAATTTTCTGCAAGTGCCTCTTATGTTAATTGATTTTTAAAACCCTAATCCCCACATTGTAGCATTCCGTGCAAGCTGGCTTCTGTGCAACAGGGTATATTATTAATGACCAAGGGGTTGGATTGTGTTACAGAGAAGTGTACAAAATGAAAGAAAAGACGTTTGTTATTTCATTTGACTATTAAAGGGATTATACTCTGACAATAATGTTGAGTTTGAACTTCAACTCTTTGACCCATTAATTCTCAAGGAATAGGGCAGGGTACTCCTTCCAAGTCCTTTCCTCTTACATCTGAACTGACATTCCAGTATGTGTAATCATAACATTGATATTGCCAGGTTCTGTGTTACAGGTTTTGCAGGAATTGTCAGGCTTTCATAAGAATCGAAAGTAGATGTTCAGGTATTTGCCAAATGTGGTTTATATACAATAACTCTTTATGACAAAGGTACTCGTGATGCTTAGCCAAAATCGAACTTGTATTATAAAACTGCTTTTATTCTAACACCAGCCAAGTGCTGAATTAGAGATAAGCACCTGAGCCAGGGGGGTATGATAATGTGCTGCTTGGTTATCATACACATAATGGAGTGTAGCATGAGTCTACACATGTGTTGTCACCAAATGAGGGGGATGGACATTCTACTTATCCCTTGTGATTCTTCCTGGCCTTTTTTCTCCGCCATCCGTTTTTTTGGTATCGATATACAAATGTGCATGTTTAGTCGTCTACACTGCAGGCAATCAACGATCGTGTTTCATTTTGTTGATTAGTGTGCTTGCTAGGTAGGTTATCTTCGAGTTTCTGTGAACGCTAGGAGGATGTTTTCCACTGCTTGAAATAGAATACCTTCCGTGATTTTGTAGTTTGAACCTGCTCTTTTGGATCGTTGTTTCATCGGTGTAGATAAGGTGCGTGACATTTAGGGGCATTGGTTTGTTCACAGCATACCGGCATATGATTCACACTGTGAGAAGACTGGTGAAGGTCGCGTTATATTTGGTGTATTAAACGCCGCGTGTATTTTGAAATAATTTTAACAGATGAACTAAGTACGTGAAATATTGTTATACAGTTTTAGTAGTTAGTAATACTTTGTGTGCTTGTTAAAACTGATTGAAGACATGATGGTGTATAAATATGAATGAACACGTCAGTTTTAGTCTTAAAATTTCTAGTTATGGTTCTTCTAGAACACCATATACCATCTTGTATGATACTAAAATGCATACTTAATACAGCATTACAATGAAAGAAAGTAGAATAGTATTTAAAAATAAATTAGTTAAGAACAGTGTAGAGTTATGTGGGGAAGGGGAAAAGTTTGTGTCAAATAAGATACGAGGACCTCATCTGCACAGATCATGTTCATAATTGTGTCTGAATTAATCATTTGAATTAGTATGAACTTTTCAAGTGATTGTACCATGTGGTTAAATTTTAGGCAGTGTGTAGAATCTTCAGATAGGCTATTACCAAGAGACAATTTTAAATATAGTAGTTTAGCTGTTGCAGAACAATATTTAACCTTCGCTTTACAACAGAAGTTAGGTTAGTGCAACAGTAAGGTTATAGCTTGCATTCCAAATGTACTGGCTTGGAATATAGGTTAGGTTACCGACTATACTATAATTGTCTTACAGAATTACAATGGAGCCACATGCAGAATCAAGTAAGCTTCTACCCATTCCTCAGACAGTGTAAGTGTAATTCAGCAACAACAAATTATTGAAACAGATATAAATTGTTTATTTTATTGCTAAACACTGCACACATCCAGATTTTATTAAGTCATGTGTTTTTCTTCAACATCTGTTTCTTGGCACATTATCTGTTAGCTTAGTAATACCAACGTAAAATAGAATTGAATTTGAAGATTTCTGTCTTCTGGGTTGTTGCGCTGTGTAGTCTGGTCGATGTTAACCAACGTTTCAGAGGTCATACTGCCTCCGTCATCAGGGCAACAACCCAGAAGACAGAAATCTTCATACTCACCACTGTGAAAACCTCAAATCTTACATAGAATTGAATTTATTTACATCCCATAGATCCTTCATAGACCTAAGCCAAGGATGTCATAGTACAGATACAATACTTTTTTTAAAAACAAATGTAAATTGCATGTAGGATGATTGTCATTTAGCTAAGTAATTTGGTGTGGTGTAATGTGATCTGGTTAGCTTAGCTTAGCTTAGTTTAGTTAGATTGCTTATGACTACTTTTCTTTGGAAAATATTAATTGCTGTCTGTGTGATGTGTTTACAACAAGTGTGCCATTGTTTCAAAGGAAGAGACAATGTTTTTATCTTTATTCATTTTTTTGTATTTGCCCTGAGAAATTATTTTCACACTTTATCCTTTGATGAAAACGAAAATTTCTACAGGTTATGAGGATTGATATTCATATATTTATAGTTAATGGTTGAATTTTATTGATATCAGTTACATAAATTGTTTATAGTAATGCAACTTCAAATTTGGCAGTAAGATTGTCATGAGGCAAGGAGATTATTAAGGGGATTAGGGTTGGGGGAAAGAAACAGAAGAGAGAAATTAAAAACATCTGCAATTTTTCAACAGCTATGCTATAGAAATTTGGTAATGAGCTGCTAAAACAGTATGACCAATGGATAAATATTGTTGCGAGTTGTTCTGAAGTGTATTAAAAATGGATGCATTGGAATAACTCTGTTATTCAGTATAGGTTGCTCAAATTTTGATAGACTAAGTCAGTGGCAAGGAATCCTCTTAAGCACTTAATTAAGTTATTCAACTGTTCAAGAAATACCCAACTTTTATGGAATTTGAATTATAATCAGGCTCTTAAAAGTCTGCCACTGGTCACTGTTTTTCCAAGGACCAGTTCTCTTACAAAGAGACGCAATTCTTGGGTGCTGTTGTTATTCATACAATTTATTTTAAAAAAACATAAATTAAGGTGATGCACTTGGGTCAATTAGCCATAGCGGATGAATCATTGCAGTTCAATGTCAGTATTTGTGGTAGATTTCTCTTTACAATATAATTACCCTTGTCTCTCGTGCTGGCATAGTTTTACCATATTGAATGATACTTTATCAGTGCTAAGAAGTTTGGTGAACCTTAAAGTATGTCATTTTGATGTTTTGTTGTTTTAATTAGTTTATTAAGCCCTAAGCAAGAACTTGGGTAATTGTGTTAATTATTTTGTTTGTTTTTAATTTGTGTTGTTTGTTGCATGGTACCAGACGCTTTACAGGAACAGATGAAAGCAACAGTTCTGAAGTGTTCTGTGAGAAAGTGACAATTGTGCCCAGTTCTGGCCTTCATGAGACTGGTAGTTCAAAAGTAAAATTGAAAAATGTTGTGGACTTCAGTTGGGAGCTCCGATTTTATACAGGACAACTACTTGCTGTTCATGTTGGCGGGAAGTACATAGCATATGGACTAAAAGGCAAGTGAGGTCCATTGTAATGAATATGTGTGACACACTTCACTCATTAGCAATGAATATGTGTCATGTGCTTCACTCGTGATTATGCTGCTACTGGAATATTTGTACAAGATTTATAAAGTGATAGTTCAGGTTCTCGTGGCAATGAGTATGGTGACTATCATCTGGAACGTTGCAGTGCGTAGTCTCGTAGAAGTTTACTGGCATTTTGTAGCAACCTGTTGTATCTGAATTGTAATTAAAGTCTACCAGACTACGCAGTGCAACATCCCTGAAGACATATATCTTCATTCATGATCATCTTTTCAGTTATAATGTCTGTAATGAGCCAGGTATCAATAAGTTAATATTCTTTCTTTCCACCATTTAAGAAATGCAGATTTTTGGATGTATTTTTGGAAAGATATGCTATTTAGATTTAATTTTAATAGATTACTTTATTAGTTGTTGTTTGTACTGAATTATGCTTCTGGTGGAAAAATAACTCCTGATATGAAAGGAGTTTTTTACAGTGATATATTCATTGTTCTTGATAATTTTATGTTTATCAGCGGTAGGCACAAATAACGGAGTTATTCGAGTGGTAAACCGGGAGAGCTCAGAGCGATCACTCCTCAAAGGCATAGAAGGTATGGTGCAGGACATAGCCTTCGCACACATTCCAAACCAAGTCGTATTGGCCTGTGTGGATGAGTATGGAAATCTTCTGGTTCATCAGATAGAAGAGACTAAAGATAAAATGGTGTATCCTTCACGAACTGAATTATATCAACACATGTATACTAATACAGTGGCAGCCAGCTGTAAATTCATAGAGGAAATTTTTACAAGACATTTTTTAATATTCCTTGAAAGATGAATATTTAGTTGGAATTATTATTTTTATTTTGCATAGCCTTGGGTGGCTGGTAGATGGTGCTGAACCTTCAGGATTCATAGCAGTAGATCAATGGTAGTGCAACACAGAAGTACCTCTTATTTGGCAAGTTAGTTGTCCTTTTTGCAAAGGAGAGGCAACTTAAAATGCAATAATCACGTTTCATCATAGATTTAACAAATATAGGGTCAAATATTTGTAACTATTGAAGTAGCTTAAAAGGTTTCAATTAGGTAGGTAGGTCATTGCTTGTTTTGGAAGAGGTGGCATTGATTATTGATATCCTTATGAAGTTCTAGCTGTACATTGCTGCTTCATGTAGAGCAGAACAATGATCGTACAACCAGCAGCAACCACAGGGTTATATGGTGTCCGTATATACCAGAAGAGGAAAACTCTGATGTTACATATGATGATGTTGCCAAATTGCTTGTGTTAACGCATGGTGCTAAGGTGAACAGCTGTTTTTATTCTCATGTTAAGGGAATATCACAGATTGCAGGTGATTTAGAACATAGCACTTGGAGGGGTGGGGGATGAGAGGAAGGTGGGGATAGTTACATAATGAGATTTATAATTTGTACTTTTCGCAAAATACTATTTAGATTGTTAAATTTGGACAATAAGATGTGTAGGACATGCGGCACATGTGGGGAATATGAGAAATGCATACAAAATTTTGATTGGAAGGCCTGAAGAAAGTACACCACTTGAAAGAACTAAGCATAGGTTGGAAGATTATGTTGAAATAGGTCTTGAAAAAATGGGGTTGATTGGATTTATCTAGCTATGGTAGTGACCAGTGATTGGGTCTTGTGAACTTGGTAATGAACCTTCCAATTTCTTGAAAGGTAGCTTTTCAAGAAGAACCATGAGTTAGTTTGTTGCTTGAAATCATAAATGTTATTGTCATATTCTCTTGGAAGATGGTCCCATGAGAGGCTAAAAATGAGATTATGGTATAATATTAAAATAGATCTCATTGCAGTAAGGTTCTTATGATGTGGACTGGATTGAACTTGCACAGGCTTTGGTGTTAATGGTGTTCTTCATTTGGGTTCATTTTCATTCAGTCTGTCTCTGCCCCTGAGAAGCAGTGAGACATTGTCTCTGACCAGATATTTTGATTCATTCTGTATTTTGGATGAGTACAGATTTACCAACTATTCATTCAACAGGCAGAAATGTGGAACGTAGGAATGGTCACCGCAAAACATGGGGTTGGTCCTTTGCAGCCTGAGACTGTTGAGGAAGGATACTTGGAGATCATGGAACACACAGCACCCATTATCGATGCCGCATTTGCTCCAGATGGAACAGCGCTTGCAACAGCAAGTTTGGATGGAAATGTCAAGTTTTTCCAGGTTTACATGCACAATGATAACAAACCGCGGTGTTTGCATCAGTGGCAACCGCATGACGGAAAACCGCTCTCCTCCCTTTTCTTCTTGGACAATCATAAGATGTACAACCCAGAGTATGTATATGTCTATTTATTAAACTAAGAAGTATATTTTATTTTTCTAGCTTATTTCATGTGAGGAGGTAGATGATTTCCATGGTTACAGGCGATTTTTTAATCAGCGAAGTAACAGTTATTTGTTGAAGTGACATACTGTAGTATACAGTTGGCAAATTAGTTTCAGGGGAATCTCAAATTAATACGTAGTGAAAGTAAGAAATTAGATATAATTTTTTTACAGATTTTGACAAGTAGTTGAACATATTGTATTTTTATCTTTAAAAATATTAAAGTTTCTCTCTTGCTTGCTGCCTGTAGGAACAAACATACCAGATCATGAAAAGAAGTAGGTGAAAAAACAGATTTTGATTTTACTTTTATATTTACTTGTGCTGATACTTTCTCTGGCTTCACATTCTTTTATAATAACACCGGTGTTTGAAATGAATGAATTATTTTTTGTTCTCAGAGTGCAGTTCTGGAAGTTTGCAATAACAGGCGCAGAAAATAACTCAGAATTGAAGATCTGGTCGTGTGAATCGTGGACTTGCCTGCAGACCATCAGGTTCACTCCGGAAGTGGGGAAGCAAGATATTGTCCTGAAAGCTGGGTTAGATCTTGGAGCTGGTTATTTGCTTCTCTCAGATATTAACTATAAGGTGAAGAATGCAATTCCATTGTTATTAAAAATAGGCTTCTTGTCTGAAAATGAAATCTGAAGACTTTGTGGCAAATAAGTGGATTGAATGAAGCCGTCTCATGTAATATAATCTGTCAGTATGGGGTAAAAATGTAACATTTCTGAGACTCTGTCGGAACGTGGATTATTCCGCGCCGGCCCAGCCGATCACCCACAAGAATGCCATTACGAGGTTTCTTGTAATTTGACGTAGCCTAAAGGATGAGAATTTCTCCATGAAATTTCAGTAAACATGTACAATATAGTCTGAAATATATGTATCTACATGGAGTAGCTTTCTTGAGAAGCTGATATAGCTTCTTCTTCTTCTTCTATGGCTCTCCGGTCTGTATTCGGTCCATGGCATCCTCAATTCTCATCTTCCATTCGGTCCTCTGTTAGGTCCGTCCGTCCGAGGCTTTGATTGAGGTCTCGAAACATCTTCCTTTTTACGGTGCAAGGTTGTTAGCCTTGCGACCAACCCCCAACCTGGAGGACCAGGGTACCTGTCTTAGTCTGACCTCTCCCCCTCGACCAATCTGGCTAGGGTCACTGAGGTACTGAAGCCCCACCACCACGACAAGGTGCAGGTACCATTAAGTGGGGTGATAAAGCTTTTCGTGGCATAAAATTCCTTATTTTTATAGACATCTTTAGTCTTTTTTGTTATTCACATCGTTGCTTACTATTTATCGTTTAACAATGCTTTGGTTTTAAGACGCTTGTAATTCTTGTTCTCCCTTTATATTGAGAGACTTTGTTTTTCAGCTATACAGGGTGGCAAAATATCTTAAGGGACTTTATTGTTATCAGAAGTAGATGAGATGATGCATGTTTTGTATGTTAATTTGAATTAGTTTTATGTATTTCCTCTTTTTAGTTGCTGTACGTTCTTCAGCTGCACAAGGATCCCTCGGAGACATCGGCTTACGTTTGCTCTGTGTCGGAGTTCCGGTTACCATATCCTATCTTGAGTTTCGGAATTGTTGATGCCGGTCTCAGAAAGTTCAAGAGTAGCAGTTTGGAGGATTTATGCAATGGTATTTAACGGTATATTGTTGTTGCTCCGTATGCTCTTTGCTTGTGTGTTTATTTATTTTGCTGTATCAACTGCTGAGGTACATAGCATCTGGTATATGGTATGATGAATCAGGAGGGAAGTGGGAAGAATTTGTTAACAGTCCCAGGTTTTACGAGGACTGAGGAAAACAATGAAGAATGTCACCTTTGGCTCCTGACAAGGAATCATACTGGGCATTGTCTAAATTTTAATCAGTTGTTTTGTCAATTTTCCAGGTAGATTATTTTTAAATATTTTAATAAACAGGTACTTCTGAGCTCTTCAAGTAACTGGTCACTGAATTGATTTTTTTTTTTGACGTAACATCAGAATGTACAGCTGGGAGTTTTATGCTTGTTGTGTTGCTTGTATTGACTTCAAATACAATCAATACAATATTGATTTAGTGTGTGAGGAAGTCTTCTTTATACTGTTTTTGCTAATGGGAGAAACGTTTAGTGTTTTACTTTGGTGAAGTCTAAGGTTTAAATAAACCAAAAATGTCATGTTAATAAATTTGCCATTTAAACGTGTCTTCTTAGGAATGTAGATAGAGTCTGTGTAGAAAATGCTGGTTTCATGTTTCACAGTGCTTTTTATGAATTCAGATCAATGTAATCAGTCAAGCTTCTGGTTCAAACGCATATGATCATGTTCATTAGTGTTTGTCACGAGACTGTAGGTGTCTCGGAGCTGAGGGCGCAGAGAGCTGGAAGTCACGGTTTGAACGTTTTTAACCAAGTGAGATTTTATGTTCTTGCGGTGTGTCTTCTGGGATGTTGTGCCATGTAGCCTCATAGAAATTGGCCAATATTTCAGGGGTGCTTAGTGTATCCATCGAACAGTTGTGTAGTATCACTTTGTTATCTCAGGAGTGTGTTTACAGAGGATGGGGATGATGAGGCACAGCAGTTTGTTCAAGCGGTGGTCGTGCGGATGTACCTGGTTCAACCTAAATCTCTTCAGGAATGTCACATAGCCTTTCAGCCACCAGCAACATTGGGGGAAGTGGGTCAGAAGCTTAGTACCTTGTCACACGATTCTCTACGTAAGTAGTTCTGTGTTCGTTCAAAGACTGAAATGCTTCCATATTGAAAAGCAGTTGCTTCAGATGGATAGAGTACTGAAGGTGGCATTACTGTTCAGGTTTATTAAGCCATCTTTGTAAAAGTTGCTTAAGGGAAGTTATGCGTGTCCGTCTCTTCATGCGTTTGATCTCCAAAAACTACTCCGGTTCAAATCAAACTTCAACGTATTCTTAAAAGTTGCATACATGATATAAAATATAGATCTCATAAATTACTATGAATTCTGTTTTGGAGAGTATTTTCATGAGGATACCCCCCCCCCCCCCCCCTCTCCCTTTTCATTTTTCTGTTCTGTCCAGTATTCAGAGATGGGTTCTCAGATCTGTCTACAAATGGACTAAGCACATCAGTGGCAGAGCTGGAAGCTGTCGCACCTGATCTGCCGGCCAATCACATGTCGGACACTCAGCAACCAGCAAATATCAATTCTCAGCAGCAGCAGCAGCAAGAACAGCAACAACTGAATCTTATGACTCCTGACGCCTTTAGCTCGCCCGCAAAGAAGGACAGTCCTACAGACATACGGAGCCCGCAGGTCAGTTCAGTGCAGTGTTTTTCAAACTGTTGGCGGTGTAGTAAAATTTAGGGTGTTACTACAGGCTACACATATTCTTCTTCTTCTATGGTTCTCCGGTCCGTATTCGGTCCATGGCTTCCTCAATTCTCCTCTTCCAATCGGTCCTCTGTTAGGTCCGTCTGTCCGAGGCTTTGATCGAGGTTTCGAAACATCTTCCTTTTTACGGTGCGAGGTTGTTAGCCTTGCGACCAACCCCCAACCTGGAGGACCAGAGTACCTGTCTTAGTCCGACCTCTCCCCCTCGACCAATCTGGCTAGGGAGGCCCTACCAGTAGTTGTGCTACCGCCAGCATAGCTTATAGGCTACACATGCGTCTTGAATTTATGCGGAATGTTTGTGGGAAAAGGTCTTGGAGAGTGGTCACTCGGAAGATAGAGGAGATGGCAGACTAACATTAAGATGTATAGTACTTTTCACTGCATGGTACAGCAGTGTAATAGACAAGAAATATTATATTTAATTGAGTGAAGGTGTACAGATCTTGCACAATGCTGCTGGCAAAGGTAACGAGCATGTACTGTGATGTGTTTAACCTCCTTTTCACTTCTAATTAAGTGAAATATCTTCCTTATTACTTAATTTGTAGACACCCTTATGTTGTTAAAATTGCAAAGTGTTTCTAATTTTTTTTATTCTTTACTTGGTTTTTGCAAGCATTCCATACAGCACTTGAAATTTGCTCCTATCACTTGCATGAAGACATTGTAGCTCTAAATGTTGCTTTAGATGTACTGTGTCCACATGCAACAGGCAGTAGCTGTTCTTATAAGTAAGTTAACAGATTTAAGTTCTAATCAAGTTTCTTTCTGGTCTTTGGTTCTCTCTTATGCTTACTCTCATTTCATAAGTTTTTTCTTTAATTTTGCAAGAAAAGTCATTAAAGTTAATTTTTTATTGTGACAGTCACGTAGTAACAGCAGAGGTAATGTTGCCCCCCGTGCCCAAGCACCATGCTGTGATGCTATGTGAGTGTAAGTGGGTATGAAGATAAAGCTCCATGCATTCTTAACCTCAGTATAGATGTATGTGAAAAATCAGCATTTTATTCCTTTATCCGTGGATTAAAATCTGGATTGGGGATTGGGCAGGTGGATGGGAAGATAATATTCCAGCTGGGAATCTTACATCTTACCCCAATTGTCCAGCACGTAGCCTGCCACTTTACGATGATTTTCTGTTTCAATTCAAGTTTAACCGGCAACACGTGGAGGACCCTTGGATAAAAGTCTGTGCAGCTTCTCAGCATGTCGTAAGAGAAAACCCCCGCTCCTTCCTGAACACCGCTTTAAGTTAAATGTGGACATGGAAACTTTTGCTTGAGAACCGCTGCTGTAGTTGCTTTGTTTTTGTTTGTACTGCTTGCTTGAGCTTCTGCAATTTTCAGATATCCCATCATGTGGATACATCACAGCATGTAACAAGGATCTTGGAAGGTTCTATTTCTGGATCTCCTACTGTCATCGGTGTTATAGCGTCATCACCTCTGGATGATGTTTTGGCCCTTACAGGCGGTCAGGCTAAGGTAATTTCTCTGTGCCATAATGAATTTGTATTCCATCAGAGAAAGAACACATTATGATACATGAGAACACACGGTGTTTTAGATGCTGGATTTACGTCTTTCATCAGGTAAAATCGTACAGTCTGATCAATTGCGTCTGTTAGGGATTTAGAAAAATCTTTCCGTTTGACCCGTCTGATTAGATTGGTAGTTTTACCTGATGATAGAAGTAGGGCCAGCTTCATAAGCATTGTGTCTTTATATCAGGAGATGAAAGGATATATCCAAGAATGTCCTTCGCTCTATCTTAGCTACAGAGATAATTCACTCTTTACAGGGGCAGGGCTTCAAAAATATGGTCAGTGACTTGCTTACAGTCAGTATTCTTTAATACTGTTGAAGGAAATCTTGTAAGATTTGAGGTTTTCACAGTGAGTATGAAGATTTCTGTCTTGTGGGTTATTGCACTGTGTAGTCTGGTCGATGTTAACCAATGTTTCAGAGGTCACACTGCCTCCGTCATCAGGGCGATTCTTAGTATGAAGATTTCTGTCTTGTGGGTTATTGCGCTGTGTAGTCTGGTCGATGTTAACCAACGTTTCAGAAGTCATACTGCCTCCGTCATCAGGACGATCCTGTTGACGGAGGCAGTGTGAGATTTTAGGTTCTCACAGCAGTGAAGATGTCAGCGCTGTTCTGTGTTGTGAGACCGCGTGATGTGAAATCAACATTTTGGAGAAACAGGGCTGAAGATCGCGACAGCATGTTTCTCCAAAACATTGCAATATACCTACAAGTACATTATCACAACCCAGGAGAACATGGATATTTTCCAAATTGATTCACCTTTTCTGCAGTTCAATGAACTTTTATAGGCTCGATTTGGATCTGAAGCTTATTGCAACTTCATTAGCCTTTCCATGTCTGTCTGTCTTGACCCCACAAATCTCTGTTGTCACTGGTGCAAAATTCCGTCGAACGTTTCAGAATCATTGTGCTGTCATAATGTTTCAGGTTGTTCCAGTCGTGGATCAGCCTCTGGCTACCTCGGAGCTGCAAGAAGTTTCTGCATTTCAGAGAGAAGGCTTTGCCAGTGGGGGCAGCAGCCCAAGTCGTGAGGTTCAGGAGATTTTGTCGTTGAAAGGTTCAGAACGTCACAGTCATGGTTACTACAGTGATAAGGTTGTGGCTGAAGTTGTTGAATCAGAAATTGAGTGAGTAAATCATTCTTCATTTCACATTATTTTGAAAATCTTTTATTGCTTTACAAATAAGAACTCTGTAAGCTAAGTTTGCTTGTTACATACTATTCTCTGATGTTTTGTGGAATTAATGATTAAGTATTAAGTCCAGTGGCTCATAAAGTGTTGATGTTTTGGAATTTAGGTAGGAGATAACCTGATTTTGAACTCTAATAAATTCTGAATTTTTTTTGGACATTTCCTTTACCTTAAATGCTTCTATTCATGTAGACACAGCAGCAGAAATTATAAATTAATAATTGTACTATTTACTAATCTGTTTGTGTGTGTAGTGTCCACTACCGTAGAGCCTTTCTATGTCATGGGAGCTGAAACATAACCTAAAAATTTTGCATCATCACCATGTTTATAAAATTTTGCACAAAAAGACTATTTCATACAAAATTTGTGGATACATTCATTATTACAAATTTAGTGGTTTGTTGGTTGCAGCCATGAAACAGATTATAAATATGTGTTATGCACTTCTGCCATTTTGTTATTTTATGTGTCACAAAACAATATTATTAATGAAAGTTGCATTTTGTATCAACATCTGTTATTACATAAAATTTAAGAACCCTAAGATTACTTAAGATTTCTGTCTTCTGGGTTGTTGCGCCGTGTAGTCTGGTCGATGCTAACCAACGTTTCAGAGGTCATACTGCCTCCGTCATCAGGGCGATGAATATGATATTCATCGCCCTTCATACTCAACTGCTGTGAAAACCTCAAATCTTACAACCCTACATTAAGTGACATTATTGTTGATTTCACTTCAGAAATTTTGTCATGTTGGTATTATTGAAGAGAGGGAATTGAAAGGTATGAAAGTTATTGTCCTTACTAAGGAGCACACAGATGTTGCATCGTAATGAAATTCATCTTTTTAATGCTGCCTCTGAATGTATGTTTACAAATTCTTGCTGACTGTTTGTTGTTTTATAGTCATTCTGTTGGTAATTTTATTTTGTTGTCTAGATCTCAAGCTGCACCGACAGCAGCAGAAAACCTTCAGTTTGATGCTCTGGTAAAAGGGAAGGACGTGACAAACGTGAAACCGAGCAGACCTGAAACTGATGGGTGGCCACAGATTCCTATCACTTTAGTCAATCAGTTTGGCAAATCTGTTTCTTCAGAAGAAAAACAGACCAAGAGGTAAGCAAAAATTGCTTTGCTGAAACAAGTTCTAAAAGCACTTCATGTAGTCCTTGAGGTTGATCATCACTCGGTTAGTCATAAAATTAATTGTCCTTTATGAACCTGAATGTTTATAAAGTCTTTAAGTTAAAAACATCAGCATAGACCCTAAGTTATGTGTTCTTTCGCGTATTAATATCACACCACAGAGATATTTTTTTAAAGTACTTTGTGATTTTGTGTATGTTCAGAAATGCACCAATACATCTAGATGGAATTGGGGAAAGTGGGGATGGTTTGCATCACAAGCTCTCGGAAGCAAACCAGAAATTGGAGAACACTGTTACTACGCTGGACCACAAGATAAATTCTATTGTTGAGATAATGCAGCAGCATCAGCTGGAAATCAAGGTAATTCATTAGGAAAGTTAAGCTCTTTGTTCAGATGTTTGGGTTAGGTTATTTAATTATTTGTCATAGCTTCAAAAGTTTCAGGACAGAATCAAAAACAGTAGAGATGTCAAAGGTTAGACCGGCAGGCATACGATGTTCCAGTGGAAAGCACACTGCAGGGGAAATTTTGAAGTGGAAAGTTAGATTGCCTTGAGAAGCAAGTTGACCTCAAATGTTGCCGGCCAATGAGGAAGCTGGCAGTGGCATATGGTGCGTAAATCGCGTCCAGCCCCAAACTGTTTGACCAGTGTCACAGATTGAAGGATGGTTGCTAGTTAGAGGATGACCCGTGCGCCAAATTATGATCACTTATAGTGTAGGGATGTTTACAAAAATGTTGGTTGGAATCTTTGCACACAATCCACAGCAACGATCTGACCATGCATCACGTCTGCCAACACACGTTGAGTGGGAGGATGATGGGGAAGTAAGTGGTACTGTTCTGTTTTAAGTTATACTCTTTCATTTGTCTTGAGGGACCAAAGAAATCCCTGTTACGCTAGGGGGGCCCCTGAACTGGAAATCTAATACAAGACCTTCTTATAGAGAAGAAGTAGTTACTCAAGTATGTTATGTTGTTTGACTACTTTGGTTAGATTAGTAAACTTTATAATTACATTGAGTTTAATTGCTTTAATTTATATGAAGAGATATACTGTCTTTAATGGCATGGCAGTCTTACCATAAGTGACTGCATTTTTACTTGTGTCTGAATTAAGTCTTATAACAGATGTTTATCGCATCGTACAGGAGATTTTTAGAATGTAGTTCCTTGTTTGCAGAAGTTGCTTGAGGAAGTAAGTACCATCCGTCAGGCTGTATCCAGAGACCATGCTTCCCCGTCACTTAGTCCACGGATGGAGGCAATAATCATGTCACAACTTGACAAAGCTCTGGTGAAACATCAGCAGCAACACATGGCTTTGTTGGAGGAACTGCTCCTGCAGAGAGAAGACAAAGAACGGAAAAGACAGGAGGCCCTGATGTGTGCCATCTCGCAGGCTGTTGGGAACTTGGTCACGGCAAAACTTGAAGACATCGTTACTGCCGAGATTAAGAACAGCATCATACCAGGCAAGCACATGTCACTCGGCAGTATTTAATCTTACGTAACACATTATCTTAAGTATTTTCTGGTTCATGGACCATTAAAACAGTGTTGGTACCTTTTTCATTGTAAATAAATTATCTTTTATGAGATTTTGATTGTGTTCGTTGTGGATTGTGCTGCTGCAAAGTACAGTGGAGTCTTCACAGGCATTCAGTAACATCAGATGGTCTAAAAAAAGCTGACAGTTCGAGAACTGTGGCTGGTTGCATCAGAAGACTCAATTCAATTTCACCACTGTGGATCTTAACAGTAATCTGTATTATGTTGTTTTTTTTTTCTTTTAGCTCTAGTGTCAACAATGGAACCCCTAAAGCATCAGCTTCATATAGAGATGACGCAGAAGCTGACGTCCACCGACCACCTGCTCAAAGAAAATATAACAAAACTGGTTCATAGTAAGGTAATGATATAAAAGCACTGTCTTCTTAGATTTCATAATGTTTCGTCTTAGCATGTAATAGAAGAATGTGATGATGTATGTGCTCTGCTATCTCACAGTTCTTTGTCGTATACCTCAGACCGCATTGTCGTTCTGTTGGATACGACGGTTTCGCAGCCTGTTTGATATGGCGACATTAAAATATACAGTAGTTTGTCTCATGTTACCCAGTATTATTACTGTAAATTTGTGGATAAAGTATTAATGTTCACTCTTCTTTATACTTTTATATTACGCAGTGCAGTTTATATGAAATTAACGGGTTAGCGGTATTTAAGAAATAATTAATAAATGACGTGCAAAAGATGTAATTTATTATGATTAAAAGTGGCTCTTCTGATAAGTACAGTATATAGCAAATGTAATGTAATACAGAATTAATGAGACAGCAAGAATTTAATGTGACAAATGACAGAAACGCGTTTTAAGCGCTGACCTATAATAACTGAAGTGGTGGAATGAGCTTTGATTCTGCACAAATAATTCTGAGTACTGTTTCTTTTTTTGTAGTCTGTAATGGAGGTGTTGGGTAACTCTGTCGTAACTGCACTTCAGCCCGCTGTACAACATGTATATAAGGAGGTCTTCACCAGTTTAGTGATGCCATCTTTTGAAAAGTCGTGCCAGTCCATGTTTCAGCAAATCAATGAATCATTCTCCAAAGGAACAAAAGAGTGTAAGTTTTCCAGATTCGCTTATTTTTATGTGCCACCATCTCTGTCGGGCCAATGTAATTGCTACTTCGTGTTCTAATTCTCATATTTGTTTTTAGGTATATTTGAAGCTAAAAGTTATTCACTTTGTTTACATTGTGTTATTCTGATTTGGGTGTGCTCACGGTGCTCTTGTAGATATTCAAGCTCTGGAAGGTTACATTGACAAGCAGCGACGGCAGCAGGAGAAGGGACGAGATATTGTAGGCCAAATACAAGTCTTATCTGATTCATTTCGCACAAACCACGACCATCTTACTTCAGCGATACAAGAGGAAGTACGGGCACAAGTTAAGAAAGGATTGACAAGGTACTGAGACTGGATTTTGTTGGCCCAGGACAGGGTCCGGTGGAGGGCTTTGGTTAATTCGGTGATGAACCTTCGAGTTCCGTAAGTCATCTGGTTGGTTGGGTCCACTATTTGGGAAGCCTGAAGGGAAGAGACCGCTGGGGAGATCTAGACGTAGATGGGAGGATAATCTCAGGCGGGATCTATGGGAGATAGGAGTTGAAGGAAACTGGATTTTGTTGGCCCAGGACAGGGTCCGGTGGAGGGCTTTGGTTAATTCGGTGATGAACCTTCGGGTTCGGTAAGCCATCTAGTTAGTTAGTTAGTTTGTGACACTTAGAATTCTGTAGCTGGGAATTATTATCCTGATTTATTTCATTACCAAGAATAATTTGAGCTTGCTAGATGGAACCAGTACTCATTAGTCCACTGACTGATACTGCATCTGCGGGATTTCTTTTATACTTCCTGTTTATTTGTTACTTTGCTTATGTCTTCATCTCTTCATTCAAAAAACAAATAGTAAGGAAATGGTTAATGTAGATACTTTTAATAATTCTTCACCCAAGCTGATGAAAGTTAAATGCATAATGCAGTGTAATACTGTGAACATAATTCAGGTTACTGAAAGTTATGATGTTTTGAGAAGTCTTCAAGTACAATCATATGTTCAGAATCAGGAAGGATAAAGTGGCATATGAACGAACTTACAGTACTCTTATTTGGATTTCTTTTAGCATTCAGGACAGTCTGAACAAGACTGTCTGTGAGGCAGTGAGGGAGAATATAACGAAAGGTTTCCGGGGACAACAAGATGTTATTCAGAACAGCGTGATAACCGCAGTGCGGTCTCGTGCAGTGACGCCTGCACCTCACATTGTTGACTGTCACGTACAGCAGCTACAGATCGAGCAGTTGATCGGTCAAGGCCAGATCAATGCAGCTTTTCAGCAGGTACGTCATGTAACAGCGTTCTTCTCGTAACAATGCTTATTGGACATTTTTCAATAGGTATTCTTGCGCAGTGCGTAAAATGAACTTATAATTGGGATGTCATATCCGAGATTTGAGATTCTCGTGGCACGGTATATTCACGTAGAAATGTCACTTACACTTATATAACAATGCCGTCTTTTTTTACAGGCCCTCTCTGCATCAGATTTAAGTCTTGTGGTGTTCATCTGTGAGAAAGTAAATCCACAACAAGTGTTTAACCAGACTCCATGCCCATTACAGCAGCCTGTGTTGCTGTCGCTAATACAACAGCTCTCTGCCGACATGTCAAATCACACAGAACTGAAGCATAAGTAAGTGATTAAATACAGATTTCAAGTCATGTAAAAATTATTAAATGACATCTTAATGGGTTTCTGGTGTAAGTTATCTGCCAACAAATTCTTAGCATTAATGCTTTGCATGCAGTTTTGGTACTTAAGCACAATGACTGAAATTTCTTTCCTAATTTTAGATATCTGGAAGAAGCAGTGATGAATTTGGATGCAACAAACGTTTTGACAAAAGAACATATGCCAGGAGTTCTCACTAACTTGCAGCGCCAGCTGACGGCATACATCTTAAACAACCCCAATAACAAGATAACTCGCAGCATGAGAATGCTTAGTATGGCAACGCAGTCTCTTCTCAATGGTATTGTATAGCCATTAATTTAGTTTATTTAATACTCCTTTTTTCATCTACATAGGCGATATAATGTCAAGTGGAAATGATGATAAGGAAGGTGGTAGTAGTTGTTTGTTTCAAGATACTATCCAAACATTTGTTTAGTGTTAAAAAAGCCATAAAATATGTTAGTACAGCTGCTGTCTGGGCCAAGCATCAAACCCGGCCATGTCACAGATGGGAAGAAGCGTGAGATTTTAATGCATTTTAATATATTTGTACTTTATATTACTTGACATGATGCTAATGTCATCTGCAGGAACTTGGACATATTCGAGACGAAAATTGTCACACTCCTTCACATTCTATAATAGTATAATTTACTTAATTGATTTAAATTATTTTTACAAATATGTTAATATATTTAGTCGCAATTTTCTTGTGTATTAACGTCCTCCATATTAATGTATTTTATGTTCTGCTTGTTTTACCTTTTATGTTTTTATTGTGTTTGTGTGCTCATTTTGTGCTGTATCTGTAATTGGCCTTCTGGCTGTTGATACACCACACTAATAATAAATAATTGAATTGAATTTGATTTTATGGAGTGTCACTAAATCCAAAAATCATCTGTTTTAGTTCTGAGTGGGTGGTAGAATGAATTAAGCAAGAATGTTCACCCGTGGGAGAGTAAATATTGAATTCTGCTCAGAGAAAAGTCGTCATATTATGATATAAATAATATGTAAGCACAGTAGCATGTCTAACTATATTTCTCCCACTGTGACCTCACATGTTATTATTACATGAAGATACTTACGATGCATAATATCAAATACATCATTGAATATCACGAGACTGCCTGGAACTATAAATTTATGATGGTGCAGTTTACAGATCGGTTTTTATAATTTTCACTAGTACGACGTTAATATTTAGATGTAACCTCATTTTTACCATGTTTAAATATGTCAACATGTGATATTTGTACTGTACGTGAATCTTTCCTTGTGAAACAAGGGATGTAAGCTAAAATCTGGCTGCCAAGATTTGAGGTTAGAAAAAATTCCTTCTAAGCACAGATCAGGACTGTTGAGATTTTTCCATTTTCAAGGTGATGACACTGCATTGTGGTGGGACCAGAGAAGCTTGGCGTAGTGTATGGTATGCTGAGATGGTTGTGTATGTTTTACAGTGCCGTGTACCAAGTAAGCACGTGTATGTTGGAAGTATCTGTTCTGCTCAGCTAGTGTTTGCATTTACATTTGAGCCATTCACGTCTCTGCTGCTTCTCTCTTCACGAACCATGCCGCTCGCGACAAGACACCGTAGCGAAAGAAGAGCAAACACGTGCTGCACTTTACTGTGGTAAACAAATGTTAGTTCTTTCCTGTGAGTCATTTATAAATCTAATTGTTCATATTTCTGAGAAGTTCAGCGTGAAGTCTTGAATATTAGTTACAAATTTTATTCTCCCAAAATTGTGAATTTTATTGGTCAGGTTTACCATATGGCACACGTACAGATATATGTTGTATTTTGGAGACATTGTTTACAATTGATTTTGGGTAAAGTAGGTTTATTACTTGCAACAGTTCATTGTATAAATGGAAACAATTTTAAATATTCAAGACACTTCATGCTTTGAAATAACATGACTTTGGTTGGATAAGCCAGAACATTATTTGTTTTTAATTTTCAATTGTAATATAATCTTTTAAAAAATTAATTTTATTTCATATTCATGGATGTATCCTTCACCATTTAAGTAAGAAAGGTTAAATTTTTTGATTACATGTCTGTAGATAAAACAGCTGCTGAAGTATCACGTAGGTGTACATATAAGCGTCGAATTGCCAGGTCATTAATTAAGAAAAGATGTTAAATTGATTATCAAGTCAAAATACTAGTAGGAAACTTGTTCTGGCATCCGCATCCACAATTTCATCAGTTGTGATACGTAATTGCAGAGAAGGTGCAGTTTGAAGTGGGTCAGGTATCTGCAGGAAACTACCAGCTTAAAGGAAAAAATTATTTTGTATGTATGTACACTTATTAATTTTTTGTAAGAATAAAATATTAAATATGTTCATTTGTACAACTCACAAACTGTATTTTGTCTGACACTAGACTACATCCAGGTCAAACACTAGACAAAATACAAAATATCAGTGGTTGTAATCATCATCATCAAACTCCCCCTGATGAAGAACTGTATCAGTTATTTGCCAATTCTTCTTTCACAAGGGATACCCAATGTTCTTTCACGTGTTTTGGAACTCTAATTCTCTTCCTCTTTTTCATATTTGATGTTTGTGTTTCGTTCTCTTTTGCAGGTTTCTTCTTTTTCTTCTTGCAAGAAAGAGGGTTGGGGCCTCTCTTTTTCTTTCGTTTCTGCATTTCTGCCTGTGGTTCAGGCACACCAAATTTTTTATGTTTTAAGTCAGTGAGGGTATCTTTGTCAAATTTATTCACTTCAAATCTGAAAGAAAGCGTTTTAGATATGTTCAATTAAACTGTAAATAATTATTACTCAAAGTTTCTGTAAACTCACATAAACAACAAACATAAAAAAATCACGAAGTCAGAGTTGACTGCCGAGACTTAGTACCTTCAGTCTATTGCATGTTTGATCTTTTAAGGCAGTGTATCTGAACCGTTGTTGTCCCGTGACTTCGTAAATCTAATTAAAAAGTTTCAAGGCTTCTATTCATTACTGGACTAAAGTGCACAGAGAATTTTATAAAATAATTTGGAAAAACAGAGAACAAAATTTAGCGTGAGTAGGATTTCAGACCTTGATGATGTAGGCAGCAAGGACCTTTGAAACGCTGGATGTGAATTGGTTCGCAATATGGCTCAAAGATAGGCCTTATTGAATATGGTAATGACCTTTTGGATTCAAGAGGTAAGTTTCTTTACCAACTTAACAAAACTATCAGCTTTTCAAATAAAGTGGAGTTTGTTTTGGGGGATGAACATGTAGAAACTATTTTTGTAGGTAGTTTAAATATTTTCACCAACTTTTCATTACTGTTTATCCTAGCCATGCGTGAACTTGCTGCTGAGGGTTGTTCCAGTGTTGGTGCTTTCTGATGCAGGTATAAGAGTGGAGTCCCTGGAATTTTTCGTGCAGTGGCTTGGAGTTCTTTGTCCTGTGTTGCAACAATATACCTGAAATAATAATAAATTCTTCAACTCCTATGTTTTGCTTGAAACAACTATAAACACTGAACAGTCCAGTTACAATACCTGTTTGGATTGTTGACTCCCAACATGGATTCCAAGCATATGGAACCTGGTACAGGCTTATCATTGTGACTGCATCTATGGGTTGCAAACTGCTTGACGATCACCATTGCTCCATAAACACTGTGGCCTGTATAAAGTATAATAGTTGAAGTTAAATGTAGATGAATATGTGGGAATGAAACCAGACTCAAGCAAAGCTCTACAAATATTTATGTTTCTGAGAGTTAAAAAAAATTGAACAACTGCTCCTCAAGCCATAGGTTACTTATTACAGACATGTATCTGTTGAAGCTTCTGAAAGCAAAAAATCTTGCTGAGGTATGTGTGGGATTGACATTTTGTGGTCTCTAGGGAACAGTAGTTCAAGACCACCAACAGAATGTTGTCTTTTTGAAAGTGGCACAAGTTGGTGACATGCAATTTCAAATAATTTGAATAACAAACTAGATTTGACTCAGGTATGTGCTGTTTTCATACAAGTTCATCTGTCCACAATGGTACTACACCAAAAAATGCCATTTTGGAGAAATACTAATGTGCCCTTTTCATTCCCACTTATTCAGATGTTTATAATAAAAATATATTTCTATATGCCATAACAAACAAAAACCAACCTAGTGTTGAGGTTTCGTGTATCACACACTGTGTTGTCAATAATTTTACGTCTCCGTCCAGGTATTTTGGTGTCTGTTCTTTGATGTTAAATTTGTTCTGCAAGGAAAATAATTACTCTGTAACATTTCATTTTTTAATAGTCACTTACAGAAACAATTTTTTTTTCCGTGTTTTTCACATATGGGACTCCAATGGCTAAATTGGTAAACGCACATGCTTAGATGTTTCGTGTGATTAAATTACCTTCAAAGCAGCATAGCAGAATGTCCCATCAATCAGTATTTGGTACGGTTTTCGGAAACCGTAGTTGTTGCTGAAAAAGCTTAGGTATCTATGCACTTTCTTTTGCCTTGAAATTTTCATTTTAACTGGAGAGAGACATAACCTAAACAGATTCAAAACTCCTTTCGGCCACAACGGAATTGAAAATTCAATAAATTTTGGGCTGATTCTGAAGAACAGAAGCCTTCCGCTTTTAAAAGAACAAATCCAACGTAAAGAATTAGTTTATTACATGTTTTGTTGACTAAACAAAATCTGGCCTTGTATTATGTCACTATTGTACGATATAGTTGGTATTAATGTTTGTGATAAATTGGTGAACCTGTGCTTCCACCCCCACCCCCTCCCGGGGTCATCATGTTGATATTGTATTGAATCTATCTTTTCGAGTCATCGAAACACGTGCAAGCAGTTTGTCGATATGTTTTTTCTGTGCTTCTGCCTAAGCGAATTGGAGTCGTGTGTTAGTTTCTGAAGTAACCTGTTGTTATTTAATGTGAAATACATTGCAGTATGGACTTACTCGGTAATGGTAGAGTATCGTTAACAATAGTTGCGTGACGATGTAAACTTTTTCTAACCTAACCTCAACATTATATTTTAATACCTGCGTCTATGGCTCTAACGAAATTTGACGTAAGTGGCACACTGAGTTATGCCAATAAGCTTATGTTAGCACCAATGGTAAGGACTGGAACATTACCCATGAGGTTACTAGCTCTCGATTATGGAGCAGATATTGTGTACTGTGAAGAACTAATAGATTACAAGTTACTGAGGTCAATAAGAAGAGAGAATGGCAAGTACATATCAGTGTATTTTATTGTGTTTTTACCTTTTAGTATATAGGAAACCATTTTGTCGAATCTACAGACGTTTCTGGGAATTGTGAATATTCCATATTGTGATTTAGTGTAAGCCTGTTCATGTCTGTATGCCTGTCCCATCTTTCAACTGAATCGGATTTTCATGTAGTAACTTGAAAATGGCGGGTCATTAATACCAAATGTATGCCATGAGGTATTTGGGTGATGATACCTTATCCATGATCCTCTGTGAATGTTTGATGGCATCTTACTTGATGACATCATTGACCATGTTGGTATGTGCTCGAAAGCATACACCTTTCCAATCTTATTTCATGCTGTGTTGTATTTATATCATAGGCTTTAGGAACTTTAAGTCAGATTTTTATTCTTGTAATTAAAGATCCACCTTCCTTTTCTTTTAGATGTTCTGGGTACTGTCGATTACATAGATAAGTCAGATGGGACTGTTGTTTTCCGAACATGCCAACGTGAAAAGAAGCATGTAGTGCTTCAAATAGGAACGTGTGATCCTGAAAGAGCATTGAAGGTAGCAAAACTTGTGTAAGTGTCAAAGTAGTTGTTAATGTAACATAACTGTATGCAGCCTGCCATTTTTTATGTAGCTGAGTGAAAATTTGGGAATGCCCTTTTCTGAATATTCTTGGATATAATAAATTGATAGTTGTTCATATAGCAAGAGCATTCAGATAACTATGGGGCCAATACACAGTGACATTTTGAAATTGGCCTCTTTAATCTTCGTATGAGTCTACATCAGGCTGAGTTATTCTTAAGACTCTAATAGTATTATTATTACTTCTATAATTCAAATTGCCATTCGATGTTTCTATTATGTCTGTTGTAGTTTTAAGTTCACCTCAGCTGTCATTGCAATATAAAAATCATTTGAAATGATTTTAAGTCTACCATTTTCCTAAATTTTACTCTTTGAAGAATTTTTTCACTGAAAAGGAAGTTGAGGTACCCCGACACCTGCGCTGCTAACAATAATGAGCAATCAAAATGTGTTATGCAGCATTGTATGACACTGGATTAATGTGGATAGTGAATAGGTAAGGATTTGTAAGGATGGTGTTATGGCCTATTTGAAGGTACTGTTCCAGCATTTTCTTAGGGGTGGTGATAATTGTCATGAATAACCTCTATCAGGATAGCTTCCAGCCCATCTTAGGTTTGAACCATTTATCTCCCTAATAGAAACCTCAATGATTACTGGAACTGAGAGGGGAGAAAACTGTGTTGGAACATGAACAAGGATTGTGCTCTGAATATAAGTAATAAATATTTTAAACTGAGCTTTCTTCCAGAACACACCTTTTATTATTCTTTTATCCAGTGTTAAGTTATTTCTGTCAATATTTTTCTACTGTTAGGGAGAATGACGTAGCTGGAATTGACGTCAACATGGGTTGTCCTAAGGAATTTTCTGTGAAAGGTGGAATGGGATCAACACTTCTTAATCAACCAGAGAAAGCACAGGAAATTCTCCAAACTCTTGTGCAGGGTGTAAAGATTCCTATCACATGCAAGATCCGTATTCTTCCTGATAAGGAGAGTACAGTGGAATTGTGCAAGAAATTAGCAAGCTGTGGCATAGCAGCTATAGCTGTGCATGGGCGCACCAAGGATGAACGACCACGTCACATGAACCACAATGATTTCATCAGAGCAGTAGCTCAGAATGTTAATATTCCGGTCATAGCCAAGTAAGCTGACTACCTTCTTGATAATTCTTCATTTCAATCTCACTTTGCTTTTTCTTCATCATCTTTATCTGCTCCTTTTGTGTGCAATCTGTGCAGAATATAATCCTTTCCATGTAGTTTACTCATTTTCTTTCACTCCAAAAATGTACCGACTCCGACCTCCATATAATATCTTAAGAACAATTTCTATAACATGTGAGCCGCCGGCGGCCTAACGCTTAGGAAGATTCAGCGACACATTGAGCCACATATCCTTCCTGGACTCTCCATGACCAAAGAACTTCCGCATAACCTCCCTAGGACCTCTCCGGCACTACTCTAGGACCTCTAGGACTTTTTCCTGGAATTCTCCAGCACTTCTCCAGGATTTCTCCAGAACTTCTCCATTATCACAGAACTTCCATATAACATTTCCAGGACTTCTCCAGCACTACTCTAGGACTAATCCAGGATTTCTCCAGGACATTTCCTGGAATTATCCAGCGCTTCTCCAGGACATCCCCATGACCACCCATTATCTTTCTTGGAAAGTAAATCCAGTTCACAAAAGCCCACCATTACATCCTAATCTTAGGGGAGGCCATATGTGACATTTAATAATATTCTACTATTTTACTTTAAAAGGTTAAGCCATTACCCCAGTTAGAATTCTACTGCTTGTCAGCTTCTGTTGACTGTTTATTCAACATGTTTACAGATTCCTCCCTATTTGGAGTATGTCATCTCTGCCCACACCCCTGTTTTTATTGTTCACTTTCACTAAAACGGTACCAGAATATCATACCATAGTGAATTATGACCTTAAGACATGTTATTGCAAACACATCTAGGATTAGTTATGATAAAACCTAAAGGCTATCTCTCCAGTTGCTTTGTTAGCGACATGATAACGAGCTCTTTCAATACTTTTCATTTTCAGTGGAGGATCAAAGGAGATAGAAAAGTATGAGGACATTGCAAAGTTCCGTGAAGATACAGGGTGCTGCAGCGTGATGCTGGCCCGAGCTGCCCAGTGGAACTGTTCCATATTTCGTCCAGAGGGTATGCGGCCCCTGGATGAGGTAATAGCTGCGTATCTTTGTTATGCGGTGGATTATGATAATGCTCCGGCCAATAGCAAATACTGTGTACAGAACATGCTGAGAGAACTTCAGGAGACGCCACGGGGCAAGAAATTCCTCGAGGCTCAGACTCTGCAACAGATGTGGTATGGCAGCAAATTGCATCTCTGTAGAACTATATTTCATAACATAATTTCTGCTATTGTGTTGTGAAATTAAGGAAATATAAATCTCTGTATCACACAGTTTTCTTTTATTGATTTTTTTTTTGTATTGTGTATATTTGGAAAGTGCTCCAAGTTGGTGGAGTACATCTTTTAACTTATGTATAAAGAGGCTTAAGTTGACGAAAGACTCTAGGGTTACAAGCCGTGCCCAGGCAGAAGAAACGGTTTATTTGCCGTTCAGCCAACCGATGCGGCTTGTAACCCGAGATTCTTTCATCGATCTTTTAACTTATTGTAAGATTGTCTGTGACTTTAATTACAGTTCACTGTGGGATCTGAGTGAGTACTGTTTCAAGAAGCAGCTGGAATTCAAGGAGCGTG